>CM077346.1:23252177-23708690 GCA_039655645.1 Ammopiptanthus mongolicus | reverse complement strand
TCCTGATGAAACTATACATGAAATTGCTGTAGGGAAAGGATTGTCAGGTGCATTGAAACTACTCAAAGAGCGAGGAACGCTTAAAGAAAGCATTGAGTGGGGTGGTAGAAACATGGACAAGAAGAAAAGCAAATTGGTTGGGATCGTGGACGATGAAGGAAAGGAAGAACAAAAGAAAAAGGAGATTCGCATTGAGAGGACTGATGAATTCGGGAGAATTGTAAGTCTTCCATGTTCTTTACCTTCTATTTTTTTGTCATATATGGTAATTACTATGGCACTATGTTCATTTTATATTATTTATTTATGAAAACTGCAGTCATTTTTGCCTTAGAAAAGAACACTTTCGTGACATAAACTGGGTGTAAATGCAAAAAAAGGGTGAGGGATTTGGTTGTTTATATGGGCTTTGTTTCAACATTGCTAAGGGTTGAACTTGTTTATGAGGCACCTAAACTCACATTTGAATTGGGGTAATTACTTTTCGGGTTATATCTTATGTTTTCCCTACAATTTACTTTTCAAGCATGCGCGAGAGAGAGGGGGGAGAGAGAGAGAGAGAGAGAGAGGAGGGGGGAGGGTTGGAGGAAGATATCAGAAATAACTGAAAAAAGATCAATGTTATTAGCCTATATAGAGAAGAAATTATAGGTTGTTCAATCACTTCCTCTATCCTTGCTGCAACTTGTTGGCATGATCAACCGGTGTGGATGCTGATGTTTATTTGGTGGCCTAAATTGTGGTTTTAGATACCTATCATACGGTGAGAGCAATAGGTACAGATATCTTATGTAAAGACTTCAATTTGGGTGCTAGATTGCATTGCCAGAAAGTATGGCTTATCATTATTTTTGCTGTATACAATTGTGGCTCATGAATTTTATGTACCTCCCATCATTCCCCCCTATCTTCTGTTTATTTTTTTTTTCCCTTTTTCTCTTCTTTGGGTTGATTTAGTGGCATAATTGTTATGCACCGAATGAGCTGATAGCAATTTTAGTTTGACCTTTTAGGTCCACTGAACCTTTTTGAGATCCCTGTTTGTTTAAAATCAATCTATCTGAGTAAAATCCAAAATGTTAAGGGTGGGTAATCAATCTACCTCTTTAAAATAAAGCTTGAAGTGCTGCCTGGTATATAAATGTAGTAACTCTTGTTTGGAAATATTATCATGATTTATGGATGTGTTGTGCTTTGGAATATGGGAGTAGCACTTCCTTGTATATATGAATTGTAAAGAATTTGCACCAGTCTCAAGTGCATTTGTAATCAATGCTTTGTACCATTCATTTCCAAGTTTCAAATTGTTTTGGAACATCACTTCTACTTGATTGACTTTTTCTTTTAATGGTGCCAGTTGACTCCTAAGGAAGCCTTTCGTTTGATTTCGCATAAGTTTCATGGTAAAGGACCTGGCAAAATGAAGCAAGAAAAGCGTATGAAGCAATATCATGAAGAATTGAAGATGAAGCAAATGAAGAGTTCAGATACACCATCACTGTCTGTGGAGAGAATGAGGGATACTCAAGCTCGTTTGAAGACACCCTATCTTGTTCTTAGTGGTCATGTCAAACCAGGGTATGTTTTTAATGAAATGAAAAACGAGGAGCATACTTCATTTCGTGGTTTTGCTGATAAAAGTTAGAGCCGTTATGAGGGACATGCTTCTTAAATCAAGACTATTATTTCTTTTCGCTCCTCTTAAAGCTTTCTACTTTCTACTTTCTACTTTCCCCTTCTATTAACAGTGGATACTGGATACTTATGACATGACCTGTTGGGGGAGTGAATATAGTGATCTATGTCTCGGAGTCTATTATCTAGACAAGAGATAGCTAGGTAATAGAAATAGCTTAGCGGGGTGTTCCATGCTGAAAAATTCTGTCTCTACTCATCATAGTGTCATGAATGGATTCCTGGTCCATGTCGTCATTTCATTTCATATCCTCTCAGTATTCCCTGGCCTATTGCCTGCACTTCTTCTCATAAGTGTGTTTGGGGTTGCTTTCTGCAAAATGCAGTGATTAATATTGTTTTGTTTGGGTACTCTTAGATAAAATCACTTCTCATCTCAAAATATCAAAGGCTACAAATGTGATATAGTGTTTGAATTCCAGTATCCAGTGAAATCATTTTTGGCATAATGCAAGCCCCTACCTTCTCTTGCCAAAAATTCTGATTCTTCTCTTTCTGCCAGAATCCAGAATCTATTTAAAAAATGTTTATAATTCATTTTGTGTGGAAAATTGTTTTGGTATCTTAGAAGTAACCCCAAAACATCATATTTTGTTAGTAATGAAATTTGTTTCAGTTTTTTCGAAGGGTATTATGCCAGTAACTTAAAAGCTTTTGTACTGGATTGTGCAAGTATTTTAAAATCTCCAATTTTAAATAAATATGGCTAGGATGGTTTTGAGTAGCGTTTTCTATCCTCTCTTTCATTTTCTTTCAGTTAATATACTGCTGTATGTGTTCTTTTATCTGCAGACAAACTAGTGACCCGAAAAGTGGTTTTGCTACTGTTGAGAAGGATCTTCCTGGTGGCTTGACACCCATGCTTGGTGATCGAAAGGTAATTTAATGCTGCGAGATTATGATCTTCTCATGTTTTATTGTGCATGGTTAGGCAAGAAGAAAAAAAGGATATATTCTGTAGATGTAACACCTACCTCCCATCTCTCTCTAAACAATCAATGCATCTATGTTATCCATAGCGCTGCTATTGCGGCGAATAGTGGTGCGGTGTGGCACCCTGCCACTATGAAGTTTGTTGTAGTGTCGCGTTTTTCTGGAGTGGCGAAAGCGGCCGCAAATCGCTATGTAATCGCGGGAATGGCGGCTCTAGCGGCCGCGAATGGGAAGACGGTGAAGGCTGGGTGAAAACCCAGTTCACGCGGATGCACAGAAGCTTCTTCTGGCAGCGGCTAACTTAGAATTAGTTTTTTTTTACGTTTCTGTTCCTTCTCTTTTTCCTTACCATTCTACCCTCTCTTTAACACTTCAAATATCTATTTTGCCCTCTGTAACTCATCAAATATTTATTTTGCCCTCTCTTTTTCTTTTCAAATGTCTTAATTACCCTCACTTAAGCTCAATAAACATCAAACTTGATGATGTTTTTAAAACCGAACATTGCAATTGCCATCTTTGCATTTAATAGCATTTATATCATCAAGTATTTGATATGTCTTTATGCATGATTTACTTCTTGACATTCTGTTTGAGCTTTTTGCATATTTCCATTGTTAAAGTCGTGTTTTTATCGTTTCAGGTAGAGCACTTTCTGGGAATTAAGAGGAAAGCTGAGCCATCAAGCTCGGATACCCCAAAAAAACCTAAATATTGACTTCTTGGTCTTGTACGTGTACGCATTTTAAGCTAATAATATCCTTGTAGCTTGAAAGTGTTAATCTATTCTGTTCCTGACAGCAGATGGTTTGTAGCAAAAAATTTCTTGTACAAATTTCGTTGCTAAAACTTGATTTCCTTGGAAGATTTAAATTGATAGCTAGAAATTTGGATGACTAGCAAGGTGTTATTTGTTATATTTTTCCAATTCCATGCGGTCTGGAATTCAGGATTCCTTTTGTACAAAACAGTTGATTTTCGAGATCCCAAGTAAAATTCTGGATTTTGGTGTCTCTTTTGGTAAAAGAGAGGCTTCATTAACTTCTTGTTACTCAAGTACAATTTCGAAATGATTAATTTTGGTAGCCATAGAACATATTGGCACATGGAATATTAATCTGAGTTTAACGGGTATCTGATTTCATTATGAAAAAGTAAAATCCATGCATCTTAACTAGTGTTTTGACTTTAACTTGCTGCACCAAGATTCCTCACAAAACCAAAACACCAAGCAGCCTGAGCTATCTCTGAAAGCATAAAATGTCCCACATGTGTGACCCCCAATTTATATAAACCACCCACGTTACACTTTCCAGGGAGTCTCAAGAAAGGAACATCCAATGGCTACCTGATGATACCTGTTCCCCTGAAAGTGCCGTTCAGCGTTGCTGCACCCAACTCTTCCAATCTCTGAGGCTCAAGTAAAGAAAAAATAATTGGAGGTGTTTGCAGCAACTCCAATGTAAAGAAAAATAATTTTTTTGACTATTGCATGAATAAATATAATAAAATGTATTTTGATTGTAAAATAATGTGTGGAGCTGGTATTAAAATTTCTGATGCAAAACAAGTCACTTGCATTTTACCAGTACAACAAAATAATCATATTCTAGTTCCAGAATTAGCCTGAACTAATTTGACTATCTAATATCAGCAGTACTGAAAAAACAAACTCAAAATCGCGATGTTGACTTATTGACTTGGCAGCTGGTTGCATGTATATTCTATGTATATTATTATGTTCATATATATATATATATATATATATATATATATATATATGCTAAATTATTCTTTTAGTATTTTATTTATTTTAATTTATTCAAGTTGGTCTCTCTATTTTAAAAATGTTCAAGTTGGTCCCTTACTTATCAAACGTTAAGCAATTTGATCATTTTCGTTAAGTTTCATCGTTAAGTTTTGGCTAAATTACTTTTCTAGTCCCTCATTTATTTTAATTTATTCAACTTGGTCCCTCATTTATTTTAATTTATTGAACTTGATTTTTCATTTATTTTAATTTATTTAACTTAACGGTGAAACTTAATGGAAAGAACCAAATTACTTAATGTTTGGTAAGTAAGGGACCAACTTGAATATTTTTATATATTTAACCTATATATATATATATATATATATATATATATATATATATATATATATATATATATATATATAGATATATTATATAGAGAGAGAGGCCCGTGCTGGATGGGCAAATATGGAATAGAATGAATGACACCAGTTGAACTGTTGTCATCATTTGTTCGAGCAATGAGGTGCTCTATGACAGAAAGTTATTCTTGCAAGCTGAAGGGGTGGCCAGACCATTTTCTCTGACACAAACCCTTATGGTGATGTAAAACCCTTTTTTTCATATTTACATTACTATAATTAGAGACTACTATAAGATTTTTTGTTGGGGTTTACTAAAGTATCTTTACTCAATAGGTAAAAAATTAATCTCTCAAATTCGGTACGGTATATTTAAGGGGCTCAAGTTCCTTCCACTCAGACCTATACATGTTAGTACTCCAAATCTTGTTTGAAACCATAATGACGAGGTTCAGACTCTCATACCTCGATGGGATTCTCACACGGGTATCCGTTGATGTAGTCTTGGCGAAGTTATTGCCAATATTTATTGTCTGATAGTTGGTGGTGTATGGTGCTGCTGTCAAAGGCTAGTGGTGGCATGAACATATCTGTATTTTATTGTATGAGGCTGGTGGGGTGGTTTTGTGTTAAAGTTGATGTTTATGTTTTAAGTGTTATAGCGGTTTTAAAGGGTCATAGGTGGGTTTGGGGTATATTTGTTCACCATGAGATGTGAGGGGGAGTGATTGGAATTGGTAAGTATGGATACAACTGTTTTTACTTTTTATGAGTACTCCTGATACTCAATGTTTCAATATATTTGGCTTTTTCAAAAAAAATAAAAAACACGTAGCTGGCACATTCCATCATGTCTATCAAGGTTCCCAACAAAACAAGGTTGGTTACATTTGCATCTGAGCCAACATTTTAAGCATTTCAATATATTGCTTACAACCATGCTTGCTAAAATTTACATTGTTAAAGTAATAATTTGATCCCTATACGTGACATAGATTTTTCATTTTGTCCCTATATATAAAAAATTTGAAATGAGTCCCTACATGTGTAAATGTTAGCAAATTCGATCCCTACACGTGCAAATGTTAGCAAATTCGTCCCTGCCATTAGCAAATTAATCCTTATATGTGACACAAAATTTTGATTTGGTCTTTAAACCTGTAAAAAAAAAATTTAAATTGATCCCTATATGTGCAATCGATAATAATTTTCTCCCTATCGTCTGTCAATGAACTCGGACCCAACTAAAGATTCTTTCCGTATTGATTATTTTTTATATATTATATCAATTTATTTCTTCTATTAAGAGTCAACTTGGATAACTTTCAAAATATAAAACATTTACGGACCAAATTATACAATTTTTACTCTCAATAGAAGAAATAGATTGATATAATATATAGAAAATATTCAATACGAAAAGAATCTTTAGTTGGATTAAAGCTCCTTGGTAGAAGACAGCGACAAAATTATTATCGATTGCACATATAAGGACTGACTTAATTTTTTTTTTCAGGTTTAGGGATCAAATAAAAAATGTGTGTCACGTATAAGGCCCAATTTGCTAACGACAGAGACGAATTTGCTAATCTTTGTACATATAAGGACCAAATTTGTTAAAGTTTACAGATGTAGAGACTCATTTCCAAATTTTTTAAATATAGGGACCAAATTATTACTTTAACCAATTTACAATAATATTTTCTTATTGGCTAATCATCACTATGTAACCAGAAGAACAATCAAATGTAAAATAAAATTGCATATTATAGGACCCAACTAGTGGGTTTAACCTTACCCTGATCGCAGGAGCTTTATAGCGTAAAGCAGCCTCTTTTATTGGTATAAACATTTTGAAATGAAACTATTCTGCATGTTGTTTTGAAAAACAACTTGAACAAAAGAAACTTCTAGAAAGCATTGCCATAGAAAATATCAGATACGGGAGAGAAGTACTAGGTCATACGATTATATGCTCTAGTCTTGTACAAATTCTACATGAGCACATGTCCGTCTGAAGATAAGTTTCCTACTTATAATTTGCTCAAATATAAAAGCACAAACAGTTCTTCAGACCATTGTAATTAAACTCAAGATCATATCAAGTAATACTAGTTTTAAACTAACCCCAACGAAAACAAATCATCAGATTGCTTGCACCCAGTTAAAAGTAGAGGGAAGAAAATTCCATGCTACCATTTTCCAAAACAAAAACAAAATAAAAATAGACCTATCACTCACTTCCACTTGCAGGACCCACAAGAACTCCTTGAGCTGAACCTTCCTTCCTACCAGATTCATCTTTTACATCAGCATCAGCCTTCCTTATCCTGATTTTATATTTAGCCTCAAACTCAGCAATTTCCTTTTTCTTCTTTTCCAATGCCTCGTTAAGCCTGGTAATAACCTCTTCAAGTCCTTCTTTATTGCGTAGCACAGCAGGCAAGACCTCTTTGATGGTTCTCTCCACCAGCACCCCACCAATCATTCGATAGCATCGTCTAGATGGGTCAAGTGGCTGAATGGCATTAACCACCAATGAGTGCTCACTTACTTCCATTTCCAGTTCAGTGATTTTTGAGTAAATTTGGTTGAGTTCGGACCTCATAGCTGCATATATATTTGCAACTGCTTGTTCATTTACGGGTTCCTTGCGATCACCTTCAGCTCCACTGGCCATGATTCTAAACAAATGGAAAAGAAATTTCATCAGGGAAAAGAAAGAGACATGTAATAAGATAAAATACATGTAAACTAAAAAGTTTTGGAAGCTTTTTTCTTTCTTCTAAGCCAGTATATATTACTACTTGCAGTGCTATCAATTATATGTTGACATATAGAGCATGATGCATTAACATCTACATTCAGTCAGAATTCCACAAAGAATATGAAAGCAAATCCAAAAGACTGCAAAACTGTCAACACACTACCCATTCTTTCGAATTCCAATGATAAGGAATCTCTGACAAAAAGCATTCTCTTATTTCCAAACTGTCTAAACCAAGATTATAGATTCAGCAATTGCATTCCAAATGGAAACAAATTATTCATCACGGAAAGAACTTTGAAACATGATTCTATAATTGAAAAACACAATGAACCAATGAAGACAGGAAGGGAACACGGTTTTAGCTAGCGAACACACAAAAAGAGGGAACAGAGCAGCTGAACTGGTTTTGTGAAAAAATATTTTTAGTGAGTATCCATTGATGAAAAAAATGGGAGGGAAAAATGATAAAATGAAGAAACTTCAACCATAATATCATCATAATCAATTTGGTAATATCAAGCCTTTGAGGCACTCTCCTCATTTAGGGCATAGATACAAACTTAATAATAACATTGGTTAACATTAGCATGTCTAGAATTTAAAAATCATACCCCTCACTTCAAACTTCATAAAAAAAGGCATCAAAGGTAATTCTCAAGGTCCAAAGATTCATATAATTCAACAGCCAATTAGCACGTTACATGAATGACAGTGGATACAAATGATTATATTTCAATTAATGTTGCAAAATCTGCCAATAATCAGCATCAAATTTGTGGCTTAATTATTAATTCAACCATTAAACTTCAATTATTTTAATTTTTACAAACAGGACTTTGTTTATTATTTTTGGGTGGAAAGAGTTAATATCCAAGTCCAACCAACTCAAAATCACCCAACACAATAAGCTGATCGGTCTTATTATATCCATAATATAGCAGTTTAAAGTCTCAAGCTCCATTTTGCCGATGCCTTATCATAGAAATTCAATCATTATCATCAGTGGCAAGCCAGATTTCAAAGAGAACCCAAACAAAATCTTAATTAGCAAAGCAAAATAATCATCCTAAATCAGAAGGTTTGAACCTAAAACTTCCAAGGCTTAAAAAAACATGAAATTCACTAAAAAAAAAAAAGCAAACAACCAGTCAATCCCTCTCGAAAATGAATTGCTGGCCAAATGCACATGAAGTCATGAGATTAAACAAGACTCCAAATAAACAGCTAACCCAGAAGAGCAATTGCAGCATCTACAAACAGAAAATATACCACGTAGAAATTCAACTAATAATGAAAATAGAAACACAAGTATAATTAGAACTATATAACCAGACAACAACCCAACATACTGTAGAACTATATACCTTCTGCCATAGAGTACATTAATACTAAATCACACATTAGAAAAGCGGTAAGGGCAGAATCACAGAGGCAGGTAAAAGAACACCTGAAACCAGCTATTACCAAGCAAGACAAGAAACCCAACAAGCTCAAACTATATCACAACCAACAATCCAATACCTAATGACAAGATGCAAAACAAAGCTAATACTTAAAAATCTGTAACAAATTATACAGACCCGGAAAAGGAACTTGGCATCAAATCAGAGCCATAACAGATTCATCTTATATAATGGAAAAATTTATGAGAATGAGAAGTAACAAAATCAGGATTCCTAGTTTGCAAAGCCCATTTTATGAATAGGAAAGAAGAAGAAGAAGAAATAAAGGTATAAAATTGAGGAAGGAATACCTTTGGTTGAGTGAAGAATAGAAACGATGAAAATGGAGGAAACCCTAAAGTGAGTGAGTGGGTCACCGGAGCTTGATCACGCTCAGTTGAAATTGAAGGAATGAAAGAAGAGGAGAACCTAATTAAATAACCACTTCTGCCATTCTGCATCAAAAATCAATATTTATATAACTTAAGCTTTTCAGGCACTTTTTTTTTTTTTTTTTTTGGGTTAAACTAATCATTTGGTCCCTATACGTGACACTGATTTTGAATTTGATCCCTATATGTAAAAAATTTTGAAATTGATTCCTATATGTACAATTATTTTTAATTTGGTCCCCGTCGTTTATTGGTGTTGTAACACCGTCAAGTGATAGGGACCAAATTCAAAATGATTGTCACATGTAGGGATCAAATTGAAAATGATTGTTACATGTAGGGATCGAATTCAAAATAAAAATTTGAATTTGGTCCCTACATGTGACAGTCATTTTCAATTTGGTCCCTATACTTAAACTTCAACAAACGGCGTTATGACACCAATAAACGGCGAGGACCAAATTAAAAATAAATGTATATGTAGGGACCGATTTCAAAAAAATTCACGTATAGGGACCAAATTTAAAATTGACGTCACGTATAGGGACCAAATGATTAGTTTAACCTTTTTTTTTTTAATGGCACAACTTGTTTTTTGAAAAGGATTTTTCCTATTTTTTACACGTCCAATAAATAAAAGGCTATTTTTTTAATACAACAAAGATTTAATGAATTTTTTTAATGACCACAAAGTGGACGAGTTTTGATTTTGGTTTCTACATTTTTTTCTTAGATTTTGATGTTCACAGATTTTAAAAATTTGATTTAGTCCCTGCTATTAGTTTTCATTCGTTAAGTGTTGATGTTGCTAACAGCTCGTCACGTCAGCACTGCAATCTAGGCTAAAATAATATTATTCAAAGTCGGGTGACATACAATAATTAAAATTGATATTGTAATAAAAATTAAAATATTGCAATAGGTAAATATAATAAATATTAATATTAATAATTATTTTTCATAAAAAAAATATATTATATAATGTCACGTGGCTTTAAATAATGTATTTCGGCCTATATGAAACTGTTGACATGTCGAGTCGTTAGCCACATAAGCACTTAATGGGTGGGAAGCAACAACAGTGACTAAAACCAAAGTTTTAGAATTTACAGACATCAAAACCTAAGAAAAAAAATCAAGAATTAAAACCAAAACTCGCTCACTTTTCATAGATATGAAACTTCTGGGACGTTTGGTTGAGGGATTTTTTTAGTTCTACGTGAATTTTAACTTGAGAATATCATGTTTCATAAGTTTTTTTAATCAATACATTGTGAGGAAACTAGCATCCCTAGGAATATTTTTTGGCTATGTTTCCCCAAAAAAAACATTCCCATGAGGAGGGGTGTGAATCGCAATTTCCCTTGGGCATGAGAAAGTTTTATTACTTGACATGACTATTTACCCTTAAAACCTAATTTCATTCTCGTTTCACCCTTCTTCACCACTATACTTCTTCACCTCCCCCATTTTGCCTCTCTATTGCTTCTCTTGTTGCTTCACCTCTCTAACTTTTTCATGAATGTTCAAGGTTTATCAAACTATATTTTTACATTTCCGAAAATGATGAATGACACTAAAGATAACACTGTGAATGTGAATTGCATTAATCATAACAATTGCACACAGCGACGGCCGCGATTTAAAACCTTAGTTAAAATGTTGTTGAATCAGAAGTCAAATGGACCAAACATGATTAGAACTTTGTGAATCGAATATGAATGGGAGCTGCCTGGACATTCCCAGGATGGCTAGTTTTGCTGGGCAGTTGCGAGATTCAATTGTTAGTTGAATTGTCGATTTTTTGGGGTTTGTTGGAGAGTTATCTTGTTGGCTGAACTTCTTGCTGTTAAACATGGCTCTACCATTGCTTGGGATCACAGATTTAGGCGTGTTTGGCGTGAATTAAATTCTTCCAAAGCCTCGAGGTTGATAACATCTATAATTATATATGCTTGATATTCACGTGCATGGTGCGATTATTGGAGATATTTGTGGGAAAAGGATCCTATGCCTTTTTTCCACAAAAGGCATAGTGACTTTAGGTTAAAAATAGAGAGAGGATAGTGAATAAATATGGGAAATAAGGATGAGAGATATGATAATAAAGAGAGAGATAGAAACATAGTCGAGTGACTTTAGCGGAAAAAAAGTTAGAGAATCCCTCTCTCATATTTGTCTACTTATGCTACCTGATTAGGAGCCAAAACTCACACACACATTAAGGAAGAGCAATTATATTGCTGATTTATTTTGTAAAATTGGGAGCAAGCTCTTTATTATCAAGATAAGGGTTTTGCTAACAAGTACCCAAAAGGTTATTGGTTAAGGAATCAAGAAATTGCAAGAGTTAACTGGAAAACTAAAACCTTCATTTCCGGATACATTAACTACATCACTTCCTCGTAAAAACTTGTTTTTTAAATTCCTTAACCAATACCCTAAGTTTTACAATCTCGCATGAAGATCCATGTTTTTTTTTTTTAAACATGAAATGCGAGATTCCTTGAGGAAGTTGAGTTTGAGGGGGAAGGAAACATAAGGAATGTTGTCTTTGAAGAGGAAATTGTTATTGACAGTGATCAAGTCTTTGTACCTATCAATGTTCAAGACACAAGTCCGAAATTAGATAATAATGTTCAGGCTAGTATTCCTGACATTATTCCAGAACAAGACAACACTAATATTTTCCCCCAAGCACTGCCTATAGAACAAACTCAACAACCTCAAGAAGTGTCATTAAGGAAATCCATTAGATAGAGGAGAAGTGCAAATCCAAATGATTATATAGTCTTTCTCCAAGAACATGAGGATGATGTTGGCTTAACAGAGGATGATCCAATAAACTTTTGTCAAGCTATGCACAGTTCTAACTCTCATAAATGGATTGATACCATAAAGAATGAGATGAAGTCTATGGAAGACAATGACATTTTGGATATCATCGAATTGCTTGAAGGTGCGAAACCCACTGGTTGTAAATGGATATTTAAGACCAAGAGGGATTCAAAGGGTAATGTTGAGAGATATAAGGCTTGTCTAGTCGCCAAAGGCTTTACTCATAAAGAAGACATTGACTACAAAGAGACTTTCTCTCCGATATTTTTGAAAGACTCTTTTAGGACAATAATGGCACTGGTAGCTCATATTGACTTTGAGCTACATCAGATGGATGTCAATACTGTGTTTCTAAATGGAGCCATTGACGAAACAATTTATATGGCACAACCAGAAAACTTTGTATTGAGTGATTCAAAGTCTATGGTATGCAAACTAAAGAAGTCCATCTATGGTCTCAAACAGACTTCCCGTCAATGGTATCACAAGTTCTATCAAGTCATTACCTTGTGTGGTTTTGAGGCAAATTTCGTTAATGGTTGTGTATATCACAAGTTCAGTGGGAATAAATACATCTTCCTCGTATTTTATGTTAATGATATTCTGCTTGCTAGCAGCAATATAAGCTTATTGCATGAAACCAAGAAATTCTTAACGAAAAATTTCGAAATGAAAGATCTTGGAGACGCCTCTTTTGTATTAGGTATTTATATACTAGGAGATCGCTCTCAAGGTATCCTTAAGTTGTCACAAAAGAGTTATATCGATAAAGTCTTAGATAGATTCAACATGAAAGATAATAAACCATGAGATACACTTGTTGCTAGACGAGACAGGTTAAGTCTCAAACAATGCACCAATAATGATCTTGAAAACAAAGAGATGCTCAGATGCAGAGGATTCCCTATGCATCAATAGTAGAGAGTCAAAGTATGCTCAAGATTGTACTGGTCCTGACATAACATTTATAGTGGGAATTTTGGGAAGATATGTGAAAAAACTGAGTATGCTGCACTGGACGGTGGCCAAACGCGTGATGCGTTATTTGAAAAAAATAAAAAGACTACATACTCACTTATCAGAGATCTAACAATTTATAGATCTTCGGGTATTCTGACTCTGATTTTGCTAGATGCTAAGATAGCAAACGCTCCACACCAGGCTACATCTATATGTTGGCAAGAAGAGCTATCTCATGGAAGACGGACTCTTATAGCTTTTCGACCATGGCAGTGGAGTTCATAGCTTGTTACGAGGCGTCAAACCACAGGATATGACTACAAAACTTTGTCATTACTCTGTGTGTGGTTGATATCATTGGCAGACCATTGAAGACTTATCGTGACAATAACTAAACATTTCTTTACTCCATCAACAATAAGAGCTCGACGAAGTCGAAGTTTATCAACATCAAGTTTCTAGTTGTTAAGGAAAGAGTCCAAGATAGACAAATTCTTATATAACATATAGGGACAATTTCTATGCTAACTAACCCATTAACTAAGGGTTTAACACCTATGGTGTTTCATGAACATACTGCTCATATGGGTGTTATTTTTAAGGATACCTTAGTTTAGTAGGAGTCTTTCTATGTTCTATGTTTTGTTTTGCTTTGGACATTATGTTTAATTTTCTGCAAAATAGAGATGATGTTTTATGATTATTCTATCTTTTGAACTTGCTTATGTTTTTCTGTATGCAATGTTTAAATTGAATTTAAAGTCTTTGGATTTATCTCACTAAAGTCTAAAGGAGGACTAGTTGGAAATAGACATGTAATTTCCATGCTACTCATCCATATTTTATCTATGTCATTAAGTATATTGTTATGCTGATCATTGTGGTTTAGTCACGCTTATTTGTGATAAAAGGCGCAGTGGTTATATTGTTAATATATGAAATGGACCAGATTGTATAAGGAAAAATATAAAGAAAAATGGCATACGAGTGCATGCCTAAAGAATTTGTGATATAATTGTTTCAAGAATAATATGAAGCCTAAGTGGGAGATTGTTAGGAAATTTATATTTTCTATTCAATATTGGATATCATATTTAATTAACATTTATATTAGTTGTTTAATTAAAGGGTCTCAACCTTAAGTGGTCTAATTTTAGTGAGCCAAAAGACTACCGAACTGATATGGGCTTAATGAGGGATATCGATATTGACTCATTAGAGGATTATGGGAACCCTAAGGGAACAATATGTTAGAGATTGATGGTTATGGTTCCCAATACACCAAAACATAACAACACTCTTCCCCTCTCCCCACGAGCCATGCTCGATGGTTATGGGTGCAGGTTGTGATCTTCCTCAACCATATTGCCTTGGTGATGGTGCACACTAGTTTCTGACCGGGGATGCCATGCTTGATTATTTTGTTTGTACCCAATTATGTGCAAGTGACAATGCCGATGGTTGATATGGACAAGGTAGTGGTTAGTCAACCATGGCAAGTTGAGATGGTGGAGGCGGTGGCGGCTGGTTGAGCTTTATTTTAATGAAAGGGCTTAATGCAAATTATCATAAAATGTTGTCTTTAAATGCAAATATTTTCATAAGAGTTAATAGTAGGTCGATATTGGTGAGCGTAAATAGACCCAATCTTATAAGAGTGTGTTTGATTTAATTGAGAAAAATTGATTATTTCAATAATCGATTATATGCATGATGGTTTATTATTATAATCGATTATAATAGAATCAAGGCAAAATAGATTGATTGGTCAAATACGTTTATTTAATTTTTCACATCGGTCTCATAAGTTTTTTTTTTTCCAAATTGGTCCTACACGTTATGTTTCGTTTTCATATTAATCATTTCCGTCAATTTCGACCTTACGGCGTTAGATCAAGAGCCACGTGTCGCATTAATATCATAGCCACATCAGCTCAAAACTAACGACGTTAGGTCGAAATTGACGGAAAGGACTACTATGGAAACAAAATATAATGTGTAGGACCAATTTGAAAAGAAAAAAACTTATGGGACCGATGTGAAAAATTAAATAAACGTATAGGATCAATAAACCTATTTTGCCTAGAATCAATTTTATTTTTGGATTTTTTTTGTTTTTTTTAAGGAGATTTTTGGATTTTTTTTGTTGAAAAATGATTTCATTTCAAGAGTTGTGTAAAAAACACTTTTATATAGTTAATTAATTACAAAAAAACGTAAGAAGTTATTTATTTAAATTAATTATGTTTGTTTGTCAGTTTGTTTGCAAGGGTAATATGATAAAATATGATTAGTTTCAAAATAATCAAATAATTTTTTTTAAATAAACTTCAAATTTGTAACTTCTCAACAAATCATTTGTTTCTTATAAAAACAGCTCTTTCATACTTTAATAATGTCAAACATATCAAACTAAACTCAAAATAACATTTTTTTGTCAAAATAAAAGTTGTTTTTGTGGAAAATAATATTTTCCAAACCTACACTAAGTCATTTATTTTTGTTTGGTTATGAGGAAGGCTGAGGTCCATCCAATCCAGAGAAATCCAGCCCAAAGGTGACTTGGCCCGGTTATTAATGGGTCGTCCGGTTAGATCCGGATCCGACCCGATTATGTTATGCGCCATTTCTTTTCGAGCATCATTAGCACAATCACGATCACGAATCACTAACTAGTTACTTCATTGTGACACCGAAGAATATTGGAGGGAATTGCCTAAACCCAGAGAGAGCCATGCCATGCCCCAACCTCAACCTCACTTATTACAACAAAAACAACGCATAATCCAATGCCTGCGGCGTCGTTTTTCATAGCACGCTTTAAGTCCATTCAACTTCACCACCGTCATGCCAAATCCCTCATCTCCACGCGCCTTTTCTCTCGCTACCCCCTTGAGCAGTTCTCTGACGATGACTATGATTGTGAATTTGAGAACCACCAGGTTCCTTGTTTTTCTTTTAATTGTCTTAATTCTCTTCATTTTTAATGGACCTTGCTGGACATGATTTTTGTTTGGGTATTTTAATTGGGGTTTGTGATTCATTTTCTTTTTTAAATTTACCCTGTTGTATTGTTTTTAATTGTATGAACTATAAACTGAAATCTAGTTGACTATAACTCAGTTGATTACTGAAATCTTTTTTGCAGCCCAACAAGTTATGCGCACACACAAAAGGATTTGGATTCAGTGACTTTGGGATTTGGTAACTTTGGTAACTGTACGCATTTTTTGAAGAGAGAAAGATTAGAGAGAAAAATGAGATAAGATGAGAAAGAAATGCCCAAAGACACCAAAGTTATCAAATCTTAAAGTCACCGAATCCATATCTCATACAAACACACATGTTTTCTGCAATTATTATTCTGTTAGAAATAGAAAAAAATAGAACCTATTTAGAAATTATGGGTTATCTTTGTTTGGTTTAATTACTTTGTTGGTCCTCGAACTATTTGAGAATTTTTAAATAGGTTCCCAAACTAAAAAAATTGTAATTGAGTCCCTGAATTTCTAAATATTTTGTAATTGGATCCTTGCACTTTAAACGTTTGTGATTGGGTCCCTGAACTTGTAAATAATTTGTAATTAGGTTTCTGTGGTAGGAGAAGAACCTTGTAATTAGAACACGTATAAATTTTTTTTGAGGTTTCTTGACTGTCTTTGGAGGTTAATAGAACCATTGGATCACCACAATAGCAAATGTTTTAAAAATGCCTAATATCCCAGGGACCTAATTACAAATTATTAATAAGTTCTGAGACCCGATTACAAACGTTTAAATTGCAAGGACCCAATTACAAAGTATATCAAAGTTCGAGGATCCAATTAGAAATTTTTTTAGTTTAGGGACCTATTTAAAAATTTCCAAATAGTTCGGGGACATGTTAAGTAATTAAACCTCTTTGGTTTTATTAGGTCCCTAAACTTTTCGGAAAGATTCAAATAGGTCCCCGAACTTTAAAAGTTTGTAATTGGATCCCTAAACTTATAAAAACTTGTAATTGAGTTCATTTTATACATCTCCCTTAGGGTGCCGTTAAGTAATATATCAACTTATGCATTTGTAGGTCCTTGAAATTTCTGCGAAAATTCAAATAGGTTCCTATACTTTTTCGGAATATTCAAATATGTCCCTATGCTTTTTAGGAACCCGAACGGAAACCTAATGAAGATGTGTATGTGAGACTCAATTCCAATTTTTTATAAGTTTAGGGACTCAATTACAAATTTTAAAGTTTAGGGACCTATTTGAATGTCTCCAAAAAGTTCAGGGACCAAGAGAGTAATTAAATCTTTTATAGTGTTTTGAATTAATTTTGGAGTTAGATATATTATTTTATTAGATATATTCTTTTATCAATATTCTGTTCGATGACCAGCTCTGTCATAAGGCCACTAGTTGTAATTCCAGTAGTTCTAAGAAAGTTAATTGTAATTGTAGGCATCATCTACGGTTGCCAATGTCGATGAGTGGAAATGGAAGCTCAGCATGCTCTTACGAAGCGAGAAGGACCAGGAGATTGTATCTAGAGACAAAAAAGATAGGAGAGACTATGAACAGATAGCTAACCTTGCCCAAAGAATGGGACTTTACAGGTAAAAAAGATACATATTTACATATGCCATATGGAATAAGAAATAAAACAGATTCGTTGCTTGAAGTATCTTCACTTTGATTTACTTTTAAGCTTCAATGATTACTCCAGACTTGCAAAATGAAGCTTTGTCCATTGTTTTCAATCACTTTGATTAACATATGCCATATGGAGGGTCCGTTTGTTTTAGATTTTGATAGAATTAATTTTGAAAGAATTGATGTTAGTTGATTTTAAAAAAATTGATTTGTGTTTGGTAATGATATTTTAAAAGTGAGTTCAGAAGAATTGATTTGGTTTGGATGATAAAGTAAAATCACTTTTGAGGTGTAAATGTAAAGAATTTTGTGGGTCCCACGTCTAGAATTAATTCTACTCAATGGAAAAACTAGAATTTTTTGCGCCTCTTAAAATAATTTTAGCCACCCGAAAATTGATTTTATTGGACACACTTTTAAAACCAATCACCTCCAGTTACCTGTAGCCACTGGATTTTGGGGTCAGAACTGGTCAAATGGGCTTTTGTCTTGTATCCAAACAAACACTGATTTGTATTTTCATTTATCATGCTGCACAGTGAGGTCTTTGGAAAAGTGGTTGTTGCAAGCAAGGTGCCTCTTCCTAACTACCGGCCAGATTTGGATGACAAACGTCCACAAAGAGAGGTAGTAACTTAAGGCGGCACCAGTGGGGTGGTGCACTTCAATTTATACTAAGACTGATGTCAACCTAGGAAACTAAATCTCTCACACTTCATTGTCATAGGTGGTGATTCCACTAAGCTTGCAAAGGAGGGTTGAGGGTTTGTTGCAGGAATACCTTGACAGACTTCAGTTAAATTCTGAAAAGACAACTGACCATCTAGATGATGTCAAGACTACCAATCATTTTAAAGATGCAAATATGGATGAAAATGCTGATTCTTTTGTGGATGGATCTGTTATGGAAAAGGTTCTCCAGAAGAGGAGCTTGAGGATGCGTAATATGCAAAGAGCTTGGCAGGTTTTGTATGCTTTTGTTTTATTTCTTGATTTTGTTGTTGGATATTGCATTTGGTATCACGTGCTTGAATTGGTAAGTAATGATCAAGAGTGTGTGACTGTTGTGTCTATTCGTGAATGTTTGTTAATGTTCTATTCCTTCCCATTGAGTTATTAATTAGACTGGTTAGTTATTTTAAGTTAAAATTAAAATATACATTTACCCATCGTGCAAGATTATATCTTACTTTTTATATTAAAAAAGAAAGATTATATCTCACTTGAAGGTCAAATGCTACAAGAAGCAACCTTGATTCCAATTTTTCTTTGGTCGGTGGCAGTTATGTTCTCCATTTTCCAATCCCTTTTGTAGCCTGTTTTTATTTATTTGATGGTCTTACTTTTAATTATGTATGTGAAAATATCCATATTCCTTTTCTTTTGTCATACACACGCAGAGTCAAAGTACATGGCAAAAGCTTGATGCCTAGCAAGTAGCAACTCTCATTTTGGTTGACTTGGTTTTTGTATGCTGCGTTGCTTCTGCTTTATCTATGTCTTAGTCTATCTCTGTTTTTTTTCCAACAGCTCAGATTGAATTGATATTCTCGAATGATATTTAAAACAATACCAAGTTACCAACTATCTATTTTACTGGGGATCTACCCTGATAATTATATTTCACAATGTAGAAAGAAAGTACTTGAAATAATTTGTACATTTTCTGGCTTCAAATATTAAAACAATAATTCGTGCCTTTTATTTATAGGAATCACCTGAAGGCAAGAAGATGCTGGAATTCCGGAAGTCTCTTCCGTCATTCAAGGAGAAGGAAGGTTTACTTCAAGCCATAGCACGGAATCAGGTATATTTGCCAGTCGTATTTCATTAGATATCTTCAAGATTAGCTATCAGTATGTTTTTAGTAGTTTGGACATTGAAAATCACACACGGTATGGCGTTCACTTCTGTTGTTACATGCATTATCTGTTTTTATTTTATGTTTTATGATTACAGTGGAAAGTTAGTGTCAGCCATGGCAACCATCATCCAAGAGGGGGATGAATTTGTTGATTACAAAAATTAAAACAACTTTGAGAAATTATGTCTTTTAATGCACTCAATCAATAGATGCAGCAGAATAAGTCTAATAAAGGAACAAATAATGAAGATTACTCAAATATAACTTGGGTTAGTGATAGGCGGCCTATGGTCATGAGGGTATATGCCAGGGGAAATAACTAATAGGAAGGAGGGAAACTTGTTGTAACTAACTAATAGCTGAAGACCTGAAGACCTGAACCTATAAATATTAGGAAGCGGGGTTAGTTAGAGCAGTTAAACACTCAGTTAGAACTTGCAAGGAGAGAAGAGGTACTCTCGAATTACCTCCATTGTAGTCTCACAGAGAATAATACCAAGGGTGTTCTACCCCAATTCTTCTATTCTTTCCTATTTTTCCTCTAATATCAGTTGAATCCTATCAGTTAGAAGAAGAATTAGCAACAAGATTATATATCAATTTCTTAATCATCAAAACAACAATTAAACCTACAATGTGACAAAATATACAATCGATAGATACAATGCAACAAATATAATAATTAACGAGTATAGGGAACAGAGTATCAAACTCAGGAATTTATCCTGAACCACTTCTAAGTGTTTGTCACAGGTCTCTTTGTCTGGATATCTGTTGATCTTGTAAGGGTTTTAGCCTCACGACTCAAAGGGATACCCCACCCTTTGCCACAAACTTAAGGGATACCTCACCCTCGGAAGGATTTTGCAATGAAGAGCTCAAAACAGAGTTTGTAAATTGATAATGTTGAAAAACGAATTTGATCAAATGAGAAGCAATTTTTTTGTTGTTCTTTTGTGATAAAATCCTAATAATGTGTATTTATAGTGTGTTAAAGAAATAAAGCCGTTAGGGTTATAAAAGCTTGCATTAAAAGCTGTTAAAAACTAGCCATTGCGGCCTATCAGGCACATGGTACTCTACTACCCTTTGTGGTACTTGACTACCACCTATCGGGTTGAGATTTTTCTTGAAACAGATTAAAGGTACTTGAATACCCTGAGTGGTACTAGACTATCACGAGTCTAATATTCACAACTGATTTCAAAAGATGATAATTTCTTCATTTCTTATCTATTTTAAGCAAATACCACTCGTTGGAAAGATATTTGAATCTATTTTCATATGAAAGAAGTTTCTAGTCCAAACTCAAACTATTTTAAAAGATATAATCAAAAGAGCGACCAAAGGTTAGTTTCTCGAAACTCAAAATGGCTGATTTTCACGGTTTTGAAATACCGCTATGACTAGCTTTTCAAATTATGTTTATTAGGCATTTTAGTGTGTCTAAATTTTTTTTAAAGATTGAAAAACATATTTGAGCTCTTTCCTTGCAAAACCTGTCCATCCATGAGAAAAAAAGCCTATGAGAGAAAGAGTACCAAAATTCTTCCTTAGGCTTCTTGATGCTATCCATGCTTGCAAACTTTTTCTCCTCAATTTTCCGAATGTTTGGACCATCTGGTCATTCTCCTTATTGTTGATTTGAGCACAAATAATATCTTTCATTCTTGTTCCAATTCTACTCTTGGTAATTTATTATTCTATAAAGTATAACTCTTATAGTTCAATTTACTCTTACTACAATACTACTTAATATTTAAGCATTTGGACTCTATATCAAATCCGACAAGGATTTAGAACTTCATTATAAATTATAAATAGTAAACAAATAAGAATGCAATATTGAAATGTGATTTGATAAGATTTAAATGTTTTAAAAACCTAAGACCAATTACAATTCTTGGTCATTCTACCTAAATAAGAAGGAACCCTGCAACTGAAAAATAAGTAAAATTAAGCTGAACTGGACTGAACCAACTCTTCGAATAAACAATTTGGTTCTCAAAATCACCACTATAGCCTAGGGAAAAATTGCAATGAAAAGCCATATCAAAATTGTACCTTATTTTCGTTTTTTGTTTGCTATTTGAGCTTGTGTTTATATTGGTCTTCTCATGTCCTGCATCAAAAGTTTTTCTAAAATTGATTCATTATTCTTTCTTTTTACCCGTTCTGAAATTGTCAATAAATTTGGTGTTTCCCTTTGATTTAAAATTCATAGATGCTATGTACGTACTATAAATTGTCACCATGATATTTTCTAACGAGCAGCAGGTTCTTTTTAACAGTTTAATACCTGTCTTATAATTATGTAAATTTAAGTGTATCAGTTAGCAAACTTCCATCCCCCCAATTCAAGCCTTGCTAGTGATCTTCGGTTCTAATATGTTATCTCTGTGTCTGTAGCTTTCCAATAATAATGAACTGAATGTCACAAACTCATTTGGGTTCTGTATGCTATATTTGATACCTTATCTTTATGAATAATTATCATGTAGGTGATAGTAATATCTGGAGAGACTGGCTGTGGTAAAACCACTCAACTTCCTCAATATGTATTAGAGTCAGAGATAGAGTCTGGTCGTGGAGCATTTTGCAGCATTATTTGCACACAGCCTCGAAGGATATCGGCTATGGCAGTGGCTGAGAGAGTGTCAGCTGAGAGAGGAGAGCCCCTTGGTGAAACAGTAAGCCCTGATTTTCTAGAAATGGACTAAAACACAAATAATTGTACGGGAAACATGAATACAAACATTATTATTCATGAAGAAAATAAAAGATTCATTCATTATTTTTGCTTTTAAATGAGATTTTAAAATTGGGAATATCTTTGTTCTTGCTGCTATACCACAACAGAGGTTTTTTGATAGGTTGGTTTCAAAGTTCGATTAGAAGGAATGAAAGGGAAAAACACCCATCTGCTGTTTTGTACCAGTGGTATATTACTTCGAAGGTTGCTGAGTGATCGAAATCTGAATGGTATAACCCATGTTTTTGTTGATGAAATTCATGAGCGAGGCATGAATGAAGGTAGATTTGTTACTAGCATGAGTTTAATGCCTTATATATTGCTAAAGAAATAACCAAGTAGACTTATGCTTTCCAACTTTGGTTTTTGTTCTTCTCAGACTTCTTACTGATTGTTTTAAAGGATCTTCTTCCACGTCGTCGGGATTTAAGATTGGTTTTAATGAGTGCCACCTTGAATGCTGAGCTTTTTTCTAATTATTTTGGAAGTGCACCAACATTTCATATTCCGGTAAGGTGGTCCTCAAGTTTTTAGCTGAGCATTTATTTGTGTTGATTAGTGAACTTTCAATTATACTGATTGTTATATGTGTAAATGCAATTGGATGTTCATTTAGTATTGAATTCAAATTATTTTGGGTGTGCCAACTGAAATTGTTGTATATGAGTGTGTGTGTGTGTGTGGGTTGGTGGGCAGGAAGATGGGCGGATGATTGGGTTGTTGAGTTTGTACATGTAATTGTATGTCCAGATCTCTACTTGATCGGTAATGCATCTAAGACATGTTTTAAGCCAATGTATAGTTGTTTCTATTTTCCATTCTTAGCATAGGGCTTACTGTGTAATTGGATTAGCTTCCTAAGGCCCCAAAACAGTTAGCAATGGGAATAAAGTGATCTATTTTGTAGGAAAAATAGTCTTTAGGAAACTATAGAAGTTTCCTTTACACAGACCCGCAAAATCACTTTGTTTACCAATGTTTGTTTGGGAACCTCTGCATTTTTGGATAACATTCCCAAACATTATTTGATTTTTTGCATGGATCTTTCACTGATGGTTTTCTTAAAATCAGAAATCTGACACCAATCCCCAGACACTCTGCATAGTGTACATTGGAATTTCTCTACCTGAACAGTTGTGAAATGTGATTAGTTGATATTTTGTACTGTGCCATTTAGTTTAATGATGATTTATCAGGGTCAATGTATATAATTCTATTGGTGGTGATTTATTCAATTGTGGAAACAAATTCTGCCATCTTTCTATTTCTCTTCCTTTCTAATAAAACAATGTGACTAGATCTGTTCTTGTGAGCTGCTTTGCCTGTGTTTTCAATGTTTATTCATGAAGAGAGAAATGTTTCGAGTGAATTTGTTCATTGCTCAGGGTTTCACCTATCCTGTGAGAGCTCACTTTTTAGAAGATGTTATGGAAATGACCGGATATAAAATGACTTCCTTCAACCAAATTGATGATTATGGTCAAGAGAAAATGTGGAAAACACAAAAGCAGCTAGCACCACGGAAAAGGAAAAATCAGATCACTGCTCTTGTTGAGGTATGAAGCTACCTTAAAAATTTGGCCTTAATATATATGTATGAGTTTAAATGATGTTTAAGCATATCTTTCTTCCTGATTCTATGTGTGTTTGTCTATTCGTGGTGTTTGTTATTCTTGGAACTTAGATCTGTTTAATCTGAAAATGTATGGAAAAACTACGTAATATTTAAAATGCTGCACAAGTTCCAATTTCCAAAGATGATTTAAGACATACACACAGAGACACACATATGCACAATAACCTGCAGATTGTTATCTTTAGAGTAGTTGAGTGGCACCTTTAGGGAGTGGGAGGGTAGCACGGTTCTTTCCATAGAAGGCAGAAGTTGGAGGATATTTTGTTGATTAAATTTTAATTAGGAGGACAAGGGGGGAGATGAACTGTTGTTTGCTGCATTTGGTTGGAATTGGAGTGTAATGATTGGAAATATAGGGAGAGGTTGGCTCCACTTTATTGTTATTGTTGTTGTTTACTTGGCTTCACATTCTTATATATTTTGTTTGATTTATTGGCTCTTTCCATTCATGAACTGTGGCATATTTTGGTGCCAAATAAAATCATTTATCTTTTCAATTTCGGCCACCAATATTTTCCCTCAGAACAGTGATGGCTTTAAAGTGTTCTTATTGTTTAATTATGTATGACTTCAACTTCTGGTGTGGCCCAAACGAATTTAGATCCTCTTGTTTGGCCTGAGGTAATCTTTCAAATGCATGCTGATGCCTTGCTGCTGTGCCTTCTGCCTATCTGCATGCTTATTCTTAACTGTTTGAAACTAGGGATGTATACTTCTCTTAGATATGATTCTACATGGCGTGCCTTGTCCGCAATTCCCCTCCCTTTTTTGGTAATAATCTGCAATCCCCTTTATCTCTAAAATCAGATGAAGCATCTTGGTGTTCCATGTTTGCCTTAGAAACTAGAACTAAATTCAGTTAAAATGTATTATGTTGGAAAAATGAATGTGTTGCTTTCATACTGTTGAACAGGATGCTCTTTCAAAATCAAGTTTTGAGAACTATAGTTCCAGGACACGGGATTCACTAGCATCATGGGCACCCGACTGCATAGGATTTAATCTCATTGAGGCCATTCTATGCCATATATGCCGGAAGGAACGACCAGGAGCTGTCTTAGTATTTATGACTGGGTGGGAGGATATAAGTTGCTTAAGAGATCAGCTTAAAGCGCATCCTCTCTTAGGAGATCCCAATAGGGTTCTGCTTCTAACATGTCATGGTTCAATGGCAACTTCTGAACAGGTTGGTTATTTTCTTCGTTGATTCTTTTGGGTGTGTCATTGCATTGCACTCCTAAACCTTTTTTGTTTCTCGTTCTTGTGATTTGTTTTTCTGATAAAACTGTCATGCCATTATCATTTTGTATCTTGAGTCCTTGACATATAATAGTAGTATCAGAAGATTAGAAGTTTTGGGTTCAAAAACAATCTCCGTACTAAATTTAGAGGTTTGGTGTATTTAGTTGGAAAGGAACTGTAAAATATTCAATGACTCATTATTTTCGACCCTAGACTTTGTTTGGAATTGGTTACTCTCTTGGCTCTCTTTGGTCCTCTTCCTATAGGCTTTTTAATTGTGTTTCTTTGTTAGACATGCAGAGGGATTGGGTTGCTTTGTTGGATGGCCTCTGCCACAGAGGTTTTAGTTGTTTCTGTTTTTAGGATGCCTAATCCTATTCTTTTGTATTTCCACTTCTCTTCTATTAATATTTATTTATTGTTAAATTTTTTTTTAGGATGCCGTAGCTTCTCATGTTCATTCTCTTGCTCTCTTGTTAATGAAATTATCTCTTTTCATAACCTTTTTACTAAAAATGTAGTTGATGGTAGACAATGCCACATTTAGATTTTAACTCTTACCAATACTGTGTTTTATAGTGATTGTAAGAGTAGGAACTTGTTTTCATATTCTATTTCTAAAAGCATATTACTGATAGTTGATTATCTCTTCTTCATGTTATTTAATTTGAAACTATCTTACCTTTATGTATTTAGATAAATTATTTATTCCTTTGTTTAATATTTTTGTAGAAACTCATATTTGAGAAACCACCTCCTAATGTAAGGAAAGTAATACTTGCCACAAATATGGCAGAGGCAAGTATTACAATCAATGACATAGTTTTTGTAATTGACTGTGGAAAAGCAAAAGAGACCACTTATGATGCTTTGAATAACACACCATGTCTACTACCTTCTTGGATTTCACAAGCATCTGCTCGGCAGGCAAGTATCCATGTCTCCTAAGCTTCCTTCACTATATTTGCTTTTGGCTTTTATATCACATGGCTACTGATGATCCACCCCTATTGAATATACTTTTGTAGTGCCCTTCACATACCTCATTTTTCTTTCTGTCTGATAAATATAGATAGGTTGTTGAAGTAAAAACAGTTTAGCCCTTGATTGCATTGAATCTTTGTCTTCTACAGTTCTGTTGGTTTAGACACTGGGATATTGTTTTTAAGACAGGCATACTGTTTTCTTTACCTGATTAATATTAAACCTGTGCATGTGAATATATTTGTGCATGAGTTTGTTTGTTCATGAGTTTGTGGTTGTATTTTCTTTCTTATTGTTGGATCTGGATAGGCACGTATGGCTTTGTTTACTTAAAATTAAGTTGTGGACGGGAGACCTTTTACTCTGAAACTGAAAATGTTATCAAAGAATTTATTTATGTCTCTGTTTCTTTCTCTTTCCCTTTGTTTGGATGAGTAGAAAAATAGGCAGAAAAAAATGTGGGTGGAAAAGTGTGTAGGCCATCTCCTAAAATCAAATTTGATGGCACAATTGTAATTTCTCAATGGAGGCTTTCTTTTCTCAGTTTCTACACAACAAAATGAGAAAATAATTGTCTCAATTTTATTTACTTTTCTTTTCTCTTCATCCAAACAAAATAAGAGAGAAGATGACAAAAGGGTTATCTTTGGTGCTATTTGTGACAATCCAAGTAGATATCTTCCAAGCAATTTGAATTGGCTTAATCAGATTCCCTAAAAAATCCTTAAGCCCAAGTAGCTAGTATTGTGCTACTTAAGCCTTATATTACCCTTTCTTGCTCACATGTTCCTCTGATGTGGTACCTGGTTGTAACAAATGAATTGTTGGTGGTTTCAAGACTCAAGGTAATTTTGATGTGTGAGTTGTGTGCTTTACAACTTCTAGGGTTGGTATTCTTTTTCCCCCCTGAAGTTACTTCAGTAGCATGGAACATTTTAAATAGGCTGTTTGATTTTGGTCAGCATTGGGTCTGTCTTGCTAGCTTGAATCAACTTCGGTTTAGTTTATGCTACTTGATAGAATTAATACCGATAACCTGTTAAAGAAAAGATGCCCAACTCTGCACTATCAACATAATTTTTTTTCTCGGTGGATTAAATCTGCCTTAGTTCATCTTTTAGTTTTCCTTGTGGTGGAGAGAAAGAGCTTCCTAAGAGAACTGTCTAGGTGATGAAGCTTCATTGGGAGAGGAGTGACAAAATCAAGTGAAGTGTACAAGGAAGGAAAATGGTCATTTGGAGTCATCAATGGTCTTTATTCCAGTTTAAGGTTGTTGTCAACGATAATGGTATGTTAGTAGTGGTCAAGGTGGTCGGTAGTTTGTTGGTAAATTCCAGGAGCTAGCTATGATTAATCAGATTTTAGGTTGGGCAGATTGGTATTGGAAATCTCTTGGTTTGTAGGTGGCATGTATAGTAATTTTCTGATTCTCTTTACTTTTGTGTCTGAATAAGCAAGAAGGGTATGTCATGAAAAGGAGTGGTGCTTTCATTTCATTCATGGTGCTCATGTTCTTCTGGATTGGTGGGTGCCTATGGCTTCTTGTACCAACCAATTTGCTGTCAATGAAAAAACTGTCACTTGGTTTTTTTTTTTTGTTTATCACCTTGTTTTTGGAGTCAGTCCTTTTTCTTATGTTTGCTGGCTGTCTGGGGGTGTTGTTGGATATTGATGCTGAGACTCTTTCTTTCATTGATTAAAGATCTTAGTGAGAACAGATACCTAGAAGATACCTCATTCTATCACTGTCAGTGCAAGAGATTGGAGAGCACATATCCATAAAGTACAAAATTTTATGCAGAGATTTTTTCAATTAGCTTTTCTTCTAGAATTGATGAGATCCTTCTGCTACCAGACCTCCAACGGCAACAACCTCAAGGAAGAAGTAAACTTTTTGAGTGTGATTCGGAGAATCAGAGTCCAGTTAGGAAACATTCTATTGTCAACAACTTGAAACATGTTGACCAGTGTAATTATGGGGTTTTAATGTCTGATTGTCCTAGTCCTGGGGGTTACCAACCTATTCCAAATTTTAAACGGGATGGCCAGCATGATCTTAGGAATTTATTGCATCATAATCATAGGGGTTTATTACTTAATTTATTGTTTAATATTAGTCTTTCTGTTCCGGATTTTGATTGATTGGGCCCAGAAAAAGTTAGACATAATGTGTTCGAAAAACTTTGGCCCTTCCGCTCTAGTAAACACAATTTTAAGGAAGGAGATCGCTGCGTTGTTAAGAAAGTAGGTGAAGCTACATACAACTATAGAACTCAGCCCCCTAATTTGAGAAAGGAATCAGGCTTGTCAGGTGGAGCATCCCGGATTCAGTTGTAGGGTACACTTAAGATAGAGAGGCCCATCAGCATATTGCTAAAAGCTTCACGTAGTTAGTTCCAACAAGGTCCGGTACCACATGGACAATGAAAATCATCACAATTCCCAAAAAGAGGGTGACAGGGTTTGGATCAGAACTCTGACCGATAGGAGATAGATGATGAAGCATTTTCTGCAGTTGTGGAGGTGTCGGGATTTTTCTCTATGTTAAATGATTGATTAGATAGAGTGCTTTCAAATAACATTAATAGTGTCCATGTAATTAGAGATTTTGACTTTATTGAAGAGGTTGAAGAACTTCTTTTGCAAGCACTGATGTGGATGGGTTATTATGTAATGGAGATTATCTTGATTCCTTTTATGAAGACGACGCCTGCTTCTGAATAAATTAAAGGCTTAACATGATCAACATAATGTTCAGGCAGGGTATTTTAACATTGATGGTATTATGGTAACATACAGGGAGTGAATATTATTATCATTATTTTTTTCCAATGGCAAAGTGTTGAGGTTAATGAAACATTTGGGTTAACTTCCGAGATTCCATAAAAGCTTAAGCCTTTTGGTCAAAGTTAGAGGATCTCAAAGGAGGAAGTCATATACATTCATAATGCAGGTGAATTACGGAACCCACAATCACTTATTTATTTATTGGAATTAAAGTTAGTTAAACCATTGGGTTAGGATGTTAAGGTGATTTTTTCACGAAAGACCTTTAGTACGAAGAAGGTGGAAAAGGAACTTGAAAGATTTGCACCACTATAAAAAAAGGAGGGTGTGAAAGAAAAAGAAGGCTTAGATCGTGTTTTAATTGAAATTGCCTTCTATTTGGGAGGTTAAGAGAGTTTCTTTGAGCTTAAGAGAGTGTTTTAGAAAGTTTTCTACTTGTGTTTGGGGCAGTTGTGGTGTCTCTCTTTTCAGTTTATTCCTATGGATTGGCATTGTTTTGTGGTTTCTTGTGAGAGTTTTTCTGTTTTGTTGTCTCTCAGCTTTGAGGTTTCTTTTGGAAGATTTCTTATCCTCTCTTGTACTTTATCTTTCAATTTGATTGTATTTTTTTAGTCCAAAACAATAAAAGATGCCTGACTCTTTCCTGTGTCATTTGTTGTGTGTTGTAGAAGTTCAGATGCTTGTACTGATCTGTTTTCACTTGTATATAATGGCCTAGAGTATATAGTGTACGTTTTTTCCAATTACTACGAAGATGTGGGCACTAGGATCTTTTAGTCACTACTCACTTGCTGACTGGTATCATGGGTTTCCCAGTAAGTGAGGATTGAGGAAGGTAAAGCTTCGTCGTAGCTTGTTTTGTTTAGTATTTTTTTACGTTTTTGGATTTAATGGAATGCCATACGTTTTCAATTTATCCCGGAACCTTGATGGTAAGAGACTTTAGGGGTAATGTCTTTGCTAATCTGGCTTGATTATTTGAGAGAAGAATTCTATGGTTTTCAACCGAAAGTTCTTTCTTTTTAACATGGGATCGGCTGGAAGTGGAAAGAACATCAAATTAATCGTTTTTTGTTAAGGCTCTTTAGGTTTTTAAGATCTCACTTCAGTTAGATTTCTGCATTTGAATTCCTCCTTTCTCTTCTCATTTTCATTTGTATATTCTAGAACTAGAATTGGTGGATGCTGAAGTTGTTTTATTTGAAGACTTTAGGATGCCTTCAACAGCTTTCATTGCTGTTTTAAGCTATATGTTCATATAGCATTCTTGCTTATGCTGTACATCCAAACTTGCAACTTACTTTCTTATTTTGTGTTGGCTTCGTTGGTTGCAGAGAAGGGGTAGGGCTGGTCGTGTGCAGCCAGGAGAATGCTACCACCTTTACCCCAAATGTGTTTATGAAGCTTTTTCTGAATATCAACTTCCTGAGCTATTGAGAACACCCTTGAATTCTCTTTGCTTGCAAATAAAAAGTTTGCAGGTTGAGAGCATAGGAGAGTTCTTATCAGCAGCTTTGCAAGCACCAGAGCCACGGACTGTAAGTACCATTGCTCCTGATTGATATCCACTTCCCTTACATTGTATATTTGTATTAATTAAAAGTTCTATCATAAGCAAATCTTATGACAGGAGATGGATATGTCAACAACAATAAAAAAAACAACCATTTCTTTAGGAAAAATTGCAAAAACTGAATTTTTGGATAAAATATTTATAGTTTAGAAACTATTAACAACTCAATTGTTTAAAGAATAACTATGAATGATGATCAAAGAGTGATTGATGTGTAGCAACTTTTTGACTTAATTGACCACTTGAGTTGTTAATTATTCATAAATTCGAAATAATTTTACCAAGAATTCCTTTCTTGTAAATATCCCCTTCTTAGTTCTTTCCTGTATCTGTTATCTGTATTTTTTTAAAGATAATATCAGTTACCTTAGAGCATTGCATAGAAGTAGAAGTTTGTATATAATTATCCACAGATGCGTATATGAATATTTGAATTAAGAACTTTCTAGGCATGGGATGGGGCATGAGAAAGGAATATTAAGGTTATGAAAATTATTTAAGATTTGTGAGAGTTGTATTTATCTTAAGTTGCACATGGCTTAGTAGCTTGGTTATTTAGGACTTTCTAATAAATCAGGAATTTTGTTAAAATAGGTCTTTTATCTCTAGTTGAGATCACTTTGGTAGTTTTAGTTCTGTAGGCTACTATACCGAGTTTTGTTTTTGATAAATCTATAACTGGAAAACAAAGTTTATGTATGAAGTATCATTTGCTCTATCTTAACAAAATTGCTGTTCATGTGACTTTCTTATGAAACTAGCAATTTCTGAGTAGTAGTATTTAGTATTTATCTGTTAAAACCTAAAGTTCTTTTTTCTTAATAAACTTATTTTGATTATGAATAGATTTAACTGCTTAATCCTGCTTTAGATTCTAAAGGTAGAAATGTAGGCAGGGAATGGTTATATATATCTAACAGGATTTTTTTATAACTAATTTTGCATTGATGCTTGATCCTTATTTTCTTTTGTGACTTTCTCATTCATTTTTATTTTCTCCTACTTTTCTTTTGCCCGACCTTATTCTCTAAGGCAAAAGGCATCTTGAATCCTATATTGTCTTTACCACAATAAAATCTAATATATCTTTATCTTTGTCCATCAATCCTTGGCTTCATGTTCTGCTTAATATGGGTTTTGTTTAATTTGATGCTCCTTGAAGTTTATGTTACACACTCCTTAATTTATTGCATAGAAGAAACACTTTATTATGAGACAGGAGATGAAATTTTGGCTCATCATGTGCTTGTTTTTGCCCTATCTTCTCATGTTAACTTTAGAATGATTTTTTTTATTCACAATATAGTCATTGGACTCACTGCATCATTTGAACCTGTGCCGACATTTTGAATGTTTTGAAATAAACAATACATATGATACGATGGGATTTGGTTACTCTAAAATGAGGGGTTCACTTTAGAGGGAAAAGTGAGAACTTATAATAGTTGATGAGAAAATCTAGGAACTGGATTTTAACTACCTCATTGTTTATTGTGCTGTGCAAGTGTATATGTATTTTATCATGATCTCAACTGTTGATTTTTTCATCAGTGGTTATAACTCCTCATTTTCCCCTCTAAAGTGAACCCCTCACTTTTCAAGAGCCAAATCTGATATGATGTACTCACCACCTATCATCTCTAATCATGATAGGAACTTCATTATTTGTGAATAACATAGACTCTCTACTTGTATGACCTCTGTTTTCCTGTGTTAAAAAATGATATTGGTTTGGAGCTAGGAGCTTAATCGATATAATTTTGTAAGGTGTTCAAAGTTATATGGATTTGAAAATTCAGTATGGTCAAGCTATGTGATTCTATTGATACTTGATAGTTTATAAGTCAAAATTCCTGCTTGTATTTTGCGACTGTGTTTGTCAATATGACCATTCATGCAAAAGGGGAGAACGCATTGATCAAAACATTAATTTCCTGTGGTTTTTTATGTATATTTCTGTCAAATTTGAGGCTTTGTGATTGGTTTGGCTGTTTGTGAATATACCAAGTTCTCACAAAATTTAATGGACAGGTCCAAAATGCTATTGATTTTCTCAAGATGATTGGAGCATTAGATGACAAAGAAAATCTTACTGATCTTGGTTAGTCTGTTTGTTCTATCCTATTTGGTTTGTAACTTTGTCGATTATGTTCCATGGCTATTTTTTTTTTTTGTTTATAAGTAATTCCTTTCTTTGTGTCCATTTTCTTAAAATCAGGGAAGTTTCTCTCAATGCTTCCAGTTGATCCCAAGCTGGGAAAAATGTTAATAATGGGAGCTATATTCCGTTGCTTTGATCCTGTTCTTACAATAGTTGCTGGCCTTAGTGTCAGGGATCCTTTCCTTTTGCCCCAAGACAAGAGGGATGTAAGTTAGCTTATTACCTTTTGACGCACAGTTGAATCTATTCTTTGTATATATGGATTGGCTATGTAGCAAGGCCATTAAGACAAACTTGTGCTTCATCCATTCTATATCATATACATTTTGGTAAATATTTTTGTTGGAAGTAGCAATATTTATGACGTCTCTTCCCAAGTTGTATTTAGCATGTTATTTCCTATGTAAATCAACTGTAAAAATATATCTTCTGCTGAGTGCATTATTTACTCAAGTTATTCAGAAATACTTGTGTCTTTTAATATTTCACATGGTATTAGAGCTCCCGATCTGGGAGTCTCTGTTTCCGTTATCTCAGCCTTCATAGCTGACCCATTTTCTTTGAGTGCCTAGCCTTCATTGCAGGCCTGTTCATTGCACACCTTTCCTTTGTAACCTCATCACTGTCTGCTGTCTCTTCTTGTTCTTCTCACCGATCGGCTGCCTTTCAGACCACCGACCCCACCATCAGAACCGCTGACTTGAGATCGGCCAGAACCCAGAATATCGCCAGCAAGGACCACCGCACGCGCCGCAACATGCGCGTCCACGTTTCGGCTTGTGTGATTCACGCGCCACCCTCCAGCCACCGCACGCGCTGCCTTTTTGCTTCGTCTGCACTGTCGGCCTCTCTTGAATCATTTTGGGGGTTGTTTTTCTATTTTAGCCATTTGATTTTCTAGGTCCAGCTTCAGCCATTCTGGTTTTATTTCTGGATCTGAGATTTGTCTCTCCAACTTGTTTCGGTGGACTTCTCCGGGGAGAAATTGGTCTGTTGGTCCTGATTTGTTGAGTACTTTGCTGTCTCAATCGATTTGCCTGCTGTTTTTTTGTGGTTCCTCATGACCAACAGTGAGGAAAGTGTGAATTTCAACCAGAAGGAGATAGAAAGGAAGATGGCTTTACTTCGCTGTCTTGAGAAACCATCCGGTAATTGTTCCGTGGTGTATTCAGGTAAGCTTCCACTTTCATTTGGATTTAATGCCTCAAAAACACCTTCTACTCCATTTTGGATATTAAACTTTGGAGCCACAGACCACAGGACACCTTTTTCTACCCAATTCTCCACATATTCACCCTGTCCCAGCAGTAAGAAATTATCACTGCAGACGGTACCCTTGTAACCGTATCCGGCCTAGAAAACATTCAACTAAATTCCTCCATAACCCTAAAAAATGTCTTCCACATCCCAAAAATATCCACAAATCTTGTCTCTATATAGAAACTTATCAAGGATTTATCCTGTAACGTGATTTTTCACAGCGATTGTTGTGTATTTCAGGACAACGAGTCAGGGAGGACAATTGGACGTGCAAGAGAAGGGAATGGCCTTTACTATTTTGAAGAACCAGGTTTGTCAACAAAAAACCACTTGTCTCACTCATTCATGTCAGAGTCATTTCTCTCTAAAAAAGAAAAAGTACTTCTTTTCCCTTGTCGATTAGGTCACCCTTCTTTTGGAGTCATCAAAATTTTATATCCATCTCTGTTTACTAAGGTAGATGTTGAGAGTCTTCATTGTGAGGTGTGTGAGCTTGCAAAACACAAGCGTCTACCTTTTCCCTTAAGCAATAAAAGAAGCACTTTTCCTTTTTATCTTATTCATATGGATGTTTGGGATCCCTCTGCTGTTCCAACTGTGTCTGGTGCTAGATGGTTTGTAACTTTTATAAATGATTGTACCCGGGTTACTTGGATTTTCTTACTTAAAAACAAGTCTGATGTTAGTACTGTTTTCCCAAATTTTTTCTACATGATTAAAAATCAATTTGGTGTGAACATCAAAACACTAAGGTCTGACAATGCAAAGAATACTTCAATTCTGTCAAAAGGAGGGAATTATCCATGAGCCTTCTTGTGTTAAAACACCACAGCAAAATGGGATTGCAAAAAGAAAAAGCGGGCATCTTGTAGACCAAACCTGAGCACTGTTGTTTCAGGAAAATGTTCCCAAAAATTTCTGGGGGGAAGCAGTTCTCACAGCCACCTATCTGATTAATCGATTACCCTCTAGAGTCTTAGGGTTCAAGAGTCCAATGGATGTCCTTTCTTAATTTTATCCAAATTTGTCAGCCACGAATAACCTTAAACCTTGAATCTTTGGGTGTGTGTCTTTTGTCCATATTCATAGTCAAGATAGGGGAAAACTCGATCCTAAAGCCTTAAGGTGTGTTTTTGTTGGATATTCCTCCACTCAAAAGGGATATAGGTGTTACCATCCTCCATCTAAATTTTTTTTTTGTGTCGCAGGATGTAACCTTTCATGACAGGGAAGCTTATTTTTCTCAATCTTATCTTTAGGGGGAGAATCCTAGGGAAGATAAGCTTGAAACACTTGATCTTCCTAGTCTTAAGTCAAATACATCGGTGTCTAGTGTTGAAGCTTAATTTTGAGCTATGGCACAAGGCATTTGTGAATTACTTTGGCTGAAAATTATTTTAGAAGACTTGAAGATTAAATGGGAAGGACCTATGAAGCTTTATTAGGATAATAAATCTGCAATCAGTATAGCAGATAATCCTGTTCAGCATGATCGGACTAAGCATATCGAGGTTGATAGACATTTCATTAAGGAGAAGATCGATAGTGGATTAATTTGCAGTCCATATGTGCCCTCACAAGGGCAACTTGCGGATATTCTCACCAAAGGGTTGAGCAGCCCAATTTTTGAACGAATTGTATCCAAGCTGGGAACGGGGAACACCTATTCACCAACTGGAGGGGGAGTGTTGGAAATAGCAGTATTTATGACGTCTCTTCCCAAGTAGTTAGATTCATTGTATAGAAATAGAGTAGATACAATGCACTGTACACATTATTTCTAGCCTAGTTATTTACCTTGTAAATTGTATTTAGCATGTTATTTCCTATGTAAATCAACTGTATAAATATATCTTCTGTTGAGTGCATTATTCACTCAAGCTATTCAGAAATACTTGTGTCTTTTAATATTTCACAATTTTCTATGATATTTTAAGTGAGAATTCTCTGAATGTGATTAAAAAGCTTTCCATGGAGAACAGTTAATCTCATCTTAAAATGTTGGTGATCACAATAGTTGCATGATTAAATCTGTGAAAGCAGTGTTGACGTGATGTGATGTTTTTAAGATATGTAAATAAATAAAAGTCTTCTAATCCTTCTGTCTGGCTTCAGATGAATCTTAGGCCATATGGATAAAAATTTTCATTTCATACTGTGATAGGACTTGAATCTGAATAATGAATATTGTGTATGTGCATCAAAGGTTTGTACAATATTTATATAAATGAGTAACAGAATCAATCCTTAAAGTTTAGGGATTAGGATCGACTAAGGAAACTAGGAAACAAAAAATCAAATCTGAACACTATCCTATAGGGTCATATCTAATAATGTCTCAACACTCCCCCTCAAGTTGGAGCTTATACATCATATGCATCCAGCTTGGTAGTTGGTACATATGTAGGATATCCCAGGACCCCATAAGTATTTAGTGAAGATGTTGGCAAGCTGATCCTTGGAGCAAACAGAGGAAGTTTTGGTAATGTCGAAGATAATCTTTTCTCTGATAAAATGGCATCAACTTTAATATGCTTTGTCTGCTAATGAAAAACTGGATTGGCGGAGAGGTACAAAGCTGACTGGTTATCGCACACTAGCCCCATAGGAACGACCTTGCAGAGCCTCAACTGCTGAAGTAAATGCTTCATTCACAATAACTCACATGTGGTGTGAGCCATAGCTCGGTACTCGGCTTCGGTACTTGACCTGACAATACTTTAATTTTTACTCTTCCACGAGATAAGATTTCTACCCATTAAAACACAATAGCTTGATGTCAGGGTTATCAATAGCATGCTATAGCGGCGGAGCGGCAGGTATTTGGACGGCTTGGTGGAGCGTTTTGGAGTAGCGGCAGCCACGACCAGTCGAAGTAGTTCTTACGATTCAACTTTTCAGTGGTGATAGTGGGCGAAGCTGAAAACGCAAAAGAAATCAAACCCTTTTTTGAAGGTTCAGCCTTGGGGTCAACTTTGGGAGTTTCTGCCATGAGGAACAAATCAAAACCAGCTGCTGTACTCAACCAGAACACAAATTAGGGAAAATTCCACTGAAAAACAGCTACCAACCAAAGAAAGACAAAGCCCAACAGCTGCAAAAGAACAACCAGAAAACAATACCCCCAAGCCAAAAGTGGTCACAGACAAACCAGATGAGGTGACGAACCAAACCAGACCAGCGGCGTGGCGAAGAGACGGCCGGTATTAGCATTTAAGATTGGACCCAATTGAGGGAGTGGATTGATTTGTATAATAAGTTTGTGAGTTACTATGTTATCCAAAAAGTCTAGACAACTTGGATTCAAGCTTCCCAATTTATATACATTTCAATTGTCTTTACTCTTTATTTTACCCTATGTGGGACTTTATTCTCCAACAGCCGGAAGGTGGCACGTGGACCCCACACGCTGGTGAAGGAATGAATGGAAATCGCGCGTGCAGGCACATGACAGATCTTTCGGTGACGGCACCCAGACACAAGACCGATCGATGGTCTCCGAGTCAAACTGTGGTGTCACCTTAGTCACCCGATGATGGTACAAAAACTGGGTCAGCCTCCTTGACAGCAGCTGAGCACAAAACTAGGGTTCTGGACCAGAAAGTTAGCTCTGATACCAACTTCAGTAATGAATATTGTGAATTTACATGAAAGTTTTGTACAATAAATGAGTAACATAATCAATCCCTAAAGTTTAGGGATTAGGATCAACTAACTAAGGAAACTAGGAAACAGAAAATCAGATCTGAAATAGGATGATATCTAATAATATCTCAACAATAGGAAACTGGACCCAGAATACTGTTTAGTTGAAAAATTACATACTGCATTCCTTCTTTTGCTTCGGATATATCAGTATCAGATAAGAATTTGTATAAAATACTAAAAAAGAAACACTCAGCAGAAACCGAACTTGAAGAGACACTAAGGACTCTTCGAGGGGTCTGCTTCCTCCCTTCCAATTTGCACTCAAACCTCTGTCCCTTTCCCTATTCTCCTTCCTCTCTTCTTATTCAGTTCTCGATTACAGATCCTGCTCCGTGCCCCCACCTGCCACGTGTGGATCCTGCTCAGTGCCCCCACCTGCCATGTGTGCAGATCGATACAATGCAATTCCACTAAATAATTACCGCTCATGTTCCCCTTATTGTTCATGCGAGCCTCCAATCCCCTGGAAACCTTCCCTTTCTTTCTGCCGTACACCTTAGAGATCAGTTTTCTGCCTAACATACCGGTAGTTAACTATGTGATGTTTTTGAAAGTGTGCTTGTTACTGATATTGAACTAAATGTGGACTTTCTGTTTTGAATTTCTCGTTCTTTTCTTCATTGGTTGGGCGTGCATATCCCTATTTGCGTCAGGTATGAACTCCACTCCTGCATATAATTTTCCCATCATCTTGGTATTTGATATTGTGATTCGTATGTTCTATGATGGTAATAATATGATATTATGGTGGGCATTGAAGATTATCTACTCCTTAATCCTTTTTCACTTTTTGTGTTATATGCCATATTACTTTCCCAAATGTCATAAATTATTGCTTGGTTCAAGCACTGGTATAATATTAGGTATACACTGTTAGATAAAACTAATAGTGGCTTTTGTGTTGGCATTCAGTTAGCAGGGACAGCAAAGTCTAGGTTTTCTGCAAAAGATTATAGTGATCATATGGCTCTTGTTCGTGCATATGAAGGATGGAAAGATGCAGAAAGAGAAGGATCTGCTTACGAATACTGCTGGAGAAATTTCCTCTCTGCCCAAACTCTTCAGGCTATCCATTCACTTCGGAAGCAGTTTAGCTTCATCTTGAAAGAAGCTGGTTTGGTAGAGGCAGATGCAAGCATTAACAACAAACTGAGTCACAATCAGTCTCTTGTGCGTGCAGTCATTTGTGCTGGACTCTTTCCTGGCATATCATCAGTAGTGGTAAGCTATTTATTTCTTATAAATTTTATTTCAGCACTTCCATGCTTAGCTTACAGTGATTTATTTATTTACTTCTTCCTATGTACAGCACAGGGAGACATCCATGTCATTTAAAACAATGGACGATGGCCAGGTTTTATTATATGCAGTAAGTGGCAAACCAATTCTTATTTTTCCTATCACTTTCAATGAATGTTCATCTGTTACGTGGTGTTATAGTATGGTTCACATTTGATGGCAATGGAGTATACTACTTGCAATCTAGATTATTGTTGAGCATCTAAATTTTCATGTGAAATATGGCATATATTATATCTATGTGTTGTGAGAGACTTTTTGATGCCTCGGTCTTGCAATATAAACGTGCTTTCCATTGTCATCCATCTCAATTCTCACATCAATGTGAAATATGAATTTTCCCATTCATTCTTCATTTCATGGGTTCTTTTTTGTACCACTTTTACAAGTATTAAGGCTGAAATAATCATCACAGAGAATATCTTCTGCCTTTACTTGAATCTATTCATCTCTCTTCTAATTTACGTAGGACAGTCTGGACTCTGGATTATTCTAGTTTGTTTTTGTAAATCCTTCTTTCAGTTTCTCACTTACTCTCCTAACTATCAAAATTCCTTCTTGAATCTTGACAACCCACTTGGAAGTTGAACGCCCCCAAGGTCAAGTATTTTATTTTGATAGTGGTATTGGATAGGATTGAGTTTAAGGGTCCGTTTGATTTGCAAAAAATCAAGGGACAGCACATCACAAACGTGGTTGTTCCATGTTTGATATAAGAAATAATTATGGGACAGAACAAAATGAAAAATAAAGGACAGGACAAAAGCATCAAATATTGTCCCCCACTTAAGCAAGGGACAACTATTTGTCCATGGTACAATGAAATTAAAATGTCAAAAATACCCTTCCATTTCCCCTCTCTTTTCACCCACGTACAACACCACTCCCACCACTAGATTTGAATAATTTAATTATAAGGATTTGAATAATTTATTATAAGGATTTGACCCACATACAACACCATTTCCCTCTCTTTTCATCCACGTACTGCATCCCCTAGTATAAGGATTTGAATAATTTATTATAAATTTTTTTAATTTATAATATGGTAATTATAAAATTTAGATACAAATATTTTAGCATTATTAAGAATTGAAAATGATTATTTTAAATGATAAAATGTAAAATAATAATTGAAAATATATCCACATTATTCATTATTAATAAATTATAAATAATAGCAAAGCATGATAATAAATTTTATTTTAAATAATAAATTAATTGAAAAAAAAAATCAAAATCTTGTTCTATATCTTTTCCTAGTGTGAACCAAACATTGCACAGTACAAAGGGTATTATAGTAAAGTTTACATTATTCTGTCCAGTATATAAGCATATCAAACAAGGGAATCGACCACCAAATAACATATAGTACAAAAAGTTGTCCTGTGACTCAGTTAATTGTCCAGTGCTGTTCTTTCTGTTCTGTCTTATTTAGCAATCAAACGGACCCTAATAGAAATGACTGGTTGCTCTCTCTTGATATTTGTGTTACGCATAGATCTAGTTTAGAAATAATGGGTTTTTTCATCAATAGGTGGTTATTTTCTTTAAGAACATTGTTTTGAAGATTTGTTGTGAGCACTAGGTATGTCAATCTACCTTAGAGCAGTTTTTGTTGGTTCGTCATAAAAAGTTTTGTTGAAAAGGACACTAATTTTTATGGCAGCATGCATTGTCTGCAGTCCTTTGGTCCACCTGGTTGGAACAGAATGCTTGCATCTTTACGGGTGTGTCTTTGACCCTAAACTGGTTATGGTACAGCATGTTGTTTATGATTTCTTTTCAAGTTTTTCTCATGCTGTTTTGTGGGAGTTCCTATTTCAGATATGCATAGAGATCGAACAGCCTCATTGCATTCTTGTGTTTTTTCATGTTTCTTATTGTTGCTAGTTTTTTTACATTTTGGAGGATACCTTATCATCGCTTAGTTTAAACCCGCTTGTCTATAAAAGAATATCTTTAATTCAACAAATGTATTTTGTTCCTGTGCCTATTGTGTGCGTTTGTTTGAGTGCCAAAGCTGCAAAACCACTTGACAATTTGTTTTATGTTTAGATAAGAGAGGACATAGATATTATGAGATAAATCCCCCCCTGCCCCTGTATTATTCTTGTTCTTGCTATTTACTTGTGTCTATGATTTTGACCAGAATTCAGTGAACGCACGTTACCAGACCATTCCTTACCCATGGCTGGTTTTTTGTGAAAAAGTAAAGGTCAATGCTGTTTTCATCCGTGATTCCACTGGTGTATCTGATTCAATACTTATCCTTTTTGGTGGTGCTCTAAGAAATGGGATACAGGTAATTTGTTAGTTGATACATTTGTATCTTACAGCAAAAGATAAGGCTCCATGTATTTCTATACTGTAACTTGTCTTTTTTCTAAAATGAATTTTCACCTCTGATGGGTTTAGGCTGGGCATCTGAAAATGTTAGATGGGTATGTTGACTTCTTCATGGATCCTAATTTAGCTGACTGCTATTTGAAGCTTAAGGAAGAGCTTGATAAGCTGCTCCAAAAGAAGGTTAGCAGATAGTGGTTTTGTTGTAGTACTATTCCTTGTTTATTTTCAATACTTGACATTGCTGCATGACGAGACTAATTTTTTATCTTTGTTATTGTTTAATTGAAATAAATAAAACGTTCATGTGTAATTGCTGATGGAAGATAAATTAATGATGCAGCTAGGAGATCCTAGCATTGACATTCACAAGGAAGGCAAGTACTTGATGCTTGCTGTTCAGGAACTGGTATCAGGGGATCAATGTGAAGGAAGATTTGTATTTGGCCGTGAAAGCAGGAAGCCTAAGGCCTGTAATGATGAGAATAAATTCACAAAAGATGGGACAAACCCCAAAAGCTTGCTGCAAACACTGTTGATGCGAGCAGGGCACTCCCCACCGAAATACAAAACGAAACATCTCAAGACAAATGAGTTTAGGGCACTAGTGGAGTTTAAAGGAATGCAATTTGTTGGAAAGCCAAGGAGAAACAAGCAGCTTGCAGAAAGGGATGCTGCTATAGAGGCATTGGCTTGGTTGACTCACACCTCTGAAAATAATCAGCATGAAGATAATAACTCCCCTCCTGATGTCACCGACAACATGCTAAAACTGCTAGGAAAACGTAGAAAATCAAAGGGACGCAGTGGTTGACAGTTTATCATCCCTAGATGGTTTTAAGTGAGCTATATCTAATCCTTTTGCCTTCTCGGATGAGTAGCGCTGCACAATGTCATTTAATGCATGATGGTGAAAGAATGTCATTTAGGGTATGTTTGGATGGAGGGTTTTGGAGAGAAAGAAAATGAAAGGCTTATTTTTCATTTCTAAATTGAGTTATAAAGTGTTTATAGAAATAAATAAAGATTGATTAAAAGGTTATGTGATATCCTTTCATTTTATTTCTTCATTTTAAAAAAATCTCAAATATAGAGAATGTTTTGTGGAAACATTTTTCCATCCAAATAAGCCCTTGCGTCGCTTTTCCTCCAATACTCTTCCATCCAAACATACCCTTTGATCTGGTATGAGGTCAGTTTTGTGGAAAATTTGGATTCTTTGTTTTCTTGTTTTTTCCCTTTTCTGGTGGGGTTGGAAATGGTTAAGGAAAATATAGTTAATTTAAGGTACTCTCAGTTTTGACAGTTGTTTGCACTTAAGAAGTTGATTGAATAGTTTAGGCATTTAGCCTGCCCCTCGAAGCTAAACCCAACATTTTGTTTTCATTATGTACACTGATATTATTGTTGATCTTGGGTCGAAGATACTTTAAGCTGTATTCTAGTTATCAATTAGCCAGATAGGAGTGACGTGAGATGTAATTTGTTATAGCAACATCAATGGAATCAATGTTTATTTCTTCTCTATGATCTAGTATGGAGTCTGATATGTTCTATCCTGTAATAGACTATCTGATGCACATTTTCTGTAGCTTGTAGAAGACCAGTTTTGGTGTTCATGGGATAGGTTTAGCCTGACCCGAACCCAACCTGGTATGTTGATTAGGGTTATTTTTTGGAATTCGAATTGGAGTCGTCTCGGTCATGACTCAAACTAATGACTGGGTCAAATGATTGGATCAATCTGATGTTTATATAAAATATTATGCAAAACAAAGTCCTAAAATTGTAGCAGTATGAACTAAAATGAAGAAATATTTTCCAGTGTCCTAAAATTGTGTATTTTCCACTTTATCCCATACCTGATATTTACTTCATTGATAAAGCCTTCCTTTTAGGAAGGTTCCGACCATTGTCATCGTCAATTTTTGCTTCCTATAATTTTGTTTCGTTTTCCACTGTCCATGAATTCACTAGGACATCCACTGTGATTATTTTTTTTTTCTTTTAATTTTTTTATACGATTTTTTATTAATTATTTCCTATCGCTACTATCGGGGCCCACATACACTCACATGAGTATTGGGCCTTTAAACTCAGCATAGCTTTCATAATCTTACCTGGCATTTGTTTTTCCCACCATCCCATTTGCTTTCCCCATCCCCCTCTCTCATTTTTTTTAATTAAATTTCATAAATATCCTTTTCCCATTCCACCTTTGTATACAACCCCCATCCTTCCAACTCTCTATATAGTATATACCATGTCACTGTTCCAACTTTGAAAGTAACCCCTTACACACACAAGCTGAGAAGGGTAATGATGACCAGTACCCATTAAACTTTTTGGGGATCAAGATCCTCTAAAATTCATGATGCATTTTATATAATAATAATTTAAAAAACTAATACTATAATTTATAGTATTATAATTTAATCTGAATTTACTTTGATTTTTGAGGATGTAAAAAATATTTGGATAGGAGGTGGAAGATGATAAAGTTTCAGTGCTGTTATTTGAACATCTAGAGTTGACAATAAAAATCGATAATATTTTACATGATTAATGTAGTTAAAAAATGTGGTTAATGAAGTGTTGAATTTGGTTAATGGATATATAAGATGTCGTAACTCATTAATCATTTGCTGAACTTCATTAACCATGATTTTGAACGTTATTAATCATGATTTTCAAGTGTTCAAAATTTTGAATTTCACATATATATTTGAACATTTAAAATCGTGATTAATAATGTTCAAAATCGTGGTTAATAAAGTTCAGTAGATGGTTAATGAGTTACGACACCTTGTATATTCATTAATTAAATTCAACACTTCATTAATCATAATTTTTAACTGTATTAATCATATAAAATGTTATAGATTTTTTTTATCAAATTTTTTATGTTCAAAAAAACTAAAGCACACGATCACCCCCGCAAGACCAGCGTGATTCTAACGCGTGGAATGATCACGTTTCATTTTAATACGCGTAGTACTTACCCTTCACTTCTCTACATGCTTCCAGTGCTGCTTTCTCTAATAATACTTGGGTGACGTTGGTGGGTCCTGTTGGTGCTGGCCGCCACTTGAGTAGAAATTGTTTGGAAGAAGCGTGGTACGATACCTGGCGATATTCGTTCCCACAGATGTGATTTGAATATTAAAATGGAACAAATTTTGGGATAACTTTTGATCCATGGTCAATATAATTTAAAATTATAATTTAAAATTATGATTAATGATGTGTTAAATTTGATTAATGGATATATATATATATATATATATATATATGATAAATGAGTAATTCATTAATCATTCACTCAATTACATCAACCGGTAATCAAGTTTGAAGATGCGCAAAAAATAACATGCATCAATGTACTAGATGCATGAGTGATTAATAGCGTTCACAATCGTCGTTAATAATATGTTGAACTTGATTATTGAGTACAAGAGTTCACAAATCATGGTTAATCATCCACTGAACTGAATTAATCAAGATTTTATATGCTATTAATCAGGTGTCGTCCAGCCGCCGGATTTCAGATATATAAATAACATTACTATACTCAAAATATATTAGATATCCTATATACCTATAAGAAGAAGAACATAAATTCGAATCCTGATGCAGCCATTTAAGTTGGGAGGTTATGAAACCACTGCACGGGACCATCGGCCTCCTTTCGTCCTCCATCCTCAGTGGCGAGCCACCGCCTCTGGTCCATCTCACGTAACAAAATCCCCAATTTTTGTGTATTTTGGTTCCTATAGACATGCTGCTGCTGTACACCTTTTGGCTATATATTTTGAACCAGATGAAATTGAGTGGTTAGAAATAAAGTAACTCTATTGTTTAAAAGTTTAGTGAAGAAATCTCAAATCCTCATTTAGAGAATATAAAAATGGGGGTTTGAATGGGAAGAAATAATATAGACTACCATCATAAATCATCTCAATTCATTACTTACTAAACGCTCAATTAATATTTTAAGTCTTTTTAATTTTCTCCCTCCATTTTTCCATAAATACACTGTTAGTGAGGCAAATAAAAGCAAGATATATATATATATATATATATATATATATATATATATAATATAATATAATATAATAAAATGGCACTCATAAACACGTGTAGTGGGGAAGAGCAGAGCGCGTGGGGTTAACATAACTATCCGTTCTTGCTTGTTTCAGTGTATAGCGTTCCAATTCCCATCATTCAGTCATTCATCAATGGCTTCCTCCTTCCACTTTCCATGTCCAACGCTCTCTTCTCATTCCCACTTCCACGTTAACAACCATCAACTTTGCCTCTCTCTCTTCTCACGACGACCACCCAAATTCAACGCCAACACTTCCCTAACCGTTGGTTCCCGCCAAAATACCTGCATGCCCAACACCTTTTGTGCTTTCACAAATCCAATTGCTTCTCTGAATAGAGAGCCAATGGTTCCTCCTTACAACGTTTTGATAACTGGCTCAACCAAAGGTCAGTTTTTCTTTTCTTTTCTAGTTGAGTAAAATGGTATTTTGTTATATGAAAATGTAGCTAACTCGGAATATATCCGCTAATTTAAGTTTATGTGTTTGCCCCAGTCCTTGAATTGAATTACTTTAACTGTTTGGATTATTGTAGTCTAAGTAATGTAAAATGAATTTGAATAATTTAAGGACCAAATTGTTATATAATTTAGGTTTAATTACTTTGTTGGTTTTTTAACTTTTTGGAAAAATTTAAATGGGACCCGGAACTTTAAAAGTTTGTAATTAAGTCTCTAAACTTATAAAAATTTATAATTGAGTCCCTTGTACATATCTTCCTTTGGTTCCCTTTCCGTTAACATTAAGTTAAGTGATCCATCCACTCTTACATTTGTGGATCCTGAACTTTCTGATAAAATTCAAATAGGTCTCGGGACCCTAACTGAGACTCGATTACAAATTTTCGTAAGTTTAAGAACACAATTACAAATGTACAAGAATTTCAGAGCATTCTAACCGTCAAGCCCTAGAGGAAACAAACATGATAAATATGCACTCGAGAGATGCTTAATTAAAGCTTACCTCAATTTCGCAGAGAAGTGGCGGTGGAGAGGGGATGCAGTGGGCAGGCGAAGCACTAGAGAGATGAAGTGAAGTGGCAGCAGAGAGATGAAGAGTCATCAGACAACCAAAGTGTGGGGGCGTAATAGTCTTTTCAACATATAAAGTTTTTTCCCAAGAACCCGGAAAGTAAGAATCCCACCCCTCCCCATGGGAAAGTTTTGGGGGGAAATGTAGCAAAAAAATTTCCTAGGAATTTTAGTTTCCAAGGAATTTATATTTTAAAAATAACACACCAAATGTGGGAATCTAGGATTCCCAAATTAACATTCCTAGGAACCAAAAAAAACCCCCCCTACAAACGCCCCCTTAACGTGGGAAACTAGCAGTTGTGCTTGGTGGTTATCCCTTCCCAGGGAGAACCCGTAGCATCCAGGGGTTAGTTGAGTAGCCTCATTCGAGTGGAAAAAACATCTTGAAGGTGGGCCTCTACTTGCCTCATTGGGATCCACACCTTGAATTGGTTCCCTAATTAGTAGTACTTGAGTAACCTATCCTTTCTAACATTTTACTTACCAAAAAAAAGGACAAAACTTTATAAAGGTGAAGGGACTTATGAGATATTGATATATTTTTTGCACAAGATTAAGGGCTTTTCAGTGAGAAGCAGATGCATATGTCAACACAATAAATACATGGTGAAAGTCATGGCCTTGATGTTGATGGCATGAAAAAGACAATATAGACCATGATAAGCTCTATATTTCAGTTTGAACTCCATAGCAAAAGTTTATGGCTTCTTGTTTTTTGTTATTATTTTCATTTTGATAAAACAGTATGTTAAAAGGGGAGTGGCATTGAAATTTGATATATGAAGAAGATCCTTGTACCATCTTGGCCGTGGCTTGAATAGCATGGAAGGCTTCTTTCGTAAATTTCTCAATCAAACCAATTTCTATTCTTCAAACTGAAATTTGAACTTACATTTTGAGTTTCAAATGAATAGAAGATTTGCATAAGTAGCCTGTGGTTGTCACACTCGCACACACATACGCATGCTTGCCCACATGCATGCACACCATCATAATTTTTTTCCCATTTGTTCTGACTTATTTTTGTTGATGTTTTATATTTTCCATGTGATTCAGGAATAGGGTATGCGTTGGCAAGAGAATTTCTAAAAGCCGGTGACAACGTTGTAATTTGCTCAAGATCATGTGCGGAGCAATTTTTGGTGTTTCAATATGTTTCAACAATGCAATTTGTTTATTTCATGATTTATACATGTTCAATATCATTCAAATTAGAATACCACTGCTATTTATGTCATATTTACATTATTGGTTCATCAATGATGGCCTCTTATGTTAATTTTTTCCCCTTGGTTTCTTTCAGTTATGTTTGTAAGTTGAAAAAACCTTTTGGTTTGTCTGCACTCTTCTTAGCAATGATTTGCTGATGCAGTTGAAAAATTTAAACAAATTTTTTAATAGTTACTTTTTCTTGGAAATCATGGTTCCCCCCTGAAATTCTTGACAATTGTTTCCTGAAACTTAATCATATGCCATTTATTAATTTCTTTAGGACTTGATGTGATTTTGATGTTGAAAAGTTTCTTACAGAATTAGTTTTAATTTTTCTTTTTAGCTCTTGGCATTAGAGCAGGAATGTAAACCAGTTATTCTATTGTATTCATTTTTTATATTTATTTTCTGTCAGATAATCATTTATTGTTAGTCCCTGTCCTGCATATTTGTGCTTTCTCTTGAAATTTTAATCTAGCTTGCAACTGATTACTGAATGGCTGTCTGCAATTTTATTTATCTGGTTTCTCTATGTTCGTCTTTCTCTATATCTTGCTTTTCATTTAGTAGACGAAAGGGTAGAGACTGCTGTCCAGAGTCTGAGAGTAGAATTTGGGGAGCAGCATGTGTGGGTACCACCTCTTGAACTTCTTCGTTAGTAGTAATCCATCTATAGTAAATCTATAGCTGGCTCATGTGTTCTTATGTTCACGTTATGTTTCCCGCAGGGCACTAAATGTGATGTGAGGAATGGAGAGGATGTGAAGAATTTAGTTTCATTTGCTCAAGAAAAACTGAAATACATTGATATATGGGTATTAACGTCTGATTTCTTTTTTCTTTTTTTCTCTTTGTGATTGTTTATTTCGCAAATATGGGTGGAACAAATATTGTTTGGATTTAATTTTAATTCGTTCTCATCATTAAAGTCATCGTCTAAGGAACTATGTAAGCTGCTGTTCTTAACACAATTATAAGTTGAGAGAAATTATTTTTTGGCAGTACTGTGTATTTTATTAGAATATGTTCAATAACAATATTATGACATGTTCTAATTGTTTATTTTTACTGTCAAGTAGTATGTGTTTTCTTTTCTTCAAATGAGCAATTACTGTTAAGTAGCTAATATTTGGAGTGAAGTTAGGCCCAATTATTCTAACAGGCACAAACTAGCTCGGTAGAATTTTGTGGTCATCATGTTTCATAAATGAGATTTACAGTCAGCTTCACATACCTAGCAACAGGCATTTTCCTTCCTGCTTCCCCTTCCCCTTTGCCTTCCATCCCCCATTCTTACACTGTTTATAATTTGTCCTTGTCTTGTAACTAACTATACTGATTTTTTATACTGTTTCTGATAGAAACCCTGGAAAGAATCCGTTAAGTAGTATTAATGAATGGGAAATTGGGAGCTACTAGAGCTCTTACAGCAAAGGAAAATAGCAAAACCAGAGCCTGTGGCTCCTACCAGAGAGAGACTCTCCTAACCATTTCAATGCACAAAATGCATGAATGAATATTCTCTCTGCTAACATCATGATATCAGATCCTGCCCTCTAACAGAATGTCACCCCCCTCATGTGGCACTACTAGCCACGTCACTAACTAATTATCCCCTGGCCCTCTTTTCTTTCTTCTAGAATAAACCCTCCATATTATGGGCTTCTTTGGATTCAGGTTCAGCACCTGATCCATTTCCTGATTTGTTGGACCTAATGGACCAAGGGTCCTATCAGTTTCAACTCCAGCATTTCATTGAATGTGATTGTTAAAGTATACTACTTTTATTATTTCTCACTATATGTTGAAAATGGTGCAGATTAATAATGCTGGATCAAATGCATATAGCTATAAGCCACTTGCTGAGGCTTCAGATGAAGATCTTATGTAAGCTACTTACATCTTATGTGACCGATTGTCAAAATTTTCATTCTTTGAAATTCTTTATCTGTGCATGCAGTGAGGTGGTTACAACGAATACACTAGGTTTGATGATATGTTGTCGTGAGGTAAAACCTATTCTCATCTAAGAGGCACTATGAAAAAAGTAGGTGCACTGTTATGCACAGATATTTAGTTTCTATTTAGGCAATAAAGATGATGGCGAGGCAGCCTCGTGGAGGTCATATTTTCAATATTGATGGAGCAGGTTCAGATGGAAGACCAACTCCCAGGTACTTGTTGACATTATTGAAGTATTTTATTTGTTGATTGGGTGCAATTTTCTGGTTAAACTTTTAGAATTTTGCCGTTTATCTGTTAATGTCGTCTGGGACAGGCAGCCAAATTAGGCATGGTTTCTATTGGGTGCACACTGCTTCATTTGCTCTACAATTCTGAAATGGTTCACTTATAAAGTGGTTTCTTGGGCTGAAAGTTTTGGATTGTAGTACGATATGGTTAGCAACATCACAAAAAATAGTTCGCAAAGCTAAATATTCAGTCACTATTGGCATACTAAATTTGTTCTTTGTTGACTATTTGGCGAACCATGTTGTAGTCTCATGACCACATTGGTTTGGCTCCCTTTTTTATGAACGTGATAGATCATAAGTTTTTTCTTCACTTTGGTAATTTCTGAAGATATAGTATACAATAGAACACAATGAACATCGTTTGATCCATAGTTGGCCCCACCTAGTGGAAGAAGGCTTTGTTGTTGTATCTACCAATACTCGCAAAGCCTAGGAAGTAGCGTATCATGGGTGGTGTCAATTGAAAGATAGTTTATTGATGAAATCCAATAATATGCCTCCTAGATTGTACTATGTATTATGATCTCAGCCAACTTCTAACAAAATTACACCTAGTCTTGCTTATACATGCCAAGCTGAAAATTCTTGATTTCTCCCCATTTTCTTAGGTTTGCTGCATATGGAGCAACAAAGAGAAGTGTGGTGCATTTAACGAAGTCATTACAGGTTGATGTTTTGCATGTAAAAAATAATATTTCTATTCATGCATTTTGACTATGTACAATTCTAGGCACTTCTTGTCCATGCATGTTCTGATGCTAACTTAGTAAGGTAGTGTATGTGTTGCTTAAACGTTCTTAGCATATATAATTTTTATTGGTAATCAAGTCAGGTTGCTAATTTTGTGACGTTTCATATTGATTCTTGCTTCTTTGACTGCTACCGTTTCTAATAAATATGAGAGATCTGTATTACAATTATTAACTTGATCATGTCTAAAGAACGCTATTCTTTGAACTATTATATGGAAAAGCAAAAAGACAAAATCAGTCCCACAAAAAATTCTATTGAAAATTATTTCTGAATAAGCAGACAAAATTTTCAGTAGGACTTTTTTGTCATTTGGTCTTGGTAATAGTTCTTTCTCTGAAAATTCTTGGTTTTCAAAGAGAAATGAGTATATAACATAGTATGGCTGAATAATCAGTACTAGACAATATCTGGGATTGAATTATGTGTTGGGCCTCTTGAGTTGACCTGCAACGCCAGATCCATTTCTAAAATAGAATTCTAAGTTACATTATTCTACAAAAATTCTTTTGCTGCTTACTGCATGATGGATTGGCATTTCTAGCCATTGTTAGAGGTATGATTAGTTTGTAATCAGTTAGTTTAACTGATTATAAGTCAGCAGTGTTAGTTAGTTTGTTAGAAGGCAGTTAGGTAACAGTTATTCTGTTACTGAGTTAGTTTGGCTAAGTCTCTCCTTGCTATTATAAAAGCAAGTGCATTGTATTCAGTTTCAATTCAATTCAATCATAATGAATATCCAGTAAATTGTTCTTCTCTCCCTCTCTCTCTCTGGTTCTATTTCTTACAGCCATTCATTGGAGTTTTATGTTAATAAAGAATTTTCTCTTTTATGTTCATATAGGAGACGTTTGGTTTGCTGGAAATGCCACATTTCAAGTATCTTGTAAACTTTAGTACAATTATTTAGGTACAAAATAATATGGAAAGTTAAGATTCCCCATTAGATAAAGTTTCTTCCTTTGTCTTCCTCTTCCTTTTCCCTATTCAGTTGTTTAAATAAGAATTATAATTATGGCCATGGGCATTCATGTGCACAAACATAAAAGTCTTGTTGATGTTTCACAGGCAGAATTGCAGATGCAAGATGTTAAAAATGTGATGGTGCATAATCTTTCGGTATGTTTTGCTTTTATGTATCCTTTGATAACTCATGGGCATGGTTGCATGAGTAGAGAACTTGAATGTTTCTCCAATTTTAGTATTATTATAGTTATTCATTTATATGATAAATTTAATAGTTCTCTACCAAAAGAATTAATAACTTGACTTGCTTTTTCACCTGCGGAGTCATTGTAATCCCGATTGTGTTACAGCAACTGGATGAACCCTTCACGTTTGCAGCCTTGTCTACTGAATTGGGGACTTGGATATGCTCACTTTATAATGAACATATACATATTTATTATCATGTATTGTATATTCTCAAGGAACTAGGTAGTGATAGGAACTTAAAAGCAAAATTATGTTAGCCTTACAACAACAATAACAACCACCATGGTTATCCCTTGTTAGCCTTAGTCACAAAAAAAATTTAAATAAAGAACTGAATTCTGATGCTGAACTTTTTGTACAATTTAAATAAAAAATAAAAGATTAAACTTGGTAGTGCAAATTAAGCATAATATTTCTGATGAAAAGCTTATCCATTTGGATCCTAGATCAATAAAAAGGTAACCATCTATGAAGAAACATTGTGAAATATCTGGATTATTTGATGACTTGCAATCTATGAAGCACAGACACACCATTTTGGTGCAGTGTCCGTAAGTGTCTGATTTAAATAATAATTTTTTCGGCTTGGACATGCTAGGGACAGTGCAGGACACGGCTAATTTAAAAATTACCATTTAAAATAAAAAGGCAAAAAAACAATGATTTACCAAATTACCCATTACCCAAGCCCAAATACTCAGTTACCAGTACCGCTTACCCTAACCAGACCACAATGTTTTTCACTATGAGGCCACCCTTACCTCCATCGCGCCAATGGCGGAGAGCAAAGTGAAGTTAATATTTAGATACTCACTAGCTAATTTTTTTTTTTGGTTGTACAAGCTGGTTTAGGATATATTTTGGAAAATATTAATAGAAATAATGCTGCATGTTTTTTGAGAGGGGCATACTAAGTAGCAAATATTGGCACACATGACATATTCATCTCTCACAATAACAAGATATTCTCACATGATATATATATATATATATATATATATATGTGTGTGTGTGTGTGTTTGTGTGTTTGTGTCCCTGTATTCATGTCCGTGTTGTGGGTTGTGTCTGTGTCAGTTTTTGTGCTTCGTAGCTTACAATCAGTATCTACTAATATATTGTTTTTTGGTGCTTGCAGTATCTACTAATATTATAGTAATCAAAAATGTATTACATACACATCTCTTAGAAACTTCAATAAATTAGATGTACTAGAAAACTTTCTCGTGCTATTCTGTTGTGCCAATCCTGTTAGAGATCCATCAGCCCTTGAGCAATACAGTGGCTTCCAGGATCCCTTTCTGTACTTGGAAATGACATTTTTGCATATGCAGATCTTGTTAGGAAATGCACATTAATTTGATTACCTGAAGAGTATTCCTTTGACTGGCTTACTGCCATTATTAACTTCATTTTTCTTGCAAGCTCAATAGATGAGACTTGAAAAAAGCCGAAAAGAAGAAAAATACCATGGGTACATGAGCTTAGCAGATATAATCCTTAAAAGGAGAAAGGCTTGAAGAAAAAACTTGGGCTTTGTCAGATTAAAGAGAATTATGATAATTAATGTGCTCTAATTTTGTTATATTTCTGGTTGTTTCACCTTGAAGATCACTTAAGAAAACACGTTTTTCTGGACTTCCTGAAGAATTCTGGTGGTTGATGTTCTCATTCCATGTTGACAGTTATGGCTTGTTTTTCATTGTTTTTCCCTTCTTTTTTGGTGTTGCAGCCAGGAATGGTCACAACAGATCTTCTCATGTCTGGTGCTAATACAAAGCAGGTAGATATGAAACTAAGTTATGTTATAATTTCCCCGGAGTGCTTTGGACTGACTGCCTTTTTTGTTATTTGCAGGCAAAGTTTTTCATTAATGTCTTGGCTGAACCAGCAGAAGTGGTAAGACTTTCATAGCAGGGAATGGTGATATATAAGCTATCCCTGTGCCCTTTTGTGTGCTATCAAACAATTATGATCACCAGATGATCGTCAGAACACGCCTCATAAATTTCTAGCTTTTGTGAATAACTTCATGCATATAAACTGAAGCAAAATAGTGATAGAGAAATGCTTATTGGGTACGAAACGAATTTAGTCCCTAACACAACTGGCAATCAATAGAAGAGAAAGATGGTGAATGTTTAAATGAGAAAAATATAAAAAAGATAAAAAATAAAAATAATGACCCTATCACAAGCTTTCGTTGAAAAGTAAGAATTTAAAGTTCTTACTAACAAGCATTAGTCATAGTGATATAGAGATCTATAAAATATTCCAACTTCCAACTAAAATCCTTCGTGATTACATTCGTCATGGAGCATTTACTTAAATTATTTCTGTAGAAGAGTACTCCCTCCGGTTTTTATTAAGCAAAAAAATTTCAAAATTTTTGGTCAAATATATAAGTAAATTTCAACTACTTTTATCCTATTTAATGATATTGTTCCTAAAATATCATTCATTTAATACCAATTTTGTTTTCTAATAATTCAGTGTGGGATGTATTTAATAAAAATTGAAGTTTTTTATGAAGGTTATTTTAGGTAATATATTTAATTTTTTAACAACATTAAATGAGATTAATCAATTTCTTTAATATGTGTGTTTTATTTAAGTTTTGTTTATAATAGAGACCGGAGTAGTAATTATTTAGCCATTAACTTCCAATGAGCATATACATGGGTACATGTGATTGCTACTTTGTGTGTCATGAATGTGGATGACATTTGTAGCTCAGTTAAATCTTTTGCTTTCTTATTTTCTCTGTTTTTCTTTCTTGTGCCTTTTATTCTTTATTTTGTTTTTATCCAATGCAATGGTGTTTCGCAGGTTGCTGAATACTTGGTTCCAAACATTAGATCTATCCCTGCCAATGGATCAATGAAGCCAACTTACGTTCGTTTCCTCACTGGTTTGAAAGCATATTCCCAGATATTTTCAGTTAAGAAAAATCCTAATCCGAGATACTCTAGTCTGCATCACATACTTGCATGGATTATCTCATTAGTACATTCCTCAACATTTCTTCATTTCTTTAGAGCATGGGCTCAGTTTTCGTAACACAACCTCACGTTTCTATCTTGCTTAGAACTCAACGCTTTCTTTTGTTACCATACACAGAGATTGGCATTCGGGGCAAGAAGGAACCGGTACATCCTTGAAGATTGAACAGCATAAAAATTGGTCACGTGCAATTTTTGCCTTAAACCTTTTAAGGCTTTCCTTTTTTTCCCCTTTCGGTGAAGCTGAAATCTGCACGTTTGAGGGTAGATATGGGTAATAAAGCAAGTTCCTTATAGTTTCATTGAGGCAATTGCTAACTAAAGATGAAATTCTGGTGACTTTACCATCTTCTGAACACACATTTAGGCATAATAAACCTAGTCTAGTAGGTGAAAAACTCTTAAATAAACTGGCTTCAACTGAATGAACTAACGAAAACAGCAAATGGGAGAATAAAGAGAAATCTTCATTAATTGTTAACACTTGTACAAATTTTTTTGAGAATTAAACTTAACAGGGCATAAGATGAACTAGAACTCTCAAATGTAGTGTGAATGGTGGATCTTCTCTTCATTTGATTCCATTTTTAGCAAACCAATATTTAACGAAAATTATGCTCTTCATGGGTTCAATTCTTCCGACCCAAAACTACTATAAGCTCAATCCCAATGTCAGTTCAGGATGTTTTTCATGATCATGCCATCAAGCATATTTGCCATGACTAAAATCCTTCTATATTTAATGGAGGGTAAATTTGTTTTAGTGGTTTCTACCAAAATTTTATGTTACTTAGTAGTTTCTATACGACTATACCCCAAGAGATTACAAAACCTTCGACAAAAATTTCACAAAGAAACTTAAAGACTGATCAGTGTAAAAATTAAACGTGCATCAATTGATTAATGAGTTCGTAACAGGTTACCAGCTTTTTGAAAATGTAATAACTAATAAGTTCAATTACCAATTAATGATATGTTAATCAATTTTTAACACAACGTTAACCTGTATGATAATGGTGTGAATATTTTTTTGTGCAAGAATCTTTTTCTAGTATAATAAATAGGGAAATGCTGAATAATTTGAACACACTATACGAATCCGAAAAATAAAAATCACAGCCGTCGGTCATGAGTTTGCCATTATTTTTTATCTTTTATTTATTAGATAAAGGAAAGGTAAAATCAACTTTTAACTATTCGGTACGATTCTGACGAAAATTGTTTCGTCCCTAAGTGGCAGAGCTCATAAGTAATTTAAGGAAAAAATTCGGTTACAGTTTCTGAAAAGCATAGCGTACTTTCTTGGAGTGAAAAGCTCCAAAAAAGAAGTCACGGGTGAAATTCTCAATGACAACGAACTAGAAAAAGGAATAATGGAGGATATCAGGTTCTGATAATTGCCAGATTCCTCAATTATTGAGTATTGTTAAGAATTTTGACTAATTCTGTATCCAATTTGGCACAGGTTGGCACGTGGGAATAAGTTTTTTTTTTTTTTGGAGGTTTAATTATTATGTTACTCACTTAATTTTTTGAGAAAATTTAAATAAGTTCCTGTATTAATTTTTTTTTTTAGATGGGTATCTAAATTTACAAAATTTTGTATTGAATCCATCGTATATATATCCGTTCGAGTTTCCTTAAGTTTTTGTTACAGTTTCGTTAATTGGTTCATATACTCTTTCATGTATAAGTCCTTAAAATTAATGAGAAAATTCAAATAAATATTTATACTTTCTAGAAAAATATAAATAAGTTTTTATACTTTTTGGATCCTAACGAAACTTTAATGGAAATAGATATGAGGAATTCAATTGCAAAATTATTATGCAATCGAGGATCCAATTATAAACTTTTAAAGTTTAGGGATCTGTTTGAATTTTCTCAAAATGTTTAGGAATCTATGGAGTAACTTTTAAATATGTTTTTGGTCCCTATAAAATAGCGAAAAATCGTTTTTAATCCCTCATTTCTTAAAAGTCTTTTCTTGATCCCTTAATTGTCAAAATAGCTCACTTTTGGCCCCCTAACGTTAGCTCAATTTTCAAAATGGAGATCAAAGGTGAGGTATTTCGAAAATTGAGGGAGCAAAAAATGACATTTTGAAAATGAGGGACTAAAAAGGAATTTTTGCTATTTACAAGAACCAAAAACATATTTAATCCTTATAATATTCTTCTTCAATACTTTTTTTGTGAAGTTTAATCAAAAGGATATAAAATTCATAATTGTTTTATGCGAATAGCAAATAATCATATAATGCAATTATTATATAGTTTGGGTTTTAAATTAAATAACTTTATCATAAATTTTTACTAATAAAAAAATAAATTTGCAAATATATATATATATATATATATATATATATATATATATATATATATATATACATTTATTGTAATAAGTCAAACGGATAATTCCAGTTTTTCTTGAAATTTTTATTATCATTCTTTTTCATTCAACTTTTTTCTTATTTTTCAGAAATGTCCTTTATTAAATAATTTATTTAAATTAATTATCTATTATATATTACTCTTACGTACCTCAATTTATAATTAAGAATTATAATAATTATTTTTTAATATAAAAATCACATCCTGATTATAATGGTAGATTGATTTTAATTCAATGTGTCATAAACTCAAACAATAAAACTTAACACAATAGAGAGAATTGGTATTATTTATCCATACTATTATAAAAAATGATTTCCCACCTAAGAAAAATTTTTGTTTTTTAAATTCTCATTGTTAATTATTCATTTAATAATTTAAAGTAATATAAAAAAATATAATTATAAATATATTTTATTACGGATGAAAAATTTACAGATAAACTTGTAAAGGATAATGTTATAAATAAATTTTACTCACCAATCAAATAGTTCTCACCTATTTAAATGTTCATGTAAAACAGTGAAAATTCGTTTTTAGTCCCTCATTTTCAAAATGTCCTTTTTTCTCCTCAATTTTTAAAATAGCTCACATTTGGTCCCTATTTTAAAATTTGAGATAACATTAGGGACCAAAAGTGACCTATTTTGAAAATTGAGGGACCAAAAAAAGATTTTTTTGAAAATGAGGGATTAAAAACGAATTCTCGTTAATTTACAGGGACCAAAAACGTATTTAGCCCTAGATTTTATTAGTGAGTCCATCCAAGATTTGTGAAATTTCTTTTATAACTTTTATATCTATCTCTCTCACCCACATCATCACATAACAAGAAAAATGGATTTATTCCTCTTGGTGTGTTGGTACTTGGTAAAGTCATACCTAAATTAGCCATTTCAAAATTGGAATGCATGATATTTTAAGTAAAGTTTGTTTAGGTGGCAATTCACTTCCATTTTGATAAATCACTATTTAATTGAAGTTTTAGTTTGTGTTTTCGACATGTAATTTTTTGGCCAAATAATATTTTTAACAAAAAAAAATGAAGAAGCTTGGAAAATTTGGATACTCATATTTGCACACTGTAATTTTTTTATACCGTTTCAATTTTTATATAAATATTCATTTAGTTTTTACATAAAGGACTGAGAAATATGCACATCATGTTTTGTGCTGGATTCTAATGTAAAAAACACAATAATTAAAGATAATGTCTAAAATACACTTCCCTTAATAAAATATATCAATTTTTTGGCGTCATATGTCAAAGTATTAGGTAACACTAAGGTGTTGTTTGTTTCATGGATATGTGTAAATTCTTTGGAATGATATTACTGGGAATATTATTACTGAGAATAGTATTCTCATCAAAGATGTTTGGTAAATACTTATCATTCCTTGAAATATCTTTAAATTCATTTTATTTAAAAAATAATAAATAAGTTTAAAAATATAAAAATTGAGGTAGAAGGTAAAAGTGGGAAATTATAACTTCCATTCCCATGGGAATATAATATTCCCACTCCCATCACATGGGAATATAAAGTGGGAAATACATGCGTAATCAAGATTCCTGAGAATAAATAATACTCGGGAATAATTTTTTATAACTTGTACCAAACATGAGAATCTCACATTCCCAGGAATAAATTTGTAAGACTTGAAACAAACACACTCTAAGGGCTGAAAACCGCATCCTCCTTTGCGCGGTTGGTGGAGACCTTCTGCGGTTGCTGGGCTTTGGATTTTGGGGGAAAGAAGAAGAACATGCCAAGATTTCAGCGAGGGAAAAGGAAGAAGAGGGGTCTCCGACAAGATTCCGACGACTACTAGTGGAAATCTAATACTGTTATAGCAAATCTGATGAAAATGACTAACATGGTGTAACGTTGACAACTTAGAGGACCTAATCGAAATGTTTATTTATTAGAAGACCAACTTGAAACAAAAAAATAAGGTAGATGATCAAAAGTGTATTTTAGCCTCTATTTTTTGCTACCATCTTCTTCCTCACCCATCCAACAAAAATCAGAAAATGATTATTTCTTCAACCAAACCATAATTCTTTTTTCAACCTTAACTTTACCACTATTTCATCTCCATTCTCTCTTTGCATATCATTAGCAACCAAATAGCATAACCTCACCACACATTGTTTCTCTCCATTTGCCAATGTTTTAAAAACCTAACCGGTCAACCGGTGAAGGCATTAGTTCATGATTCCCTGATCCAACCGCGGTCCAAGCTTGGTCGAGCCGATTATAATTAAATACATCTTTTAATTTTTATATAATAGATTCAATAATAAATTCTAATTTTCCAGTGATGTCTTCCAATGACTGACTGATATTTAATAGCCTCTGAATTTTCCAATGCTAAATTGTTGCTTTTTCTTCTTCTTTTTTTTGTAGATGTTAATTAGAGCCACTTTTATTTTCAGATATGCATTTTTTGTTTGAACGCTAGAGGCACTTTAATTTTTAAATATGCATTTTTTGTTTGAGTGCCCTCCTCCAACCCAAGCCTCCAAGCTCTTGCCTTTAATGTATCCGTCTTCTGTCCCTTGCTCCGTTATCTCCTCTGCCATCATTTCCCACTGTCCACGTCTCTACCTACATGCACTACCTCCAGAATTCGATGTCCATTGTCCATTTAAACTCGAAAGAGTTCTCTGAGTTTTGTTTTTTGGCCCTTTTGGTCTAACCTTGTTGGACCGGTTCCTTTGCAAGCATCTCCGAGGAAGACCAGTTTTATCAGTTCATCCGGTTCTAATTAGCCGATTTCTGAGAAGACGTTTTAGGGGCCACCTGGACCAGTACTAGGACAGGTTCACCAGTTCACTGGTTAAATCGGTCGATCCAGTCCGACTTTTTAAACCAATTCATTTTATCAACAACCAAACAACACAAGTTCACCACACTACCTTCAAGAATTCCAATGGTGTTGATTCCTTGACATACCTATTATCCAAAGGTTGTGAATTACTCATTACAGATGCAGTCATTGTGTTTTCTTTTCCTTTTATCTCCATATTCTCGCCATTTTCTCATCAACCAAACAACACGACCCAACCAAACCAACCTTGAGATTCACCATGACACTTCTTCCCTAACTTACCCATTTCTCAAAAATCCACAAATTCCATTCAAATCACTTACCTTGGTTCCCAAAAACATCAACTCTTAGTTCTTTGCTTTCTCTATCTTTTTCTTCCTATTCTCCATGGTCAGTGGCGCTGATCTAGCTTCCGACAAAGTCGCTCTGGAACCTCACCTAAACAACCCCATGTTCATGGAATGACGTGTTTTACAACAAAAACAATGTCACAATTTTGTGGTTCCCATGTATAGGACTCTTAGGGACCCTTTCTTTAGGTTTAAGGAACCTTACTTAGCTACAAACCCTCTCTCTCCGATTCAACACACTAACCTTCCTGTGTGATTTGAAAATGATGATTTGCAAAAAGGGAATTGAGGTGAGAGAGTGGTTAGGTTAAGGTTGAACAAAGGATGGTGGTTAAAGTTGAAGAAAGAATCATTTTCTGGATTTTTGTTGGATGGATAAAGAAGAATATGGGGAAGATGTTATTAAAAAAATTATAGATCCATTATCAAGAACCAACTTTGTCTAATTTTGAAAAATTAGAGTACTAAATTGGAACAAAAATTACTTAAAGGACTAAATTAAAATCGAAAAATAAGTTCGAGAATTAATTATATATATACATACTAATTAAAATCGAAAAATAATTTTTGAAAAGATCTTTTTTATGTATATATATATATACATACAAATTTAGCATAAGAGTAACAATAGTTATGGAGAATTAATTATCTTGGATTTAATTTGAGTTTACTCTTTGCGTGGACTTTTTTATACTATTATTAATTATTCTTTAACTATTAAATTTTTTTTCTATCATTCTATCATAACAATTATCTGTGAACTAAAATGTCTAACGATGTGCTAATATAAGATAAGGGTTCTATCATGCAAACTTGCACATGTTAAAGAATCAATAATATTAATCATCTCTTGAAAAATGTTGCATTCAATATATTGAAAAGTTAAAAGTGTAATTTCTCATAAAAAAAAATTTATATATTGGTTCCTTAACATCTGCAAGTTTGCACATAATAAAAAAAACCCATAAGATAATAATATAGAAAGTTTACAGGGTAATAAATAAAATTTAAACTCAACCGTTTTTGGGTACATAAATATTAGATACTAGAACTAGTTTGTCAGTGATAAACAATTAAACAGCAATTTTCTGCACAAATGTGAATTATGGTGTGGGCTAAGTTGCACTTGATAAAAAGAGGTGCAAGTTGCACCATAAAGCAAGTATAATTTAGGCCAATCAAAGTGTCATCTTTGCAACAACTTTTCAGGTTGAATATCTGACGGTCAAACCACTTGAAAGTGCCACATTTGTATTTGCATTAATATTTATTTCTTTATGAAATAAAATTTGACTCATTTTCTACTTTATTGGTTTTTTAGCAGATTGGCATAAACCAGCAACGTTAAACCAAAATAGAACCATATTTCCCACCTTCTAGAACCCCTTTCATTCAACCCAAATACAATGATAGCCATGGAAACTCCAATCCCACCTTATAGAACCCCTTTTTTGATTTTTTTTGGCAGATTTGATTTTTTGAAGAAAAATATTTGTTAAATATTGGACTAACAGTAAAGAAAGGCGGCAAGATGTAGTAGAGGTGGGCGCGGCTGTGCTCTGGTGACGTTACTGTGTGCGGCTGCTACGGGGGTCTGGGTAGTGCCGGACGGCGGAGGCAGAGAGCGGGCGCGGTTATATTCTGGTGGGTCTGGTTCTAGCAGCGACGTGGAGCTTCTGGGGGAGAGGGTGGCGGTTCCGATGAACGGAGTTGAGAGGGAGATGGGGAAAATGATAGAATGCACGATGGAAAAGAAAGAAGGGAATTGAGATACGAACAAAGGCCAGTAAACAAAATAATGTTTTATTTTTTAAAGAGTAAAGGCTCAAATTGGTTCTCGACAAAAAAACATGGTGATATTTTGGTTCCTGAGAAATGCAAAATATCAATTTGGTACTCAAGAATATAAAATACATGTCAAATTGGTCCTTCTTAGGATAATTTTTAGGGACATTTTAGTCCCTTTCAGAAATTATTTTGATCTGTATTTTATATTCTTGAGGATCAAATTGATATTTTTCATTTCTCAGTGACCAAAATGTCATACTTGATTTTTTATCGATGATCAATTTGGATCTTTACTCTTTTTTAAAAGAAAAGATTGTTTTTGCAAATACAAAAATACAAACTACTATTGTGAAAATACAATGAAAAGTCAAACAAGAGTTGAAAATTCAAACACAACCACCTGTCAACAAGGACGGTGGATATTACTCCAAAAAAACTAGTGCACCATGCACCATTTTGTGTAGGGTGCACCGTAGCATGCACCGTGAATTATATCTTTATTCAAAATGTGTAATGTAAACTTTCTCTAAATTAAACAAGGAAATGCTAAGAAGAGCTAAATGTCATAAAGTAGTATGTATAGGTTGTTTTATGAGGTACTACTATTTGTAGATAAACTTTCTCTGGAAAGCATGTTTGTGATTAAATATGAAAGTAGGAAAGTAGTCATTATTTTAGAGAAATGTTATTTTGACACTGCTTTTGGACACCTACGGTTGATACCGTAGGTGTAAATGGCAAAATAGTAATAAAACAACTCAACAATCATCACTCCCAAGACACATAATTGCTTTCCCACTTATTTATTGTTTTCTTCTCTCTCATCGTGTATTTCATCACTCCCAAGATACTCACCTGATATTTCTCTCATCTCAACACTCGTCTAAGCTGATCTTCACCCGTCTGATGGAGATATATGACCCGTCTGACCGAGAAAGCTCACCCGTCTACTCTCAGTTTCACCCGTCTGACCGAGAAAGCTCACCCGTCTACTCTCAGTTTCACCCGTCTGAAGCTGAAGATCTTCACCCGTCTGATGTCTCTGAGTGAAGAAATGTTCACCCGTCTGAATCACCCGTCTGATGACTCTCAGTGAGGAAATGTTCACCCGTCTGATGACTCTCAGTGAATAACCTTTTAAATGTTCACCCGTCTGATGACTCTCAGTGTCACCCGTCTGAAGCTGAAGATCTTCACCCGTCTGATGACTATCAGTGAAGAAATGTTCACCCGTCTGAGAGTCATCAGACGGGTGAGCCAGACGGATGAGCATTTCTTCACTGATAGTCATCAGACGGGTGAAGATCTTCAGCTTCAGAAGGGTGAAAGTGAGAGTAGACGGGTGAGCTTTCTCGGTCAGACGGGTCATATATCTTCATCAGACAGGTGAACCAGACGGGTGAGCATTTCTTCACTGATAGTCATCAGACGGGTGAAGATCTTCAGCTTCAGACGGGTGAAAGGGAGAGTAGACGGGTGAGCTTTCTCGGTCAGACGGATCATATATCTTCATTAGACGGGTGAAGATCAGCTTAGACGAGTGTTGAGATGAGAGAAATATCAGGTGAGTGTCTTGGGAGTGATGAAATACATGATGAGAGAGAAGAAAACAATAAAGAAGTGGGAAAGCAATTATGTGTCTTGGGAGTGATGATTGTTGAGTTGTTTTATTATTATTTTGCCATTTAGACCTACGATGTCCACTGTATGTTATCGATTTTGGATGTCAACCTAACATTACTCATTATTTTATGAAGTCATTTATATATCCTCTTACCAAGAACAGATGTCCACTGTATGTTATCGATTTTGGATGTCAACCTAACATTACTCATTATTTTATGAAGTCATTTATATATCCTCTTACCAAGAACAGAACAGAAGCTGCAGACCCGTGAACTTTGGTCCCACGGGTATTTGTCCCTTTCACTCATCAGGTGTAAAAAGGACAAATGTGTCACGAGCAGCCTAACAAGATATTCTTTGTTACTTTCCCTCGGGTGACTCATGGGTGCCATGAGATTTGACACAATATTTGATGGGTAAATCCTTACTTTTTTTTAAATTTTTTTTATTAAAAACTAATTTATTCATGATATATTCACTGGGTTGATGTCCAATTGACCTGATATATTTCAAGTCTAAAAAATCATAACCTTTCTTTCAAGAAAATGGTGAGTGGGGCTCATAAGTAAACAAAACAAACGAGGTATGACCCAATTAAAATGGCATTTTGGCAGAACCTGTGCAGCTTCTCATGTAAAAGACAAACCACTTTTATATTTACGTGTGCACTTCAGTGCTATAATATTATACACTTACATTTATATAATGATGCCTAAATCTAATTTGCCTCGGGAATGAAGAACCTCACATATTTTACGAGTAGACATTTTTCACTTCATTGTCTTTCATCTATACTTTTTTGAATTCAAGTTATCAGCATCAAATATACGTAAATTTTACATTGAAGAGACTTGATAGAATTTGGTGAGTTTATTTTTCCAAAAACATTGTCATTCTCGGTGCACACATGGAAATGTATATATACATATATTGGTTGATTTTATTTTTATTCAACATTGCAAAACTATTACTACAATTAAAATCACAATCACAATTAAAATCAATGACTAAAATTGGATGTAAGTAAAAAATTATTTACACTAATGTAAAAGGATCTCATATATAAATATATATATATATATATATATTTATATATATATATATATAGCTGTTTTTGTTACACTGTTAAAACTTATTTTCGCATCCGTTAACAAACAAAAAATAAATAAATAAATAAAATTAATCCGAAAGAGGGACCATTATATTAGGTAGCTTAGAGGAGACAAGGGAGAATGGATGCCAAACCACAGCATCCCAAACTGCAGTGAGATATACCACAGAAAAAAAAAATACATTTTTATATAATATACATTTAATATTAGGTACTGGCATGGTGTGTCATAAGAAATTAAGAACTGGCAAACCAACAGAAAAAGCATAAAGACAATAAATTACAAAAATGGGTAACCGCTGGAATGAAAGTGTTGTCCACTGTAAAATGTTTTGTATCTTTAAGTGCCATTGTGCTTGTAATGTTAGCAGTTCCAAGTTGTATGCATGCAGCATGCCATGGAAAATCATAAAAGAACTAGACTGAAAAAAAAAAATAGAGTTCATTTCTATTGAATGAAAGGCAGAGGTTGCAGCTTGGTCCTAGAAGCCTTGTTTGAAACTTGTTGTGGATTTATTTAACCAAGTCTCTCTCAATCCATTGGAAGATAAGGAGATGGCCAAACCGGTTTTTCATTCGCATCTACTCCTTTTAATCTTGTTTCTTGCCTTCCATCTTTCAATACAGTTACAATTTTCTCAGTCTCAGACACTTGTGAAAGTCCAGAACCTTCTTGGATACCCTTCAGCTCTAGGCAGCTTAAACAGCAACACAGATTACTGCAACATTGAACCTACCCCATATTTGACACTAGTCTGCTATGAGGACAACTTGACACAGCTGCATGTTGTTGGTAACAATGAGTTTACTACCCCATTGCCACAAAACTTCTCCTCAGACACACTATTTGCCACACTGGGCAGTTTATCAAGCTTGAAAGTCCTCTCTTTGGTTTCTCTGGGTCTCTGGGGGCCTCTACCTGGAAGCATTGCTCAATTGTCTTCACTTGAAATACTTAACATTAGCTCAAATCACTTCAATGGAGCCATCCCAGCCCAGCTTTCACTTCTGAGGAACCTGCAGTCAGTGGTACTTGATGATAACTTCTTCAGTGGTCAAATTCCCAACTGGGTGGGCTCTCTTCAAGGTTTGGCTGTGCTTAGTATGAAGAACAACTTCCTTACTGGGAGTCTGCCAACTTCAGTGAATGCTCTACAAACTCTGAGAGTATTAGATCTATCAAATAATCATTTATCTGGGGAACTACCTCATCTACAAAATTTGGCAAACCTCCAAGTTCTTCACTTGGAAAACAACACATTTGGACCTCATTTTCCTTCTCTTCCCACCAAGTTAGTCTCTCTTGTGCTTAGAAATAACAGCTTTAGGCTTGCTATCCCTTCTAATCTAAGCTCTTTCTATCAGCTTCAAAAGCTGGACCTTTCATTGAATGGTTTTGTGGGGCCTTTTCTGTCATCCTTATTGTCACTGCCTTCCATCAATTACCTTGATATTTCTTCAAATAAATTTACTGGGATGCTTTTCAATAATTTGTCATGCAATGATGATCTCCATTTTGTAAATTTATCTTCAAATCTTTTGAAAGGGGAACTTCCTACTTGTTTAAAACCAAAGACCAGGGTTGTTTTGTATGCTAGAAACTGTTTATCAAGTGAGGACGAAGATCAGCACCCTTCCAACTTCTGCAACAATGAGGCTCTGGCAGTGAAAATCATTCCCCATCAAGAGAAGCATAAGGGAACAACTGGTAAAGCATTGCTTGTATCAAGTGTGGGAGGTATTGTTGGTGGAGTACTGATTGTTGGACTGGTTATCTTGGTCATTAGCCGGGTTCATAAAAAACATTTTGTGAAAACACCTTCAAGGTTCACATTAGAGCATGTTATCAGCCAGGGTCAGTTACACAATGAAGATGAAGTGAAAACAACTACAAGGTCCACACTGGAGCAAGTCATCAGCCAGGTACATAATAAAGATGAAGTGAAAACACCTACAAGGTTCTTAATGGAGCATATCATGAAAAGGGTTCCAGACAAACATGCAGTGACAACACTAACAAGATCCATAAAGGAGCATGTCATGAGCCGAGTACATAATAACAATTATGTTGCGAGGACACCTACAAGGTCCATAATGGAACATGTGTCATCTGTTAACACAGCAAAACTACTCACAGATGCAAGTAAATAACACACAAACCCTTTGTCTTGTTGGTATGCCGAGTTTAACTATCTGCAAATTGGGATTATCTCGTTTCTAGTTTTTTGTTCAATAGGATAAAAAACGTAACTGGTAGTGTGGTTTTCTGTCTGGCTACAGAAATATCAACATATACAGAAAATTTTGAATTTAGAACTGAAGAAAATTCTGGACACATTGCTACCATAGACAATATCAATTTAAATAAGCGACACACTTACTGTGGTGAAGTACAGAAGATATCAAAGAAACCAGAAAATTAGAAAATGTCATTCAAACCTTGCTTTCTATTTTTTTTTTTTTTGGTGAATAAAAGTTCAGATTAGAGGAATCGATGCCCCCTTGCAAGGTCAGGGAAGATCACCGACCTCAGCAAGAATTTATAGTAGAATTTATCCATCGCCTACTAATAGGGGAAACCTGACTATAACCTTCCTTTCTATTAAGTATTACACGTAACATATAGTGACATTATATTCTTTGTTAGCAGGGTATATATCACAAACAATGAAGATGGGAGCCAGCCTTCCTGCTTATAGGACTTTTGCTTTGGAGGAACTTAAGGAAGCTACAAGTAATTTTGATGCATCATGTTTCTTAAGTGAAGGTCCACATGGTCAGGTATGCATTTGAAGTTATTAAGTTTAAATAGATTCATATTTGTCTACCAAATGTTGGGTGCCCTAAACTACAGGACTATAATTTTGTGGTATGTGGTAACTCCCACTCAACTCTAGAAACTCCACGGTAGAATCAAATATCGATTTATATGGTCGATGCCTCACTATTGACTTTCTTTCTTTGGTACATTTAATCTCTAGCATGATTTCTGTTGAAAATGATATTTTCTGAGTAGCTGGCCACCTATCCACAGAATAGGATATGTTAGAGAAATCCAGATGCAAAACTTCAGTGCTGCAATAAGCATACATATTCTGGAATGTTTTCACTCACATTTGCTTATTGCATGATATTTTGCCTCTATTGTAACTGGATAGTTTTGTCATTGTTTTGTATCATTTAGGTTCTGTAGTTTCACCCTTCTGATTAGACATATAGTTCTCTGACCAACCGACTATTTACATTAACTGCTGTTCATTATCGGTGACATGCAAAACTTAATGTACTGTAACTGAAATGTCAGATATATAAAGGGGTGCTATCTGATGGAATGCATATTGCTATTAGAGGTTTGAAGATGAGAAAGAGACACAGCCCTCACACTTATATGCACCATGTTGAGTCGATTTCGAAACTTAGGCATTCACACTTGGTTAGTGCTCTTGGGCATTCTTTTGAGTGCAACCAGGATGATTCCAGTGTCAGCACTATATTTCTCATATTTGAGTTTGTTCCAAACAGAAGTTTAAGAAGCTGCGTCTCTGGTAAGGCGTTATTTTTCCGTCACAATCCTCCTTCTAATGTTCTAATGTACCATAATTTCAATAATTTTGTACATTACACTCAAATCCTTGATAAACTACCTTATTTTCACCTATAAGGAAATGAATATGTCCTCTAACATTTAGTTTCGACAGGATCTTCTGGTGAAAAGCTTTCTTGGACACAGAGAATAGCAGCTGCAATTGGAGTGGTGAAAGGCATTCAATTTTTGCACACAGGGATAGTACCTGGGCTATATTCAAATAATCTGAAGATAACAGATACTCTTTTGGATAACAATCTTAACGTTAAAATAAACAGTTATAATCTGCCACTCTCAGCTGAAACTAAAAGAATGGTAAATGGATAAAATCTCTGTTTATATGCCTCTCTTACTGCTACTCTATCTTCACTCGTTTCTGAAATCTGATTTTCTCAACATAATTGTTTGCTTCAAAACTTTCAGGTCAGCAATGGAACTTCCCCTGGATTAAAAGGAAACGTCCAAGCAAGGTAAAAAGAAAAAAAAAATAATTCCTAATATTGTAACAGATCATTATCTTAGGTACTAAAAGAGTATGAGTTGTTATCTAAACTCTCAAAAGTCTTGCTAAGGTGGAACTTATTTTGGGTTATATAGCAAATTGAGCACAACACAGTATTTGATGTTTCTACAAAGGGGTGCAATGCCCTTGGATGTTTTTGTTTCTTTCTTGAAACCATAGCTCATCTGTCTGCAGTTCCTCATGGTATTCATTTTAGCTTATGCTTTCTGTTGAAACAAATATACCACGTGTTGCAGAAATAGGTATCATTGCAGGTGAGACCATTTTAGATGGAGGTTTGTCTTTGTTGATGCTGTGCCTATCTTTGTTGCCAATTAAAATTCCTGTACTATCATTTTCAAATGGCCATTTACTTTAGAGCTTTTTTTAAGCTATGCTGCTTTCTGGACAAAAGTCTCAATACTTGTTGATACACTATTTCATTGGTATAATTTGATTCCCAATGTTTTCTAAAATCTTTAAAAACACTTCTCCACTTGTGTCTATCTAGCCATAAAATCATATTCAACAGCATTATCCAATTAATTTCTTGCAATTAGTCATGCCATGATATGGAGTCAGAATTGAACATTCTCGCAAGGTTTTACATCCCTTGCTGAGACTATAGCTTGGTAATTGCATAAAAATTACCCTGGCCCCTTAGCTCAAACTCAAACTTGTTTGTTATTCTTTTCTCTTCTTTTTGGCATGATATAATGTTATCAGTGTCTTGTGAAAAACAGTACCTATTCAGTTACAACTTTGCTGTATCTTAAAGTCTTGAATTTGTATTTCAAACTTTACTAATTCACTGTTCTGTTATAACAAACCACGCTGATGCATGTACCTATACATACATGATAACATGAGTAGGAGAAATACAACCCTTACTTACGCCTTTAATTATAAAAACTCTCTTTCTAGTACCAGACATTGCTAATTCCGAGCCAAATATCTCTGCTTCTTGTAATGCTAGCTCTACTTTTGGTATCTCTATATCAAAAGCATTAGTGAATAGTGAAGACAAGGCTTCAACTACTACCTTCAATGGCCTAATCTGTTGATCTCGGTTCGGAAAGATTACGCTGTCTACAATCATTTGGAGAAAAAAATTAGAGAATCTCCTCCACTGTCTATGTACAAAGGATGCCTTCCTAATCCTGATTGCTTATAATAATTGTAGTTATTCTTTTCTTGGACATTAGCTGAGATTATTAACTTAATTCTTTCTGTAGGATAAAGGATGCTGACAAAAATGATGTCTATGATATTGGTGTAATCTTGCTAGAAATCATTCTGGGACGACCACTAATGTTCCACAATGAAGTTGGAACACTAAAAGATCTTGTGAGTATTACTTTCACAAGTTTTGGACTCAAACCATGTAGACTAGATTGTGAATAAGTTTTTCAATTTGACATTAAGCAACTTTGTGCAATTTATCAGAATATGATCCAAGTTATATATATAACTCAGCTTTGATGTGTTAAGCACAAGGATTAGTAAAGTACCATCTAGTTCTAACAATATGCTTGTGTTATGCAGTTACAAGTAAGCATAAAAACCGATGATATAGCTAGAAGGAGTATTGTTGACCCAGCAGTTCATAAGGAATGCTCAGATGAATCATTAATGACAATGATGGAGATATGTGTAAGGTGTCTCTCTAGTGAACCAACTAATAGGCCTTCTGTGGAAGATGTTCTCTGGAACTTGCAGTTTGCAGCACAAGTTCAGAATTCATGGAGAAGAGACTCAAATGATCACAAAGACTCGTCTACATCATCCTCCCGGGAGATATAAGGTCTATGCTACTAGAGGGTGTATGCTACTATGTACAAAACTTTAATTTTATACAGATTGCATGACATGATTATCGCAATCTTAAAATTCTCTTTATTATCAGAATTTAATGGATAAGTTTGCCCAAGATTTTTCCCTTTTATTTAATTGACTTATTTCCTTTTTTATCTTTTTTTTTTTTGTTTTTGGTATCATCCAATTCTCTTAATGCTGGAAGCCAAAATCAGACATTTTTCTGGGATTTCAAACTTTCTTTCCCCATTAGCCAAATTTAGTGTTTCATATTAATTTAATGATTTGGATCCTCTAAGAACATAACAATGTTTTCTTGTGTAAAATAAAATTTATCACCCAGAAAAATAGAATTTTAAATTCTAACGTTTATTTCTTGAGGGTCCACAAATTTTGCATAAAATTAGTTTGTATTTTCTTTCCTAGCACATAACATTAAACAAGGAAAATATAACAAACCTATGAAAAACTCACATGCAACGTCCTAAGTTTTCAGCTCAATCAACTTTTTTTTTTGAGCAAAACACTTTCCGTTTCAAACTTAAGTTTGGTCAAACAGAAATCTTTTTCTTCATTCACATTAAATAGAATTTATTTTACCGAAGTGTCACCGCTAAAAATCCAAACATGCAATAAGCCTTTATTTGTTTTAGATAATTTTAAATGCAAACTTCCATTTCATGAATGCTTGAAGAAAGCTCTAAAAAACGTGATTTTGTACGTTTACCTTCAAAAGAATTTAAGCCAATCAAGCTCTAAGACTTTCGGACAATTCTGTCATGTAACTTTCCTTCCAAGTACAGAATTTCAAGGACTAATAGTACAAAGTGGAGTATGTACCAAAAAAAAAAAAACAGTACAAAGTGGAAGAGTGAATGCATCAGGCTGCATGTTTCCTGGCTGGTTATGTCCTATATTAAAGGACTTTGCACTGGAAATGGTAGTTACTCTGGCGATGTCATAATTATTGACCTTACTTTGTTAGGAGGACCTTAGAATTGTACAAAATTGATGGCTACAGCTACCAAGGCAGCCTCAGCTTTTGGGACTAGCATTGATGTCCCCTCGGTTCAATTAATTCACATCATAAAGTGAACCTTGCAATATCGATAACACATTGAAGATACGATGATTCAGATAAAATAAAATAAAAAGAATTATTTTACTTTTCATTATTTTATTTTCTGTTATTATAAATTATAAATAAATATAAATTAATGATGAAAATAAGTAATATTTATTTTCAATTCTCTATTTTCCCATATATTTTATCTGTTCAAATAAACAGACCCAAAAGATATACTTCAATAATGAAAATGATTTTGTTAAACAGTGATTGAAAGTTAATCTCATAATAATAATGTTTGTAGAAATATCTGACAAAAAAAATTTGTTCAGCCATAAAACCCACAACCTCAAAAGTTGCATGAATGAGGCATACTCGGAGATTATCAATAAAAAAGTGATGAACCGTGTAGAGGCCTATACTAACATATATCTCTTGCCTAATGTGGCATACCTATTTCTTCAAGTGTATAGTAAGGCATGTGCCTCAAGAATATTTATATCCATTCCCATCTTTCACATCCATTTTCCGCCTTGGAGCTTATACATTTCTTGGCACAAAACTGTTACCACTTGACTGACAACAAGCTGGTAATCACCATTCCAATTCTGTAAAACCAAGGTGGAAACATATTTCCTCAAGTAATGGAAAAGTCATGTATACTCAAGGCTATGATCCAAGGCATGCCACCACAACCAAAGACAACTTGTAGAATGTTAAAAATCTGATCCTTTCTGAAGAATCAGCATGACTTGCACTTGCCATTCTGACTTAATTCAAGGTAAGCACAATGATATCCAAATCGAGATATCTTTCTGATCTCATCAGCAGATTTAACATTTATCCCTGAGACAGCAGCTTCTAAGTTCTAACCATTGACATTTCATGAGAAGTTCTATGAAACAATCCATGTGTTGCCAGAAGCTCCAAAGTCAAAAGCCATCATCCTCGTGAAAGGCTAAACTAACTCCTAGTACGTGGAGTGTGAATTTTTTTTAAATGTTCCCCATCAAACTCTTGCATGATATGCTTAAGTGCCTCACAAAACTGATCTTCCACATGTACTATTTAATTAAGACTTATTTATTACTCTTGAATTGTTATGATTTTACCCTTCATAACATGTGAAATTTGTTCATCCTTAAACTCCACAGTACTCAACATTCCTTAGATCACAGTCCTCTCCAAGATTAGCAAAGATCAACATGTAATCATCAATTGTTACTCCAACATCTTGGCCAGCCAGATATGCAAAACCAAAACTATAAGCTACCTCAAATCTGATAATAATCTCTGAGCTTCACTATTCCCTAATCTTCCACCTTCTAACTCAACAGCAGTAAGTACAAACTTCAGCACTTTACACCCTTGGAGAAAATAATTAAACTGTTTTGATACATGTCTGTCATGCCATCACTTTGGTCTATGTGACTACCCATTTTCAGGATCACCTTTTGCTATTACAACAATATTATTGTAGAAAGCCTTATGCTGTGGTCTGTTGCTGATATAGTGAACATATATAATTAGAAGACTTAACTCTCATTCGGAGTAACTTTCTATTTGAAATGTAACTTTGTTTAAGCTATTGAACTGTGAATAAATAAAACTATATACACATGTAGCAAAAAAAAAGGTAAAAAAAATAAAAATTAGGTATACGATCAGAAGATGACCCTCACTTAAGATGACTTCACAGAATTTATGTTATTAATCTCAATAAGTATATGCTTAATTAATTCCTTGGACAAAGAAAACCATAGTCTAGGAGGAGGAAACTGTGATTCAAATTGTAAAGCAATGTCTCTTATCTTATTGCAAGAATTCATGGTTCAGCAATTATTCATTATTAAAGGATTATAGAGAAATCCCTCCTAGCAACCCTAGGAAAAAATAAAATAACCAAAAAAGTTCTCCCAGCATATCTAGCTCATCATAGACATCACATCCATTAACTATGGTCAAGGTGAAAATGGCAACAGCTATTGATCAAGGGAAAATAGAATGAAAAAAAAACAGATAATATAATCAACTTTTGTGCAATAAGAACAAGAAAAGAAGAGGTAAGGTGAAATAAAAAAGAAATTATGTATTGAGCTCTAAAGTATGCAATGATATCTTGAAGCAAATAAGTGCCTATATTTTACCTGATCGTGATAGAGATTGTCATCAATGGCATATTTTTGGCTTCATTTTTGTATAAGACAGCAAGGAAAGAAATATTGTTACAGAAATAGGCATCTTAGCATTTTTGACCAAATTTAATAAATATAATACAGGCCCGGTCTTTTGGGAAAAAAAGGAAAAGAAAACAATATAAAAATCCTAGAAAACTCTGAAAAACAACACACAAAGAAGTCAATGACATAAGCAAACTCCTAAGATTGACTGGAAAATGATGAAATAAAGAAACAACTAAAAGGTGTAATATCTTGATTGCAACTGCTTTGAAGCCTAAATGTCATACCTCAAATTCAGAATTTCATGAATTGCCATGACTCGCTTTCTCCATGGTAACGAACTTGAGGTGCAAATGCACAAAGTATTATTTTACTAAGAAGCAATTGATGTCAAAAGATAGAGAATTCATACTGATCATACAGAACATCTAGCTTGAAATTCCCTTAAAAGGGTCTTGTCATGGCCATCTTCTGAATTATTAATACATGGAATAAGACATGAGTCACATGACAGAAAGGGACTTGCATAAATCCTCAGTGCTTCATCCAACAACAAATGCCAATAAGACATGGTTGAGGTCACCATAGCATAAAACCGGAATGAAATACAGGTTTTCACATGCTTTCCTGAAAAGATTCAGAGCGAGAGAAAGCAGCAGGGTTTGCTCTTAGAATTTGATTATCATGTAAAATATGAGAACTGGCATTTGACTTAGGTTCAAATGATTTAAAAACACTTCCTTTGATAATAGGTTTGTTCTGTTCAGACTTTGTAACCAAAGTTGACCATATAGAACTCTTGGCAGCCTCATTTGGATCATTAATTCTTACAGTCTTAGGTACCCAAAGACTCCGTTTCATTGTATCTTCAGCCGGTGTACTTCCATCTCTAGAATGCCTTCCTAAGGTTGGAGACCTATTACTAGAACAAGCACTGTTGCTAACTGAAGATGAAGGTGATGGGATGCCTCTAAATGTGGATCCAACCAATGAAGACTCTTCCTTTTGGCCGCCCCAGCTTGGCATGCAACTCCAATACAAAGAAGGTGCCACCGGTAATTCTACTGTTGGTGTGGAGAAGCCTGGAACTGCCATCATGATTGCTGAGCCCATATAAGCAGAACTGGAAGTTATGTTACTCGGCCTAAAAGCCATGGCATTCCAACATGAATTCCATTGATAAGGCCATGGAGGAACAGGATAGTAATGAAATGGATGTAAAGGAGTTAACTCATCACAACTATTTGTCAAACCTACTTGTTCTACTCCACTTTCTGAATATTCCTTCTCCCAGGATTCAGCACATCTCATAGAAGTGCTTGAAGGTCCCTCACCATCATCTTTGACAGTAGAAGAGTCCACTTCAATTTTTTTCGGGCCTTTGAGATTTAACACAGTTTCAAGGGATTCACTAAGAGGAGCATCATCCCTGCGACCAGGGGTATTCTCCATTCCTCTAACAGGTCTTGAAATCCAAGGAAGTCCACTGGATGAGAGATGCATATCACTATCATCAGGAGCCACAAGTACCTCACAACACTGCAAAGCTGAGTGCTTATTTTTGCGCTTACCAGCCCCTACAGGAACATTTCTTATTGTCCCCCCAGCTGTCCAATATCTCTGGCATTTTTTGCAGAAATGCCTAGGTTGGTTAACATTGTAATTGTTGAAATAGCAAAACTTTGTTTCTAAACTATTGCAGCGAGGACACGGCAGGACCTTGTCTGGCTTGTTTAAAACTTTTTCTCTGTGATCAATATACCTTTTAGCAGTCTTGCCTTCATTAGTTCTATGGACTACTTTTGACACAAGTTCTGGAGTAGGAGTTGGAATACCTTTTACATATTCTGGAGGATCAATGTGTTTGCCAGATGCTTCCTTCGAAGGTACATCCATTTCAGCTCTTGATGGCTCTTCATATCCATTCTGCAATTGAAGACCAATCTATGTCAGCTGGGCATACATTGACTAGAGAAAGTGCTAATTCTGTGACAGAACACAAAGGCTGGCATATAATATGCATTTCTTTCTATGCATAAAACAAACACTAACTAAACAAAGATTAATCACATGTCATTGTAATGCTCCAGCAAAGAACATCAATGATCAACAGTAGACAAAAAAATTGGTCACAAGAATCCAGTTAGAAAATTTTGACCTTTAACTTCTAACATAACAGAAGAAGAACAAGATTCTTCTTTCACTAAACCTTATCCATATTCCATTGCTACAGTTGATAGAACACACCCAACTAATTTGGTCACGTTTAAATTTTATGATGTCCATTGGTGGTTAAAAAGTTCAGTCCAAAACTGATTCAAATTAAATCCCACCACTAATTTTCTATAGTGTCCCACAAAATCCACCACTGCTTTTCTTTCTTCTTCAAAAAAAGTTATCAAACACCTTCAGATACCTGAAGCATAAACTACTTTTTTTTTGTAAAGGGCATGAGGGCTACACTGAACTATTAATTATTAATTGGACAAGCATAAACTTGTAATAAAAATAAAATAAATACTGCCACACAAAAAAATTGTATTTTTTTTATAGAAAATCATGTGGAGCTTTGATACACTCGGGACCCAATTCAGTAAGGCAAATAAAGTTCCAGATTTTTCTCAGATTAAAAATGCAAACTTAAGCAGGTAAAATTTTCCAATAATGCACAAAGAAAAGAAAAGAGAGGAATAATATGTGAGAAAAGAAACGGAAGAAAAGATGAGAAGGAAAATGAAAGAATAGAGAAAGTTGACCATGATGGTGGTGGGTTGAGGCAGAGGGTGAATCTGAGTAAGAGAGTGTGAATCTTGTGTGATGGGAATATGAATATTAATATCTCTTCCAAAAAGCTTTATTGAAGGATCTCTAAGTTGAAACATGACATGCCTCAAGTGTAACCTAGCCAGTCAGTTACTTAGGATATCATAGGACATGAACATGACAGTATGTGAAGATGGCGCAACAACAAAACCCAGAACCATAGGAAACAACTGTTTACTTGCCAAAACAAGAAAATTGAAACGACACTTTCATATTACCATTTATATTTTTAATAAAAAAGAAAAATATACATAATCTTGATTGATTTCCTTATAGATTAAAGACCCAAATTCAACTAAATGAGAAAAGACACAAAAACAAGTTAATGAAAGACTTTCTTGAGAAAGACAAAATCAACTTTGATCATCCCTATATTTTAAAAAGGATTAGTATCTGATTATCCGATGACGATATCTTTGTGCACATAAAAAAAAAAAGTAGGATTCAATAGCAGATTTAATTGGTATGTATTATTGATTTTTACACTGTCAATTAATAATATATTATCACATCAACTAAAGCGTTTGATTATTATCCTAACTATTTTAAAATTTATTTATCCCATGACTTTTGATTGATTAATAATATAAAAAATTTTACACTGCATAACAATTAAACTCTTCCGGGACTTTATTTTGTCCCTCCACAGGTTTCTCCTAGTAAAAGGTTCCCAAGTTTTCCACTTTCAAAACTTTTTTCAGTTGTGTTTATCTTCATTTGGACACGACGGTATCCAACACTTATGGTCTAAAATAAAATTTGAAATGAAACTTTTTTAAAGTTAATAATAATATTTTATTAAAATTATTATATTTTTATTTAAATTTTATTTAAAACTAACAATAATATTAATTAAAATATTATTTGGGGGCCTAAAGCCCTTCCTTTGATAACATGGGCCTTGGACCGACCCTCCATTTGGATGAAATTCAGCATAAATATGAATAAAATGATTGGTATGCGGAATAGATTTTTATAAATTACTTTAACTTATATATTATTAGTATAAATTTTTTTTTTATTATTAATCAATCGTATATCATTTTGTGTGTGATTTTTAAATTTTTATTATAAAAGTTAAATATTTTTAATGATATGATAATATATGATAGATTGTTAATATAATAATTATTTATGTTGATAATACATTATAATTAAACCTTTGTAAATTTAGTATAATTTAAATGTTTTTAAGCTTATTTTTAAAAAACTAATAAATTACACATCAACCAAAGTTTGAGAGAGTTTTTACTTTTTATACATTTTATCCCCACTAAAAATAATGGTAAACTATACTATGCAGCTAAATCGCTATAAAATATTTATCTAGTATATTATTTGATCATTGTATTTTTTGGTAAGGATTATTTGATCTTTGTATGAGTGCACTGATTCTTTTAATTTACTAATAGTTGTCTTTGTATCTACTTATTTTATTTATATAGACTATGAAAATTGTTTAATTCATTCATAATATAATATGAATATAACTTATCTTCATATTATACTTTCTCAGTTTCTCCTTTGACAAGATAAATCACTAACGAGGCTCCAAAGATGATAAACAAAAGACAAACGACTTTCTGCCCCTTTAAAAGAGCCCACTTGAGACTTTTGCCGTATTGCCATTGTTTTTTTTTTTTCAGTTGTATTATTTAAATATCGGATTTTAGATATTATATATTATATCATATCTTTTTATTTTTATTTTTCATTAATCTTTTTATCTTTTTTAAATACGTATTTTTTAAAAATACATCAAAAAAAAATAAAATACATCATTTTGTTATCCTTATTTTGATATTCTGATAAACATTGCTTTTTTTTCTTTGACAGATGAACAAATGTCTCACTCGCCTTGTCTTGTCACCTGACATAGTGTCATCATAGTGAATTTATTCCATACAGAATATTTTTGTTATGAAACTGTTTATACTCACTTTATTGTATTTATTGTTACTTTTAGTTCATTAAATAAATTAATTTTAAACTATTATAATATCCAAACAAAATCAAAATTTATTTAATAAAATATGGATAAAATAGGAACAAAAAGAGATTCCCTCTTATTATGTGTATTACTCAGCTGTGAATAATAATTAGGTTTAATTAATCGGCACTTCGTGAATTTTATTTGAGAATCTTCAAATAAATTCATATATTTTAAAAAATTGTAATTGAGTTTTTGAATATATAAAAAATTGGTAATTGGGTCTCATACATGTTTTTCGTTAGGGTTTCGTTAAAGTTCCAAAAAGTATTGAGACCTATTTGAATTTTCTAAAAAGATGAGGACTTATTTGAATTTTTTCAAAAAGTTTAGGGACCCATAAATGAGTGGATGGTCACTTAAGGATACTTAACGAAACCCTGACGTAAAAGTGTATAAGGAACTCAATTATAAAAAATTTATGTGTTTAGAGACCCAATTACAAATTTTTAAAATATAAGAACCTATTTGAAAATTCTTAAATAGTTTAGGAACCTATCCATTAATTTAACCTAATATTTAACTCCAATTAGTGGTGACCCTGAGCAAGTTCGAGGTGGGTGATCGCACAAGGCCTCATTTTGAGGGGCACCAGATATTATATATACAAAAATATAATTAGTATATAAATATTAAAATAAAATTTTTGTATAATTAATTTTTTAGCAATAAAAAATAATTGTTCCTAAATGTTAACAACAGAATGATAAAAGATATAATATGGCAAGTGTATCTATGTTTATTAAAATATCTCTTTCCTTTAAATTAATACATTTACTAGAAGGCTTAATTGCACTTTTGGTCCCTCAGGTATCACGATTGTGCAATTTTGGTCCCTCGGGTTTTAATTGCGCCAATTGGGTCCTCCAAGTATCACGATTGTGCAATTTTGGTCCCCCATATTTCAATTGCGCTAATTGGGTCCCTCACGTATCATAATTGTGCAATTTTGATCCCCAAGTATCACGATTGTACAATTTTGGTCCTTCAAGTATCACGATTGTGCAACTTTTAACATCAATAGCCTACGAAGCACATGTGCAACTGATTTGGCACTTAATGAGACTAGTTTGGCAGCTTATGTGTCATTCTTATGTGACACTTAATGATGTGCATTTGATCATTAAATGGTGTGAGATGTCAATGATGTCTTATAAGAATGTCACGTAAACTGTCAAGTTGACTTCACTAAGTGTCAAATCAGCCTCACGTGTCCTATGTAGGCTACTGATGTTAAAAATTGCACAATCGTGATAATTGGGGGACCAAAATTGCACAATCATGATACGTGGGGGACCCAATTGGCGCAATTGAAACTTGAGGGACCAAAATTGCACAATCGTGATATTTGGAGGACCCAATTGGCGCAATTAAAACCCGAGGGACCAAAATTGCACAATCGTGATACCTGGGGGACCAAAAATGCAATTAAGCCTTACTAGAATCAGTTACACTCCTATTTGTTGAGGAGTCGTGTAGGATCCATTATTTTTTTATATATTGTAGATCAAACACTTGATCTACAATATAAAGAGATTTTTGGATTTTTGTTTAGTATTTTGAAAAGTTTAGATCATTCTTTCATAAAGACTTGAAATTATGTTGCAAACATCTTGAAAACTTTTTCTAAAACATGATAATTCTTATGATCTTGATGGTGAAATCATATTTGAAGAATTAAAAGTCTTTAAAGAAGTTTTAACAATTGAATCAAAATCAAGCTTTATGATATTTAGTTCTTTGAGAATATTTAATTGTTTTCTTAATACATACTTAGCCTATAGAATAATATTAACTATCATTACTGTTGGTGTATCTGCTCAGAGAAGTTTTTCCAAATTGAAATTATTAAAATCTTATTTGTAATCTACTATATCACGAGGTAGATTAAATAGTTTTGCTTTAATTTCTATCGAAAATGATTTTTTAAGAACTTTAATTATCAACAATTTATTAACGAATTTGCAGCAAAAAATACAAGGAGGACAATGTTCAAATGATTATAAGAGCGTCAATTTCTCAATTCGCATAAGACATCCAAAGTCTTAAGCTAGTCACTGACTCCAATAGTAGATCCAAGTTTGATCTATCCTTCATGCACCAGTCAAAGGATTTATCTTCTCTTGTAGATAAAATTGGTTAACCAAAGTTTCATTAATCATTCTTCTCGGAAGATACGAGTATAGCTAAGCTAATATAACCAATTGTCATGAAGTGCTAAATCAAGTTTGCAAAGCCACCTGCTACATATATAATTGTGTTGGAGAGACATTTCCTTTTGTTTCTTTCTAAGCAAGTTGTATGCGTCTTGTTTTGTCCTTCTCTTTCCGCTGTAACTGTCGTTAGTTTTGTTATGGATCTTGTCTTCAACGTAACTATCACACACTTCCCTTTATATAAAAAAAAAAAAAAAAAAAACGTAACTGTCACATGTTTCCAAATCCGAAAACAGTGAGCTTCACCAAGGTCACCAGAGAAAAAACAAAAATAAAATAAAAGCTTCACCATGCACAACTAATTTTACTCACGAAATTTTAGATAGTTTCTTTTATGAGGCTTGAACCATCTATGACCAGAAGGCTTAGGCCAGCACAAGCATAGTACATATAGGACTTCCTAGGATTTATATATGTAAACTGTCTTGGCTGGCCAACCTTGTCCCATAGCTAATTTGAAAAACAAACAAAATTTCAATAGAGCAAAGCTGCATCAAACCAGAATTGAACTCAGCAGGCTCAAGTGGAAAAAAAAAATTAATATCATCAAGGAGGCAATGAACACAACTCTTCATGTTAAATTTTAGTATGTAACATGTAATCAACTTTTTCCTTTTCTGCTATAGTCAATGTCAATTTACAACAGGCTAATTTACCGATATAAAAGAATAAAAATACAAACAACCTCTGCACTGAAAACAAAAACTCTATCCTTCGGATAGAAAACAGTGAAATCTGGCAACCAACAGAAATTCTCTGACGTAGCCTAAAGAATATGTAACTTTACAAAAGAAAAGATAAAGGGACAATATCATTTCTGTTATCTTGGTGGAGCATCTGAAGTGGGATGCATTTCTATCTGTCCACCTCCATTCACTCTTGGATTCCCAAATTTTTCAGCTTCTCTTGAAATCTGAATATCGTTGGGAAAATAATATTGATAAATATATTTTACAACAAAACGAGGAACCAATGCTGTCATCACAATTCCGAGCAAACATAACCAGAACAATCCAGTCCCTGCAGCATGAAAGATTGCCCTACAAAGTTTTGTACAGATGCAAACATCAGATTTTGCATATAAAATTGAAAGGCTTCTCAATCTAAAGATTCATTGGATGACAACAAAGAATTCATTCAGATGGGAGATGATTTTGTTTATGATTGGTACTAAACTATTAGTTTCTTATAAGGTTTTAAAACATAGGATCACTTATTTTTTAGGCAATTATCTGCACTCCGGATATCCAACAAGTCAGTATTGCAAATACAGATCCAATTGGTAAGAAAGGAAGACAAATACAGAAGTCGGTTGTGTGCGAAAAGATTCAAAAGAATGAACTATTAATTGCATGCTTAGGACTAACAATTACAAGATGTTTTTTATTAGGTATTTAGGTTCAACATTAGACTCTGGTGGTAAACATCTGTATATTCCTTTTGGAAGGGAAGCAGGCAGTTCTAGGGTCGAGCAGACTATGCCTGAAGCCCTCAAATGTTAAATTATCTTAGCTGCAGGTGAAGGACAAAAAGAGTATTGATATGTAGACAGTATTATACAGTATTCTTGTTCTAAGACAGTATTATAACTCGTGAAAATTGGAGAAAAAATAAATAGACACCAAAGAAAAACATGTGGCACCAGCAAATTGCAATAGTTGATAATGTATACAACAGAAAAAGCATATTCATTGAAAATATGACTTGTGCAAGTATGCCTATTCTTTCCATGCATGCTACCACATTAGATTTATTTGAACAAAAAATTTATGAGAGAATGGGAAGGGATAAAACATACCAATAACCAGGAAACGCCGGGAAAGCACCATCAATAATCATGACACAAATGAAAGTTGCCACGATAGACCCCCAAATGGTTGCATGACTAACCCAATTCCACCTGATAACATCCATGGCCAAGTGTAAATTAACCAAAATAACCACTGAAAGAGTCCAAAGATCTCCTATGCTTGCAATATCTACAGTGCTTCCCCAATATGCAAAGAGAGGAGCAAAGAAGACAATAATGCTTTGCCACAAAGTATCAGCCATTGTCAACCAAAATAGTTTTTTGTTATAGGCCTCTTGTCTCTGCCCAGCCCCATAAAGCTGAGGATATTTTAGGAGAGTCCTTTTACTAAGATCCTTGTCAAGAACACCAACAACAATAGTTGGCAATGCAGTGTAGATTATTGAATATAACATGCTGCTCCATTCATTTATAGCAGTTGTCAAAGTGAAGGCTGTGAAGAGCACATACCTGGAAAACAAAGGCCAAAGAACTAAGCTGTTAATTTTGGAGGCATAAATTTAACAGCCAATACGAGAAAAATACAATTATGGCCACATTTTTAGCAAAATAGTCTTTTAAACACATTTGCACCCAGAAGTTAGGAACTATAGGAGAGTTTTGAAAAGATTAAAAGCCACCAATATAGACATAAGAGAAATCATTTTTTTTCCAAATCATTAAGCAGGTTCAATGAAGTACATGCTCAGAAGTACATCAGGTCCAATAACAAGAAATAAGAAACTTATTAAGGTGATGTTTGCTGTACACTCAAATTAAAAATTGCACGATGAAAGCATATACTTATATTCATTTGCTGAAATATAACTTACCAAAATAGGACAAGAACAAAGATAGCATTTCTGTAAAAATTGTATAGTATCATGTAACCCAGTCGTTGGTAATTCCAGTGCCCATGTATCAATAACAGAGGAACTAAAAACCTAAACTGCCCCATTGCAAAATCTGAAGCCATTACAGCTTGCCGACCCTCCTGTCCACTGATGCCAACTCCAACATCAGCCATTTGGATCATTGAGACATCATTAGCACCTACAACACATGAATAATAAATGTTATTTAACATAAATACATAATGAGGCCAAGTAAAATTCATTTCATTTTCTCTCAATGCCTTTTCCATTTCTTACTTTTATTTATTTTTTGTTCTTGTATTTTGCTTTCATGTTTTTAAGGGAAATGACAATGTGAAACAAGTAAACAGAAGATTTCATACCATCTCCAATGGCTAGTGTCATATCGGCCGTTCTATTCTTCACAAGGGCTACAATCCCAGCCTTTTGCAATGGAGCCACTCGACAACAGAGAACAACAGAACAAATAGTTGCAAGTTGAAAGAGCTGGAATTAACAACAATAGGCAAAGTCAGCACATAAGGTATCTGCATGAAATATACTGCAAACACCATCTGAGATTTAATGGCACTTACCTCGTCTTCAAGTTCACTGTCAAGAATATATACAAGGCTGGTACCATCAATAATCAAGGCTATCGGAGTTGTAACAGCAGCAGAACTTCCTTCAGAGTTGTTAGTAACCCCAAAGGCAGCCATGAGTTTTCTAGACATGACAAGACCGTCTTGTAAACGTCTTCTACATGACTCTCTATTGTTGCTATTAATTATAATTTGAGTCATGTTGCTTGTTAGGAGTTTTGAGGAGTAGCCAATTGATATGGCAGTTTCCTGTTTGTCCCCAGTCAACACCCATACTTTAATACCCGCAGTCCTTAGAGACTCAATAGATTCTGGCACACCTTGCTGCAGTTTATCTTCAATAGCAGTTCCACCCAATATGCATAGATTGTTCTCTACATTGATAGCAACCTGGCGAAGCATAGCAGCCCTACCAATCAAAGCAGTACTTGCTGCCTCAAAGGCAAAGTGCCATTGCTCAAATTCTGAAGCATTCAAATCCCGCATTCCAATAACAAGTGTCCTCAAACCCATCGAGGAATAAGAGTGAAGATGGGCTTCAGTTGCTTGTATTATGTCCATGTTCAATGATTTATCTATCACACCAAGCATGGATGTATCCGCCCCTTTGACAAAAAGTTTCATGGAATTGTCAGCATACCCCAATATAACTGACATCCTCTTCCGATCACTATCAAATTCATGCAAACCCAAGACATTGAACCTGCACTGCCCATAATGGGAAGATTCATTAAAAAAGAGGATAACCATGGGACCTCATTAAAGGAGGTTTCATGTTATCAAGAAACAACCAAGAAGAGTAAACTTACTATGCAGACTATATCACTACAAAGCCAGGGAAGAAGGAAAACAAAGACTCAAAGAGCACAGACACAAGCCTTAACTTTAATTCCAGTAAGTATATAGAAAAAATCATAAAATACACAGGAAAATTCAACAAAATATTTGCAGACACCCTTTCCTTTCAGCTTAAGAAACATCATTACTAAACTATTAGCACCAATTGTTCCGGATTGTCAAAAATATGTTTTTTTAGGAAGAATAAGAAGCACAAAGAAATTATCAAATACAGAAAAGCAAAGGAATTCAATTTACCTTTGTCTTTCTCCGTGAATATCAATGACTATGTACCCCGAGGTTCGTTCTATAAGCATAAAGCCATAGGCAGCGGCAGCATATGCCAATGCTTGTTCATCTGGCGATTCCCCTTGGTAATCAATCAGCTTGACTGTAGGGTCAGATGAGCCAACTTCAAGAGGCACAATAGTATTGCAGGCTGCCAGTGCTAGAAGGAAATCATAAATCCATTTTCCCTCTTTATTTTCTAATCTACTTTTTGATAACTGCAAAAGCTTTGGATTAACTTTCACCTTCATCTTTGGCTTCAAGACCTTTCCATCCACTGAGAGCAAACAATGACACAAAATAGACATGTCATGTCATGTCAATCATAAACAAGATCAAAAGCATTACAGGTAATGCTAAAAAAGTATTAGAACAGACTATCATATTCGAAGAAGGAATTGCACCTTGAACAGAGTATTCAACTTGCTCGTTCTCGATATTGGCTTTTGCAGAACTGTAATCAACCCCACAGATGCTTGCACATTGAAATTCCATCTTGTTCTCAGTAAGTGTACCAGTTTTGTCAGAGAAGACATATTTAATTTGCCCTAAATCTTCATTAATATTCAAAGCCCTGCACTGAAATCTTGAATTACTTGCCTCATCATACATTCTGGAGTCTCGGATCATGAAGTACGCCTGACCAACACGGACAAGCTCCATTGAAATGTACAAGGATATTGGGATCATGACCTGGTACACTATAACTGCCATGAGGAATGTGAAAAGGATTTCCATTCCCCATCCATAATATTCATAGCTTTCCTCTTTCCCCTTCGAAACATCCAGTTTCCTATAATAAGGCAAGAGATTTAACTCATCCTTGTGGCGCTTTAACCAAACAGCAGCACAAACCGAGGTGACGGTACACAAAGCTACAAGAAAGACAGAGAGCATGATGATCTCAAAATTCATGCGAGTCTCCAGCCGGCTCCTTTTAGATGGAGCTCCTGAGCTGTTGAGCATAGCTTTGGTCTCACCGCCACAATATACAGCAACACCAAGTGCCCAACTAGTATTCTTGAGCTCACAGCCTCTAAGGACAATATTTGAGGATCCAAGTGACAACCTCTTTCCATCAATTTCCATGTTAGCATGAAATCCATATATGTTCCTATTGGGTTTCTCACACTTAATCAACCCATCATACCTCTCCTTTTCAGGCAACATAGAATGAGTCTCTTGTTTCGCATACCGAGTCTTCAAATTAGACTCTCCATCTAGATTAATAGTCTGCACATATGCAACCCCAGTTGGATCACTAGTTGATAGCAACACAATATCACAAGGTAGGGTTTCATTAGCAGTGATTTTAATGATCTCACCAACCCTAATATCCTTCCATTTTTTCCCTTGAAACTGACCATTAATCAAAACTGATGCTAACCTGTTGTTCTCAACTTTGTCTGACCTGTGCCTCCTCCAATCCTCAAATGCATCCTTCACTGCAGTAACAAGCAGTACAAATGCCAATGGCAAAATGGAAACACCCCTCCCAAAAACAGCAAGCTGAGGAAGCTGATTAAGAATGGCAATTATAAGGAAATATATGTAAGCAACTCTATGAAACTGTTCAAACAAATTCCTAGGCACAAAGCTGAGGATAGAGTACTTCCCAGTACGAACCGAGTTCCCTGCAAACACAAACCTCTCATTTGTCCTCTCAGGATCATCAATATAAACCAACCTGGCATCATCATCACTGATTTCCTTCTGGGACATGCCGAAAGCTTCAGAATAATCAGCACCCTTTGATCCATACCTCACAGACTTGGATCCTGAGTGGCCAAAAGTCACTTCCCTGGTGGAATTCCTACGTGATGATGAATTGTTCATGGTAGATTCAAAATTGGAAGAATTCTCAACTGGGTTTTTTGTCTCCATCACAGTGGAGCCAGAAAGTTTTCACTTTGACTCAGCTAGATCTTGAAAAACCCGAAATTGTTGGAACCCCTTTTGGGGTATTGCCTTATAGACGAGAATAGAAAGAGGAAACACTCAAAACCCATGATCCAGAAAACCAAAAGGACAAAAACATAAGACCACCCCAGATTCCAACGTTGCACAAGACAAGTTTCTGCAACCGACAACAGAAAACTGACAAAACAAAACAACCCCAGAACCTCAAATCAAGAAAACTATGTATGCACAGCATAGGTAGAGAATGTGCACAGAGAAGTAAAGGTGACGAGAATTTTTTGAGACCAAAAGTGGAAGCAAATTTTTTATTTTTCTTTCTCAACTTGGTAGCACGTTGAGAAAGGTGATATAAGAAATGGGTCGTGTTCTGTTGTGGCAATGGTTATGGTGGAGTCAGAGAGGTGGGGAATTTGTACAAGGTCAAAGGCATTGTAGAAAGAGAAGAATAAGAAGAGGGAGAAAAGACGGAAATTGCAAGAAAGAAACAAGTCAGTAATGGATGGCCAAAGCGTGTAAAATGTTCATGTGTGCAACAAGAGGAAAATTCATTTTCTATGGTTTTTTTCTAACTGTTTTTAAATGTTTCTTAATATACATATATATATATATATATATATATATATATATATATATATATTGGATATTCCTAACCAGTGTCCCTAAGAGTATGAACAGATCCAGAAATTTTGGTTACTGGGGACAAAATATAATCAATAATTATTTTTACTAAAAAAATATTATAAATTTGTATAAGCAATAAAAAACTGATATTAAATAGACAATATATGATATGATTCGATTTCAATGTGAAATATACATCAATATGTGAGAAATAAAAAACAATTAATTAAGCAAATGATGATAGGTTACAAAAGTATTTTTTCGCTCTCACCAAAAGTTAGGTAATAATTTAACACGTGGGGATAAAATCAAATCAAAATTATTAAATATTGTAATGTAAATTTTTTTGCCTGTGGGGGCAATTGCCCTCATTCCCTTGGCTGTAGATCTGTGTAAGAGCATTGGTTAAAAAATCAATAAATGAAAAGTTTTCATTAGAAATCTAAATACATCGTTTCTCGATTTGTTAAATGCTTAATTTTTTAATAAGAACTTACCTTTTTTTGATTCTTTAACCAATATCCTAAATATACTAGTTAGCATTCTCCATATTTTTTTTTCCAGAGGATCCCATACGTAAATGCGAAGACTAATCCGACGAAGTAATTGACGACATTGAAGAACTGACATCTCCCAATCAGGTTTTCTCTGTATGCAGGAGTCAGAGATCGAATCTCTAACCATTTACTTAAGTGTTCTGAGTGTGTTACCACTCGGATCAACCACGTGTTGGTTCATAATATATATATTATTGAGTGTATAACATATTAATTATGATATTAAAAATTTAATTAAACTGTGGGAAATGCCCATCCTAGTATACCTTTGAAGAATGATAAATTGATACTTAGAAAATCAATTTTAAAGAAATTTACATAAAATTTAAACTATTAATTTAAATTTAATAGTAAAAAATTATTCTAGAATATGTAATTAATGTTTTTTTAAAGTTAGAATATGTAATTATTATACACTAAGTCTGATGGGGGCATAGATATATACACCGTACACATACATGCCTCCTCAGAAATTCTCTTGACTAAAATTCGTTTTAAGGGAAGAATTTTTTCCTGAGAAAAGGAGGAGATTGTGTTGTGAGTGACACTGCAAAGGCAATGCATAAAGATAAGGGTAATGCAAGCCCTAGTTAAGAAATATAAAAAATAAAACAAGTTTTTCATAAAAAATTAAGTATATTACATATTCAACTATTAAATATATTAGTTAATATCTTACCTAATGCTCTTAGCCTCTTAGTTAACATTTTCCTATTAATTTTTTAATGAAAACTTTCTTTTTCAAATTTCATTAACTAGATTATATCCGTGCGATGCACGGGTTTAACGGTGTATTTTGTGTATTATATAAATATAAATAAACTAAAATAATAAAATGTGAAATGTTATAATTTTAAATTATAAAAAATAAAAAAATTGGGACATAACATTAATTAAAATAGAAATATAAAAATGATTGCTTTAATTTTATTTGTTGAGATGAGAGCAATTATTAATATTTTGTCAAAAAAAGCAATTATTAATATTAGGTTAAAATATACTTTTGGTCTTTTATCTTTTGGTCAAAATTCATTTTGGTTATTTATCTTTAAAAAGATTCATTTTGGTCCCTTATCTCTCAAACATTACACAAATTCGTCCTTTCAGTCACTTCTATTACTGATGTCGTTAACTTATCTCCTATACTGATGTTAACATCTAATGTGGTTGGGTTTAGGGACGCATTCGCCTTCAATCTCTTTTAAGTTTTCACCATCAATCTCCTGCAAAGTTGAGAATCAATCTTTGGTGTTGGGTTTAGGGACGCATTCATCCTATACTTGTGAGAAAATGAAGACGAATCCATAGTGATTGTTGAGAGATGAAGAACCCCAATTTGGAATTTGGGGGTGAAGGGTCCTTCTTAATTTGATTGCTGATAATAACATCGTTTGTAAAGGGATGATAGAAATGATGAATTTGTGTAACGTTTGAGAGATAAAGGGCCAAAACGAATCTTTTTAAAGATAAATGACTAAAATGAATTTTGACCAAAGATAAAGTACCAAAAATATATTTTAACCTTAATATTATAATATAACAAACACATAAAAAATTACAAGTGCAAAGGGTTTGGTTCCCTTTAAACAAATTATCGGGTTCAAGTCTTGTTACTGGAAAAAATAGGTGTTGGGGAGCTTTACCCCGTTAAATGGGTCTTCTTTGGTTGACTTCGATTAGTCGAAATTCCATGTGATTTCTGGATATCGAAGGTCTAGATAAAAAAAAAATATAATATACATTATTAACATTTTGCTATAAATAAAAATATAATATTTTCTAACGGAGATTAGTCATTGTTTATGATAATAGATATTTCGTATCTGCAACATGATTAAAAAAAAAAAACATTGAATTCTCCTTATTTGTGTTATGTTATTTATTTTATATCTAAAGAAGTTACTTCTTGTAAGTTGTATTTATTATTTTAATGGTTTCACGCTAATTTTATGTAAATATTTTACTCTTTTTTTAAATAATATTTTTTTATATTCAATTTCATCTTTTAAAATTTTAATTATCATTTCAAAATATGAATTTTTTGTTTAATTTCATAATCTATTAATTCATGATAATTTTAAACTTTGATCTTTTTTTTGTATCATATTATTTTATTATTTCAGACATTGAATTATACTTCGTAGTGTTATTTTATTAATTTTCTTGTCTGAAAATCTCACTTTTTGTAAGTTATATTTTCTATTTTATTACTTTGTTGTATTTTTATATCTGCTTTTCATTACTTTTTAATCTTTTATTACTTTATTCTTGTTTTAAATAATAATTTTTTATATATTCAATTTCATCTTTTAATATTTTATTATCGTAGTATAATGTTATTATATTTTAATATTATTTTAAACAATGATTTTTGTCTTTAAATTTTATTATTTTTATTATTTTAAATAGTGACTAATTTTCACTTAGTTACATCTCTCATTTATCTTAGTATTATTTTAAACAATAAATCATTTTCCTTAGTTCAATCTTTTCCTATTTTTTATTATTCTTATGTCTGATGATGATACGACACATGACAAAATAGTTAATTTAATGGATAGTGATTTGGGTGGAAAATGAATAGTAAAATTTGATTGAGTAAACAGTAAAAATGAATAGTGAATATGACTTTGTTTAGAGGGAAACCATTATTTTGATCCCTAAAAGTGTGAGGTGCTATCACTTCAATCCCTGAAAACAGTTAAATTACGAAAAAAATCCTTCAATGTTAATTTCGTTAGTAAAGTTAGTCCCTGACTTCGTTAGTCAAGTTAGTCTCTGTCAGGGACTAACGAAATTAACATTAAGGGACTAACTTGACTAATAAAATTAATATTGAGAGACTTTTTCATAATTTAACTGCTTCCAGGAACTAAACTGACAGTTGCTCATACTTTCAGGGACCAAAATGATGATTTACTCCTTTATTTTATTATGTAAAATAAAAAAAACTAAAGAAGTATGTATAGATTCTTTACAATGAAGAGTGAATATTTTTATCAGGTCTAATAAACTTTTTAATCTCTACAAATTAGGTGAGGTTTGATTTTGATTCCTAAATTTTTTTCTTAGAATTCGATGCCGGCAAATTCAAAAGTTTGGATTCAATCTCTTTAGATTCCTTTTGTAAACTGCTAATTTGGCTAATAGAGATCACGTGAAAAAAAATAACATCTTTAACGTCATATGACATTTACTAATATATATAAATATTAAAATATTTTATTTTTCATTTATTATTATTATTATTATTACATTTATTATTATTATGTCAAATTTGAAATAAAATAAAATAGAAACATTTGAATATAATTTATTATAATATGATTATTGTAATAGAATTGTAAACGCGATGTGATCTGCTGCTACACTGCAAATGAACACTTCCATGAACAGGAAATAGTTAGTTGTTTTTTATTATAGAAGTAATAATAATAATAATAATAATAATAATAAAATAAAGTTGGCGGGAACACTATGCATATAGATTCTGAAATTATATAGTAATAGGTTAGTGCATTAACATTCTACTTAAAAAACAAATGAAAGTTGTGGAGGCTTTCAAAATTGACTGCTGAGAGAGTGTTTATTGTTCAAACACTGTTATTTGGAACATCAGATTTTAAACATCGCATATGATATCATATCTCTTTATCTTTATTTCTTATTTATTTTTTATCTTCTTTATATACACGCATTTCAAAACTACATCAAAAAAACAAAGGAAATCATATTGTTGTCCATATTTTGAAATGGATGTTTGAATTTAACCGGGCCTTCTTTTTTATTTCTTTCTTTCTTTTTTATCTCGAATCTTGTGTAAGAGGGACTAAACTCTTTGTCATTTTGACCGATATACGTTAATTATATGATATGTATTTTAGTTTTTATATAGTATATAATCTTTTAATTTAAAATGCAATATATATATATATATATATATATATATATGACAATTCTTAATTATATTTATATAAAAAAATGGATATCTCCGTTAAATATCAAATTTAATGGTACAGAAAATTAGGAGTGATAAAACGGGCCAAGTCGTCTCGACTCGTCATTGGTCGGTCAAAAATGGGGCGAGATGAATTACCCCTTTTGGACAATGTGGGTTGAACCTTCTAAATCACCCCGTTTAGTAGCGGGTTGGTGGGTAGGCCTGAAAAAAACAAAAAATTAAAAAATGGGTTGACAGGTTGACCTGCTAAAAATAATAAAAACATTTGAAAACAATTATAAAATATGAAAAAATAGGCATATATACAATCCGAAATGGATTGACAGGTTGACGGGTCGACCAGCTAAAAAAATAAATTTTAAAAATTAAAACTATTAAAATAAATAAATTTCTAAAAATAGGTTGGTTGGCGGGTCAACCCGCCCTGACCCCACCCCTGACCCGCCTTCTTGGTGGGTTAAGTGGGGCGGATCAAAATGGGTTGGTGGTTGAGAACCCCAACCCATGTTCGCCAAATGGATGAATCAAATGGGTTGACGCGCGAGTCACAACCCACTTTACTATCCTATAAAAAATATTATTGAATAAATTATGAATCTTTAGAGATAGTCATAGAGAGTCTTATGATAAAAAGAGAGAGAGAGCATGCAAAGGATTCTTTTGTGTCACATTTCTTACATCTATAATAAATTACAGTATAAATATATAAGAAATAAGATAAATCTAAGTTACCTACGCGGTGTCGAAAGAGTTGGTAACATAACTCTCTCTCTAAAAGAAAATGACGCAAGTTCGATTTCTGGAGTAGTTCAGTTGGAAGGCAGCCAAACCCCGTGTGTAAAAAGTCAGACGTCTATCGTTCCTGAATCGGAGATTAATCTTATATTCGGTCCAAAAGATCGAAACTATGGGAATATCCTAATAGATCCACAGGAAAGCAAAAGCCCTGATTACGGTGGGTTAAAAAGAAGATAAATTTAACTTTAATCACATGATAAGTCTATGTGTGTAGTATTATTAAAAAGTATAGAGGCGAAAAGCGCAGAAAGCTTGCTTGCTGTTTTGTGATGAATTATTATTTTTTACAACTAATAATGATTTACGTAATTTCAGTATTAAATAGTGGTTAAGTTAAATTCTTTTTTAAAGGGGTGACTGTTAATTTGAACCTAATTTATTATTTTAACTCTTGGTATTTAAAGCCAAGATCCACTTGAAGTTACACTTTAATTCCACTTGGATTAATTATTTCTGGATATTTCAAGTTTAATTTTATTTTAACGGGTTTGTATTTAATTTATGGCTTTCTTCCTTCAATTACTGAATTTAGTTTATTTAAAGTGAGGTAATCTCTAAAGTAAGAAAGTGATAATATATCTATTCTTAAATCATTTAGGGAGTGAATCTCTATATATTTTATTAAATTAAATATGAATACATTTTTAATTTTTCACTTTACACAATCAAATCCTCAATTATTATGATTTAATTAAACAATGACATTGGGAGGCCTGCTTTAATTTATTATTTATTTTTTTGGAATGGTTGGTGACAAAACACAACTGCCCCTTTGTTGATATATATCTTGAGGAACATCTTATTTTCTACTTTCCTTTTAATTTGTTATCAATCAACTAACATAAATGAGTTGTAAATGGACTCTTGGATTTATAGCGAATAGATTTTCCCATGTGAGTATTTTATAACATATAGGGTCATGTGAGTTATATTATATATATACCTAAAGACCTCCACGTTTGTGCAGCCCTTTGTGTGGGGTCTTGTTTAGGGTCTTCGTCTATTTCTGTCTCCGTATGACTCTATCATACAAAAAACTCGCATAATAGGATTTAATTACTTCAAGGATTTGAACGGATTAGACAAAAACTTTGTAAATGGGCTGGTTGCACCTGCGCAATGTAGTTGTGTGCATTGACATCTTTTTTCGGACAACATTTTCATTCTATGAGAAAGTAAAAAGGAAGGAAGGGGCTTCATGGAGATATGAGTGTATGACCAATTGAGGTGGAAGTTTCTTATAGGAGCACTGCTATATTAATTTACGAAATAATGCTTAACAGTACGAGTTTCAATTCATTAATCTTGTAAGAATAATTGTTCAGTCTGTAGTTTCAATCTTTTTTTCACTTTTTATTTCTCCTTATTTCTGCTTTTTCCTTTTCTATTTTTACCATTGTCACTTAAATTCATCGACTTCGTATTCTTACCGAGTAGCAATCTCTTTATCCCCCCAATGCAACTTGCCCGGAATGCCGGCGAGCCTTCTTAAATATTTTGGCCGTCTAAAAAGCTTTGACATTGTGACTTCCTTTCTTATTTGTTTGTTTCTCTTTTGCATTAGCACTCTCCCAAGTCCCAACTCATTATCCTGGCAGTGGGCAGGACCGACCCAAGCATAAGGTCAAACAAACCTTGCTTTAGTTAGATTTTCTATGTAGCCTATTAATTTTATGATTTCACCTTCATTTTGATATCTAACGAAATTTACATATATAAAATCACATGATTTATTCACTTTCAGATCTCATCTATCTTTAAGGCTCACCTTATCTTTAGGTCATCCATTAACTTTATGGAAGCGGGAAGCTTATAAAATTCTTGGGAGATGAATGTAATGCATGTGGTGAACTCGGGCATTCTAAGATGGGGTGGGTTAAGTTGAACATTTATGGCCCTCACAAGAGAGGACTCAAAGCATGTGCAAATATTGAGAAAGGGTGTGCTTTTCAATCACATCCCTCATTTGTTACGCAAAATTCATCTTTTTCTAAGCATCTCCAATGTCAAATTTCTAAGGAACCAACTTTGGATTATGCATAGCCATTATTAAGTGGTCTCCACTATGTCACATCATATTTAAGTAACTTATACATATTTTGCTCCAATGGTGAAATTTTTAACTAACCCTTAAAGAACTCACACTTTTATAATTTTTTATTTGCACTCAATGTCTAGTTTCAAATGGTACTATTATTTGGTACAACGAATTTCTCTTCTCAATCTGCAATTTGCCTTTGTCTTTTGAATTTTACACAAATAAAATAATCACACACTCCACAAACTAAAAACCTGAGACAAGACTGTCCCTTTATTTTCATAAACATAGGGGTGTTTGGTAGGAGGATTGTTTTTAATTTCCCAGGAATCATAACTTGAGAATCCTAATTTTTTAAATTTGGTATGTGTTTTTTTAAACAACACATTCTCGGGAAACTAACATTCCCAAGAATGTTTTTTTGGTTATTTTCCCCCAAAAACATTTCCATGGGGAGTGGTGAGATTCTTCGATTCCTAGTTCAGCGCAGAGCCAAAGTTTGGGGACGTAATTGTCTTTCCAACAAATAATTTTTTTTCCAAGACTCTTCGTCTCTCTACTGGCTCTTCACTTCTTCACACGTTCTCTATTTTTGCCTTCCCCCATAGTTTCACTTCTTTACACTTGAGTACAACTTGATGTGGTAGTGGGAAAAATACTTCGCGTCATATAACTTGATGGGTTTTTGGGTTTTTGAGAACACTTTGGTTTTTGAGTTGGGGTTAATCTATTCCTCAAAGGGGGTTGCAGTTGCAGATGGATGTTCCTCGAACTGGGTTGCAGTTGCAGAGGCTAAATATGGCTGTGTTAGGAAAGTTGAGGATAACTGAAGGGATATTTTTTAGAATTACACTGATATTATCAGGAAATGTGTGAGTGAACCAAACTCGGGAATAAAAAATTCCCAATAACATTCCTAAGAAAGTTTGATACCCACCAAACACAATTTTAACATTTCTGGGATTTATGATTCTCAGGAATGATGATTTCTGGGAATCATGATTCCAAGGAAGAAAAAAAAAACCTCCTACCAAACGTCCCCTAAAAGCTTCCCTTGGTCTCATCATCTTCCACTCTCTTGGTCTCCATACTCTCCATTTCTCCGTGGATCTCTCCTCACTCTCCATTTCTCCCTCAATCTCTCTCAACTCTCCCTCACAAATCACTCGATCTCCCTCAACTCTCCATTTTTCCCTCGATCTCCCTTTCTCCCCAGATCGGCGACGTCAGGAGGGGGCCACCGTGCTCTCGGCGGTGTATGAACGGCGGTGCATGAATGGCGAATAGCTGGCAGTAGTTGGTTTCCGGTGGTGCATGAACAGCGAACGAAAGGTAGAAGTTGGTTTCTGCTAGGTTTCTATTTTTTTTTTTATTTTCTAGGTTTCTATTATATTTTTTTGGATCTATCCTTTCTCCATTTTTGGATCTGCTAGGTTTCTATTTTTTTTTTGATCCGCCCCTTCTCCATTGTTTTGTGTTCTTCTTTTGGTATTGTGAACAGTTTTTCCCCCTCTTCTTTTGGATAAGATGGTTGGTATTAGTTGATATAACAAATTAATTTTTTATGTTTATGGAACCGTTGCTTAGCTAAGGAACGGACCTTAAATTTAAGAAACTTAAGATGCCAGCTAGATGTACTCCAATGAAAAAAAGAAATAAGGAACTTACATTAGCTTAAGATATTCTATAAGATACCCCGTTGGAGATGCTCTAAATTATACCTGGGAGCTCACCTCGCAGCAACGTTACAAAGAAGCTAATGCATGTGCATATTGTTGCTAAGCAAGGCTTCAACCAGTAGTCGGGCATGTGCATGCATCCATTACGAGATGTCCTATATATAAGTATCTATCTGCACTCTTCCATGATGTATATATCTGCTTCAGGTGATCGGGTATATATGCCTACTGATAGGGTTGGGTAATCATATATATTATGTAAGATTGTTTTTTTTCGGTGAAATATATTATGAAAGATTTAATAGTCAGTATTTGTTCCTCTTATATTCTCACAATAAAAGCATTTCTCTCCCTTAATATGCTCTTTAATTTATATGGGAACTTCTAATTTAACGTGAATTTTGTAAGAAAAATATTTAATATAAATTTATTCAGTAGTTTGAGATTGATTTTGACTTACAACTTGCTATCGCCTCCTACCATTATAACAAAATGCACTTTTAGTGGCAATTATTATGGCCTTTAGCGGCAATAATAATGGCCGCCAAAATCTTTACCGGCAATTATTAATTAGCCGGTGTATCCTGTGTCGCTAAAAGCTTTCCCGACAATTGTAAGAAATGTTGGTAAAGGCCCAAATAATTGCCGCTAAAAGTCAGAAGTTATAGCGGCAATTATCATGACCTTTAGCGACAATTTTAATAGCCACTAAATAAGATTTTAGAATTGTCTTCTAAGCTCATTTTCCAGCTTTTTTTTATTGCCGCTAAAAGTTCTAGTTGCCTTTTACCCGCTCATTTGTTAGCGCTCGCTTGAAAAAGCATTGGCAAAGGTGCACAATTTATATTTACTTTTGTTTTATCTATTTCTCCCTACACTTGCCAAATCAATACAATTTGCAAAATCAACACAAACAAAACCAGAAATGGATAGTATGCAAAACAATGTGTGTGTGTATATATATATATATACATATATTTATGAAGTTAATTTATGTTCATGTACATGTACAATTAGCAAAACCAACAAAAACAAATGATACTTAAGTATGTTTATGTACATATATCCAAGCAAAAACCAAAATGCTAGCACTAGCTTGAAGCCCTTGATCAATTAATCTTTTGCTTCCCTTCAACAAAATCCTTGCTCCTCCCCTTCAACAAAATCCAAATAAACATTGTTAAGTTCAAAATGGTAAACTTCCCTTCTTTCAGTACTCAATTTAGGACCATTCCTTTGTAAAAGAGTAATGAAATAAATAAAGTTCAAGGACTGTATCTTATACCAGTCAATACAAACCAGTAAAATTAAGCCAGACTCCAATCTAGATAAGTAGATTATTATCTATAACATTTAATACTTACCCAGAGATGCACTTTAGGCCAGATGATTTATCTAGCAAAAAAATGTAACAAACGCAGCCACCAAAGAAGGCAAAAACTTCAAACAAGAGTACTCCAATAAACTTAGCTCAGCAAGATAGTAATACAGAAACACAAGCTGCAATTTTGGAGCCTGAAATTATTTTATTGGACTTAAGAAAGCTATAGAAATGACCATGAAAGACAGAATAAGCAGTTGAACTTACTTTATTGGACTTCTCACAATCAATCCCAGTAAACCTCCTGCACCACAGCAATACACATACATAATCAGCCCATTATAATTTCAATTGAGTTGTAATATTAAATATATGCTGTTGTCCAATCCAAGCATGAACAGAGTGATTAGAAATTGTTAGAATGGTTAGTTAGTCAAAGACTTAAAGGGGGTTCATATTAGAGAATTATAGTTTGTGAAAATGGTCATATTCCCTATTTATGCAAAAGCACCTAGGAAAAATGGACATATTCCCTATTTTGCTAGAAAAGTGCAAAAATTCTAAACTTTTGATTATAGACAATCTTGTGTATTAGCTTTTCAAGGCCCCTGGTCTCATGTAGTTTGGAGTTCTGTAGACTAATCTATGCAATATGAATTACAGACTGTCAGACTACCTGAGCTATAATAATTTTATAACTTTGCAGGTTTGTATTCCTAATTCACGCACTTAATGGGAACGAACCAAAACTAAAAAATGCTTAAAATTTTTACTATTATAACCAGTTTCACAATTTTTCAGCCCCTAGAGCTGGAGTTATGCAATGAACTCTAGGTGCTGCCAAAAGGAGATAGCAAAAATAAAAAAATAGAATTTATAACCTTAGCCTCACTGTTTACCGACCATGTTTTCTCTAATTTATTCTTAGTTATAATAATCTCCTTGACATCAAACAGAACATGATTGAAGCATATTAAGTAAAGATAAAACTCTCACAACAACATAATGCACATAGCTGTGGTTTCACTAGCTCAAGTAACTAAAATGACTGAAACCTTGGTTCAAAAGTAAAGAATCAAGGAAATAACACAACCACTTTCTACTGTCGTCAACTCAAAGTTGTGGGCACTTAAAAGGTCATGACTATCTCTTATAATAAGTAGCTTTCGTTAGATATCAGTAATTAGTAAAACAGGCAAATTGAATGAGACTCAACAGATAAGAGAAGGAAAACCTCTTAAAAGATCTTCATTCTTACCCTACTGCATTCTGGAAAATATATACATGGGAATAGTAACTACAACTAATGAAAATCACACAGGTATACGATTCATTTGACATACCTAAGCAAGCTATGAAGTATCTTTCAAAGCAGTATAATGCAAAAGCCTCATAGCAGTCCCGGATAACTTCCCACTTAAATGCTGCATTGGAATCCAATAGACAAAAACTGCATGTGAAGAAGTAAAAAGAGCAGCATATTAGTTCATATACAAGAAGAACTAGTACTTTAGCAAGATAGGTCAGCTTTCCAACAGGATAAGCAATTGGGTAACAAATTATCATTAAAAATCACCCAAGTCATACCAAGTTGGTACCTACAGCAAGGCCATAACCTATTCTTTTTTGGTTTGACACACACACACTAGTAAATTGAACCTGTCTAAGCATGGGGCTTGGAGAGATAAATTATGAATATATGCAGTTGATACATGTAAAATGCATCTTAGATTATATATAGTTAAGTGATTGATCAGTTTTTTGAAGATGTTTGAAGACAGCTTAAAAGGTAAACAGAAATACCAGCCTTGATGAGGGACTATGAGAATTAGTAAAAGAACATATATCTCCATGAAAAAAGTTGAAATTAAACTAACTTAGGAACTTATGTAGATCATAACCATATCTTGTAGAAATGAAAGGTCCAGAAGTCCGCTCCCTCATCGACACAATCATAAGCTACTTCAGGCTGTGCTTCAGTGTTGAAGCATTCTATAACCATACATGTCAATATAAAGATATAAGATTTAAAGCTACTTCAAAAGAAATCAATTTAATCAATAACTAATAAGAAAATTTCTCAAAGAAAAACTTCAACAAAAAAAACCACGAAAAACACTGACCATAACAGTAGGAAGAGATGACGATACTAGAAATTTTAAAGATGAATGCAAAATTAGTAGCCGGACAAAAATAGTGTAAATAAAGTAGAAAAAGTACCTTGATTGACCCGAAGTGAAGATAACTTGCCCTGCTTCCTATGAAAAGTCTTGAACCCTCTAGATTGACATATCTGTGTAGCTTTATACCATATGGAATCCAATGTTCCTCTGTGATCCTCCTGCACTCCAAATCTATATGACTTGTCATCACACTGACCTGTAGCAACATGCTTCAAGCTCTCCCCTGTAGATGATGTACTGCAGAAATCACCATTTGTATCCATTTAAAGACAAGCTTAGAATAGAAACTTCAACCTGATCAAATCCCTCCAATTATGCCAACTGCATCCAACGCACCCGCTAAGGAATATGGCGAATGAAAAAGTAACAAGTCAGAGAAAAGTATCAAGCCCACCTCGATTGGATGCAGCTCTCAAACATAACTTGGTATCATTTGCATCCACATATGGATATTCTACAGAGCTTAACCGTAGAAGAGCTGCAGTGAACCACGTTGTTTGATTCTTAGAAATTCTCAACTGCTTCTCTGTTTCAGAAAGTATTCTTAATGCGTGACTCAGTTTCTGCAGGTCTGCTTCCGCTATGCATGACAAAATAACCAGTCAGACAGCATAAATAAAATACAAGCAAAATGGAGTTTACGAGGTGAAACACAAGCATAGACTGCAATAAAAATTGAGCCACGAATACATATGCTAAAAGCTTAAAAGGATATGATAAATTATACTTTAAAGCACCTACAGGTATGTCTAGAAAATCTTCTGATTTCAGAACCATCAACTTCACATTTCCCTGCAAGAATGTCCATAATAAGATTTTCCAGCTGTGATATAAGTTGTAAAGGATCTATCCTTGATCTCATAAGTTCCCGGGCTCTTATAACTGTATTTGAAGTGTCAGATGACAAAGCCATGTCCAACAAATCAAGCAATTCATCATCAGAAACCCCAGTCTGCAGAACAACAAAGGGCAAGCCTGGATGCCCAAGCCTGAATGCCTAGAGGAAAAAAAGAAAACGGATTCGAGGACAATTGTACAGAACAAAGCACAACACTTACAAGCTCATGAGCTAAGGAAATTGTAATTTTTTTTACCAAGCAAACTCAGCTGATCAAGTATCATTTCTGCATCCCTAAGAGAACCAAATGATTTAGCAGTAATAAAGTCCAAGGCAACTTGTTCAAAATCAAGACCTTCTTCCACACAAATCTTTTCCAATTTGCTTGCAATGTCAGCATCTTTAATCTTCGGAAAGTGATACCTCTGAGCACGCGAAACTGCACTTCGAGGAAGGTTATCCAAATCAGGAGTGATCATCACATCGGAACAGAGAGATCCAATTCGCACAGATCATAGAAAATTCACATCGGAATGGATTCTATAAGAACGAATCAAAAAAGTAGAAATCAAAACCATGACAGATTAATAACCTCTCTCAATTGTTCGATTGTATGCTATTTAGGACAAATTAAACCCTACAATTGTTGGAAAAACAAAGAATCAAAATCAAATACAGAAATAGACTCCTATTTCATTATATTGTGGTTTTTTCTTAGACTGCGAGCATTCGAGCAATTGATAATACCTGGTCAAGAAGCCATTAATGGAGGATCAGTTAGAAAAAAAGAAAACTGGGCGTAGCGTAGCGTGTCTTGGTTTGGGTCTTAAAGTTAAAGTATACGAGTTTTTAAAGGTAGAGTTTCTATTGCTCCTTTACCTTTAAAAACTCGTATACTTCTTTATTTAGAAGTCTTCTTCGATAGTTTGAGTGAAGAAGAGAAAATGAGAGGGAGAGTAAGAGGAGGCGGTCATTTGATAGTTCTTAGTCTTTTACCGGCCATTAATGATAATAGTCACATAAAATAATTTATTAGTGACTAATATTTACTGCTGACAAAAGCTTTGGCTGGGGTAATGAATTACCGGCAATTATACTATAGCGGCTGAATAATTGCCACTAATAGCAAACTCTGTTGTAGTGTGTACATGTGACAAATCCAAAAAAGTGAGCCGAACCAATTTCGGAATTTTGGGTGTTAGGATTAAATCCTAATCGAACTGATAAGATTCTATAGTAATTAATTTGTTCGGTTATTTGATTCAAGATTTTTGAAATCGATCTAAATCAAACCAAATCGATTATATATATTAATATACTTTATATATATATATATATATATATATTTCTATTTCTTAAATTATTTGCATGCATTAGCTTTTGATACTTTTATTGTTATATCTGAGAAATTTTTTTATATTGTCTAGTTTGAATATTTCCCTCCTAATTATATATTTTTTATGATGAGTTTATGCATTCTTTTGATTTTTTTGAGCAGATTTTTTTTTTGTAGAACAAACCGAACAAACCGAACCTGGCCTGGTGCAGAATTCTTGAAAAAACTTTACAAATACAAACCAGATTAACCAAATCAAATGATTTTGATTGGTTTAGATTGTTTTCTTATGGAACTGAACTCAATCAATCCATGAATATCCATACGTGGATGAAGATTTTCTGTCTTATTTTGTTGTCACATTTTATGTCCCCCAACCAATGATAATTGTCACTTAAAAAAATAAAATAATAACTCATTAACACCTCTTCTCATCCCCAGGCATTGATTGTTGGGTCAAATAGAGACAATATTCTTTGGTACTAAAGATTTGTGTTCCCCATATATAAGTGGGATTGGAAAGTTAAATATGACCCGAAAAGGATGAAAGAGACGCACGTGGGCAAGAAAAAAAGGTCAAGTGAGTTTTTAATCAAATATCTAAGGGTATTTTTGTTTTAAATTGTGATAGAATTTAGAATTGATTTTAAAAAATTAAGGTTAAAAAAATTGATTTGTATTTGATAATGATATTTTAAAAGTGAGTTTAGAAAAAGAGCGAAGAACTAAATCGGTCCTTGAAAATTTTCATGAACCTACTTTTAGTCCTGAAAAAATAGATTAACTATTTAGTCCCTCAAAATTACAGACACGAGACATATCAGTCTTTAGATTTAGCTTCGATATCTATTTACTTGCTTATATGTCTCGTTGACCATCCTACTTGACCTGTTAGTGGTCTCGTGTGACATACGACAAATTTCAATCATGAAAAATGAATGAAAAGCGAAAAAAGTGCATAATTTCTAGGTATGTGAGTTTTAAAATTGTGAACGTTTTTCACTTTTTATTCGTTTTTCATAAAGGAAATTCATCATAGGTCATGCAGAATCACTAACAAGTCAAGTAAGATGGTTAATGAGACACATAGACAAGTAAATGAACTTTGGAACTAGACTGAGGGACTAAATGGTTAATTTATTTTTTTCAAGGACTAAAAGTGGGTCCCCGAAATTTTTGAGAGACCAATTTGAATCTTCACTCTTATTAGAATTGATTTGTGTTTGGATGATAAAATAAAATCACTTTTAAGGTATAAATATAAAAAAATTATGGGTCCCACCTACAGAATAATTTCTACTAAAAGGAAAAGCAATTTTGTAACCAAACAGGTCCGGTTAACGTTAAAATTTCTTTTGCAGTCAAAACCCTTTGAAAAACCCATCGAAGCCAAACCAAACACACGCACTACTTCTTTAATGGCTAATTGGCTATGTATATATATATGCCATTTTTGATTGAAGGCCCAAAATAGTCTCCAATAATTTTTGGGATCCACTTTTAATCCTTGAAAATTAAATTAATCATTTAGTCCCTCAAATTTATAAAAGCGGGATACATTATTCTGTAGGTATAGTTCTGAAGTCCATTTACCGGCCTATATTTCCCATTAACCATCCTAATTGACCCGTTAGTGATCTGCGTGACCTATGATAATTTTCCATCATAGAAAATGAATGAAAAGTGAAAAAAATGCATAATTTTCAGGTATATCGGGTTTTTAAAGTTGTGTATGTTAATTTTTTCACTTTTTATTTGTTTTCCACAAAGGAAATTCATCATAGGTCGCGCAGGACCACTAAGGAATCAGATAAGATGGTTAATGAGACATGTAATCAAGTAAATAAATATCGAACTTAAACCTAGCGACTAATTTGTCCCGTATTTATAAATTTGAGGGATTAAATGATTAATTTAATTTTATAATGATTAAAAATGGAGAAAAATTTTCACTGACTAACTTGGACGTTCAGTCGCCATTTTATATATAAATAGATATAGGGTTTCGATGATGCAGATTAATTAAAAAGTCTCAATATGGGCAATTCATGTTTTATTTGTGGTGCATCCAAAGAATTGGCACCTCATATTTTAGTTAAACACAACTATTTACAATTGATATTTGATAGGTTAGAATACTTTTTTTCTCTTAATTTATTTTTTAGTTTCAATTTAATCTCTTAATTTTTAAAGGTTTTAATTAATTGGGTCCTTCAACTTGTTTTTGTTAATGGAAAGGACTGATATGTGTTAAAAGAGACAAATTAAATGACTAAATTGATGCTTTTAAAAATTAAGGGACTAAACTGAAACAAAAAGATAAGTTAAGGGAAAAAAGGTATTTTAGCCTATTTGATACTATTGATATATGCAATACCAATATGACCTTAAATAGTAATATTCATGACTTTAGTAAAAAAAAAAAATGTAATATTCATGACTTAAATGATTGGTTGGCTTTTCTCTTGGATATTTTAAATCCATTGCATGAAAATGACTTGGAACTGCTAGCTACCACGTGGCACGCCTTCGGAGAAAAAGAAATAACTTGTGGCAAATTAGGAGGCACAAACCACAAAGGTTCATCTTTTATGCTAGTTAAATTAAGAGCTAAATCATGTTCAAGCGTTCAGGATGGCCAGAAGTATGCATGATACAACTAACAAGGTAAACGTAGATGTAACAATTTTATTGCTATCATGTATATGATATTGGGATTGTTATTAAGAATTGACCATGGAGAACTCAGATGCTAAACCTAAAAAATATTTAGTTCTTATCTATAAGAGAAGACTTAATTTTTGCTCGAGAAGAGTTTTAGGAATACTTAGTTAGAAGGAGAAAAGTAAGTTGATGATTTCGTATGTGGCAGTGATTGAAATTTATCGTTTAGTAGAACTATTTTCAATGATATTCTTTTAATTCTTCTTGATTTAGCTATTTTAAATTTAGTTATACTCCTCTCTCGTTTATAATCCTGTGGGTGACTTTCTTATCCATAGTGTAAGAAAAGGATGAGATTGACATTTAGTTGAAAGAGCCTCTAATTATATTGGAAAAAGCTTTTTTAACGTGTAAAAGTATAAATTGAGAAAGTAAGAATATATCCATCCTTAATTACTATAAGTGGATTAAGATCTTAATACATTTTAACTAATCAATGGTGGATATACCCTTTACATTTTCACTTTACATATTTGTTCATTTTAGAGGAGTCTAATTCAATTATATTTCAAAAGGGTGTTGATTATAATAGATGTGAATCCTCTAAAGTGATCTCCCATATAAAACGAGCAAGTTATGATATAGGAGTACTAGTATAAATCTTTAATCATTAATATGGTTTAATGCACTATAACAAATCAAGGGTGGATATAAACATTTTATACTCACTCTCACTTAAAATTAGTTTTTTCCGATTCTAAAGTAGTATTTATCATAAAAATAAAATTGGGGTGCATGTAATAAAAGAAGTGGTATGCTAAAGATGGGCCCTTTGTATTTATTCTATTCTCATCTCGAAGTCTCAGCCATTAAAGAAAGTGATGGTGCTATCGAGGGCCCTTTGGATTTATTCCATTCTCATCTTGAAGGCTCGGCCATTGAAGAAAGTCATGGCCCCTCAGCTACACATTGCAGTCTTCAGTTTGTTCATTGAAGGCAATATAATGGCCCAAGTCCTCCACAATTTTTTTTATTAAATTTGAAAAAGTAAAAAAAATAAAAAAAACTTCTCTAAATGTGTGGTTATCTGTTTACTTAAAAGGAATAAATTTGTATGGGCAAGCTCAACCAATTAAAATTTTAAGATAACTTTAAATAATTTTGATAAGGATTTTATTGTCTTATTAAACTGTTATTTTAGTGATCAGTGAGAATTTGATTGGTTGTGCTCATTAGGCACTATATCCATGCAAGATCTTCTCACTTAAAAGTCTATTCGTTGGATAAAACTTCAAACATCATAAAACTTAAACTTCTTTATATTAATTAAAGTGCTTCAATTCCTGCTAGAATACATTCTTTTTTTCTTTTTTTAATTGGTTGAATGAATGACTATTCATATTATAAATTATCTGTTGTTACGGTCGAGATCTTTAATTGACCAAGGACATGTTACTTTCGAGATCTGTAACCAGTTGAGGAGCTCGTAATCGACATCTCAATAATGAGCATTTAATAAGACATAACAATTTGTAACCGTACTCATGAATGACACTCATAATGATGTTGGAGTGGCCTTTTGTAGATACACCGACTCCTCCCTTAAGAAGGATTCGACCATAACTTCGATAGGAACAACGACCTTCGAAACCAAAATCAAAATTCAAATAATTAATGGCATGAATTTAAAAGCATGTAATTATGAACATTCATCTCTTAACTTCAACCATACAAAGTATAAACATATTAACACAAAATATCAATGTGCAAAAAAGTATGAAAATATTTTGGAGTAAACATCCAATTTGGTCCCTGAAATTGTAGGGTCGTATCAACTTAGTCCTTCACATTATTAATATTCCAAAATGATCCTTGGAATTCCAAAATGTATCAAATGCATCCCTAACATTATTTACTTAGTTTCAAATGCATCCCTGACATTACCAACTTAATGTCATTATAGTCCATGCAAATATTAACGAAGGGACGAATCTGATTAACTTTCTGCAATTTCAGGGGTCATTTTGAAATATTAATAATGTGAGGGACTAATTTGATACGACCCTATAATTTCAGGGACCAAATTAGGTGTTTACTCAAATATTTTGTTGGTCTTGATCGAATTGCCTGGATATCTTTTGCAAAGTCTCGAGGGGCAAAATATCACTGCAAAAAACTCATATTTTTTCCTCTAAAAATGCCAAAGATAACACGAGGAATGAGATAATCTAGAGGAGTGGTTTTTCTCAGGCAGTGGGGCTAGGTAGGTACCTTGGCTCGATCAATCAAGTTGGTAGAGCAAAGTGTAACCGCTTCAAGCCCGTTTTGGACAAGATTCATTTGAAGCTTGTAGGTCGGAAAGCTAACTGCCTTTCCATGGCTGGGAGAGTTACATTAGCACAATCAGTGTTGGTTTCCATGACCATCACAACCCATGTTATGCAGCACACTAAAATTCCTAGTTGTGTTTGCAAGGAGATTGAAAAACTACAAAGAATATTTATTTAGGGCACTAATGAGCATCACAAGGTCAACTTTCTTAGCTGGGATTGCCTCTGTCTCCCTCCTTAAACCAGACGAAGGACTATGATTTAAGCATTTATTTTGGGGCGTTGCTGAAGGACAAGGTGTTAGATGGTATAAACTTGGGATCATTCCCCCGCCTTGTAAGGATAGATGTGCATGGTTGGGGTCGCAGGATGGGGAGTTCAAAGTGAAAAGCGCTTTTGCTTTCCTCACAGAGAGTTCAAGTGTTTCTTCTTCCTTTCCTTGCGGTGACTCTTTGGTCTCGAAAAGAAAGGACCTGAAAGATTCAAGGTGCACCTGACATCCATGACCGCCTACTTACTAAGAGCATCTCCATCGCGTGGCTTGTCAAGACTTTTTCTTAATAAGCATCGATGCTTACAAACATTTTATCTCTGGAGCATTTTTTATTAAAGGTGCTTGTAAAGCACAGTATCTTCAATAAACACTTTCTCTCTTCTTGCATGATGCATTTTTTATTAATAAAAAAACTAGCATGTATCATTCAAAGTAGCCATTGAGATTAATAAAAAAATTGGCATGTAAGGATGTGGGGTCAATGGTGGGGTCCATTTACAAACTTTTTAGAAGTTGCTGGGTTGGAGAGATGAGGTGCTTAAAATTGTAAGAAGTAAGAATGAGTGATGTGTAAAAGTAGGACCCATTTAAGAACTCCAAAATGAGGTGCTGGGATAAAGATGCTCTAATAGTCTATGAAACACCAACACTTCTTTCTGGCTTTACTAATAGGCACATGCTCTGCCTTCAATGCAGAACTATGGGATACTAAAGTGCTTGGAGTTTGCTTGGAACAAGAGGCATGGTCACGTGGTGATCGGGAGTGATTTCTCCAGCATAGTCACCATTACTATCTCATATGAGAAATCCTCTTTTGGCCATAATATGAGAAATCCAAACAATAGGGGGAAAAATCAGAGCATAAAGGAGCTAGAACCTTTGTGTTTTGAGTTCCTCCCCTTTATGGCTTGTTTCTTCTCCACCATTACTTAGCAGTAGTCGAGGTTTCTACGGCTGAATTCCCATAAATCTCGTATGGCCTCGTCCTCCTGCAAATCAAAACGACAATTACTGCAATGATTTGAAGACAAGAATGGAAAGGGATGATGCTCCCTAACCTTAATTAAGTGCACCAGATATAGGATTGAGGAATCTCGATTTTGTCACGGTCGGAGATATGAAGGGAAAGAAATCGTCATAGCTTATAATTGATTTTTATTAAAAATAAAAATTAATATATTCAATATAAATTATTTTAAGAAAAAATAAGTTTCAGTCGCTAAACTGGTCACAGATTAACAAGTTAGCGATCGAAAATTTTCGGTTGCTAAACCGATCCTCATGGTCAATGCGACCAACCACCTAGGGACTGAATTTATATGCATGGAGATTGATTAATTTGGTCGTTAACTGCTCAACGATTAGCCAATTTTCAAACTCGTTTCATTGGTCGCTAAGTCGACGGCAACTTAATTTCCATGTTTAGCGATTAGTGGATATTAGTGTGTGACCCATTGAGGTGCAAGTTTCTTATGGAACTTTCATGTGTTATAAAATTTCAATAAAACGCCAATGATTATACTCTCGATTAATATACTTTTTGTTTATGAAGAAAATAAAACGAAGAGAATTGCACGACTATTCATGGGGTACCATTTGAAGTTTTAGATATACTCTTATTAATATTGTCAAACTAGATAATTTTTTAATGTTATTTTGCATTGTATCTTATCTCACAATGCAACTTGATCTGAATGGTGAGCCTTCGGAAATATAATTTTGGCCATCTAAAGACATTTTATGCAACTTTTTTATTATTTTTCAGCATTTTTATTTTTTTTAAATTATACAAATGGCCATCTTCTCCAGATAACCACCACCACCAAACAATGTCGGTATCGAAAAAAGAACAAAGCAACCCCAAAGCCACCGCTGTCTCCTCCGGTAAGCCTGAACCAAATCCAAAACCCATTCTTTTGGCAAAATCAAAGCAAGTTCTCATCCCTCACCCATGTCACTCTTCTCCCCTCCCAAACCCTAGTTGCACAAGTCTCCATCTCCCTATGGCAAGTCGCCACCATCGTCGCCGCCGCCACTGCGATCCATCACCACTGCGGTTGGGTTCTGTATATTTACCTGAGAATCACCACTGTCATTTCCTCCTCCCCTCAACATTTGCTGATCTTCGATGGTGGTGGGGAGAGGTCAATGGCATTGTTGGAGATCTCATCACCACTGGCGCCGCTTCCTCGCCTCGCCCTGCCTTGGCTTCCTCCCTGCACAACTAGATCTCCACCACAGTGCTCCTCCCCTCATGCCGCACCCTTCACCGTGTTGTCCTCTGTCGTACGGACCATTACCAGAACTTAAGGATGGGGTTGGGTCGGGTTGGGTCGAGTTGAGGGGAACCCGAAAATCGAACCAGTGAAATTTGTTCAGTTCAGGTCGATTCAGGTCAAATGGAAACTGTCAATGCAACCCGAACCCCAGTCAGAAAATATTCGGGTCTGGTCGAGTTTCGGGTTTATTATTAAAAAATAGAAAGAAAAAACAATAAAAACAGGAATAAGTACTAATAACCCTAATATGTCAGGTACTCTCCTCATTATGCCGCTAGTACAGTTTCTTCACTTCTTGCAATGTAACTCATTTGAGGGTCATCTCCCTTCTTTTTCTTCTTCTTCTTAAAGGGCCAGCACTCTCAGAAAATTAAAAATTAAGGGGGGAGAACAGAGAAAGAAGGAATCAGTCGAATCACAAAGAAAGAACAGAGATACATGGAGATGGACGAGATTCAGGGGAACAGAGAAAGAAAACAATGAATTACAAAGAAACAGAGAAATAAGGAAGTGGGGAAAGGGGGACAAAAACAATGAACGATTTAGGGTTTTTAGTTTTCTTACCTGTAGGACCGTCGCCGCTGCTGGTTGACCGGGAGAAGGGGAGAGATGGATGAACACGTCGCCATCGCCGCCACTGCCGCAGGTTGGTTGAAGTGATGAGATGGACGAAGTCACAGAGATAAGATGAGATACTGAGTGAGAAATAGGATGGTGAGAGTGAGAGTCGCGTAAACTAATGGCCTAATCTGGTCCTGGTAATTTTATGTGTGGGTCGGGTTCAACGGGTTTAAGGTGAAATAGACAGATGCAAACACTAGAAGGGGGTTGAATGGTGTTTGACAAATTTATGCGGAATTACGAAACTTTTTCACAAGCACAGACGTGTGAGAATAGACGAGTAAGCTAAGACAGGTAAATCAGACTAATAACTCGTCTGAAGGTTTTCACAAAAAATACACAATCATGCAAGATGAAAATAGTTGGCTAAACACGGTTAAAAACCCCTTTAGTTAGATGATAGTTAAGATAAATAATCAAACTAAAGTATTAAGGGAAAGAGAGAGATCACTCAGCAGGTTTTATTCTGGTTCACCCCTTAACAAATGAGGCTACGTCCGGTGCTTGGCAGCACAAAGTTTTCTCACTATAACTGAATCAGGTTACAGGACAGACAAGTATTATTTTCACACCTAGCCTCTTCAGGCTCCAAATAAGTATTGTTTGCACATCTAGCCTCTTCAGGCTCAGAAGAGTATTGTTTGCACACCTAGCCTCTCCAGGCTCAGACGGGTTTGTTTCAGAGAAGTTGTAAAATAAATTAAAATTTGCAAGTCTTTCACAAGCACTCAGACGAGTGTATTAAATGTGAAGTTCTAAAAGACTGCATAATAACTTCAAATGATTGAAGAATGAAGATATAAATGCGCAGAGTAAATGCTCTTTGATTGCTTTGTTCGTTCGCTTTTCTTTTCACGTCACTACTTTAATCTTCAAAGTCTTCTTCATTAAATAGGCTTCAAGATTTTAAAGTCGTTAGAAATAATGTTTGAAGGCTTGGCTTTTTGCAGATCTTCAATAAATGCAAAGAGTCGTTCTGGTCAGCCATTAAAGCCTTAAGAACTTTGCTTGTTCTCTCTCATCAGAATGGTGAAGACTTCTGATACACCTTTGGTTTTAGCAGGTCTATATACTTGCTTTTTGCCATCAGAGGGAAGACTTTCCCTTTTGGTGTAAGTTGCAGTTGTGTTCAGGCAAAGCACTTTGTTGAAGTTCCTTTTCAGAGACGAGACAACTTTCATCCAATATATTCTTCAACGTTAGTCACCAGACGGGTGAGTAACTTCATTTGACGGGTTGACTCTTAATAAAGAGAATGACGTCAGTTGCGTAGTCTTTCAGACAAGTGAGTTTTCCTTTGATCAGACGGTTGATTTCTTCATTTAGACGGGTTGAAGGGATTTCTTCAACGCTGGTCAACAGACTGGTGAAGACTTCATTAGACGGGTAAACTTTTAATAGTTCAGAAGAGGGAACTTTCTCCTAGTTCAGACAAGTGAACTTTCGCCTTAGATCCAGACGGGTGATAACACGCTAAAGCTCAGTTCATATAAACACTTAATGTTTATTATTTTAATCTGCACACTGAGTAGACGAGTTAAACATCATAAACAGGTTCAATTAAATCATTGAATAATTGTTTAAATCTCATCAAAACTAAGGTAAATGCATATCATACATTTTGGATACTCAACATAAGGAAGTGAAACCGATACCCGACCCGAGATGAACGGGTTCTTTCTATGCAAAACTGAACAGACGCGAACCGAATTTTCCGGGTTGGTTCAACCCAATTCCACCCTTACCAGAACTCCCAGTTACCTTCCAGCCTCCGACCTCCTTTAGATCTGACTTCCTCCACTTGCGTTGGGGTGTTAATCAGATCATGGATGTTGTTAAAAGACTTGGCAAGAAGAAGAGGAAAGAGAATGAGGAAGTGTTGGAGAGGAGTAGGTGAGAGACGGAGTCAGAGGAGTGAGGGAGAAGATGGGGTCAATTTTGTAAATTTGAAAAATGGATTTTAAAATAATAAAAAAAATTGCAAAAAAATTTATGCTCACGGTGGGAGACATGTTAAATCTCCCTCCCTAGCCTTCGCCTTATAACTAATCACTCTAACAAAAAATTGTAAATGTAATAGCCTCTTCTCTCATTAATTAATTTATGCTTTCTGAATGATCTGATTCTATTTAATAAGGTCTCCCTGGATAAGGTTGATGTGATTAAATGATGCCTAAAACTCTTTTATGACCTAGAGCTCTGGATGATACTGACGAGACCTCGAAAGAAAACCAAGGAAATGCTGGGTGTAGTGGTCTCATTAGAGATGCTAATGGGCATTGGATTTCTTGTTTTTGTTACAATATAGGAACATGTTCTGCCTTTAATGCAGGACCATAGGATACAAATGGGCTTGGAGCAATGGTGAATAAGGCCATGGAGCAACAGTGGGAAACACAGAGGATAAACTGATAAATTTTATAGCATATGTTAAAATATTTATAACAAATCTCATAATATTTTAGTGTATCTTAAAATATTTTGGTGAATTCTCTGGTATCCAGAAAGTAGAAGGATAAAAGTTACTCTGCCCAATCAAAATGTGTCACCTCGATTAAATGAACCAAGTTAGTGGGTCATGTCAAATGGTTCTCACCATCTGATTGAGCCACCTAAGCAGGGTAAACTTTTACCCATTTGTTTTCTGGGTATATGAGAATTCACCTAATATTTTATGATATCTTAAAAGATCTCTTAGGAGTTATTTCTTATTTATTACTTCCATGATTTGTTTCATCGTTTAATTAGGACTAAGATTATGTTATTAGTATAAATAGAGCTCTTGGATTTCTCTTATCAAAACATCAAACCAGGTTACTATCACATTGCTTTATATCAATATTATTCTTCTTGTCTCTCTTTTCCCTATTCACTTGTCCATATCAACCTAATTTCTTCAACAACATAAATAAAATGTTTTTGGGGCAATCTAAGGTGCGGTAAAATATAGTTTTTTTTATTGTTATACCTTGTTTTATTGGTATAAATGCTACAATTTTTTCTAAATATGCAATCGTTCTATCTTTTTAAATACAACTAATTTATTCAAACGTTGGTTGGCTTATGGCAAGGGATTTAGTTTTCGTTAAGCAATATTTCAGATTCGAGTCTTGTAAATGAAAAAATAGGCACTAGGAGAGTTTTGCCTCCTTAAATGGGTCTTCCCGTCTTGATTCAGATTAATTGGAGTCCAATGTAATTTTTAAATACTCGGGGTCTCACACAAAAAAGCACAACTAACTTATATTCATCAAAATTAAAAAATACCAATTAACAAATTTATATTCATCAAAACTAAAAAAATGTCAATTTTTTGGCACATTTAATAGTATTTTAATAGATAGCCAAATAATCATTCATGTGACAAAATATATGACAAAGACATAAAATTATCAATTATCCAGCGCTATTTACCAAAATGTCATTGTAATCTAAAACATAAGCCATGATCTGGATTTGGATTCTTTAACTTTAGGACGGGAAAATCATCTACCTTTCTCTCTCTTCATTTATTTTCTCTCTCATCCTTATGTCCCCATTTTAATCACCTTTCTCTCTTTTCTATAGACACAAAGTCATCATAACTTTCCCATCCTAAAATTAAAGGATCCATATCGCATGATGTGCGTCTTCATCTTCTTCCCAATTCAGCAAGTACTCATCCAATTATTTTGATATGCAAGACAAAGATTTTACTGCAAAGTTCAAATAATAAGAACAATAAGTCATGTGTCTTGAGATACTCAAAGAGACATGACGTTTTAGCATATAGCATGAAACCAAAACAATTGGCATCAAGTCAACAAACTATCGCAACAGATTATGGACTTACGGCAAACAGGCAATTGCATTGAATAAGAAAAGAAAGTTAAAAAAAAATAGGCAGTATATAGTAAATGAACAAAAATCTGTTATACAAACAAATGGTGTTCGTTGTCTCCCATCAATCAAATATTGGGAATGAGCACAAATGTCAATGGGTTATGATTTTGTTTTCTTAAATGTCAAATTGTTATTGATGGGGACAGAGAATGTAACAGAAGATCTTCATCCATAGTAAATCGATACCTGTGTGTTTGAGATGTACTCTTACTCTTATGTCAATAAATTCATATTCTCTCCGGATCTATATAAGTAAAAAAAATCTAACTTCACACGTATTAAGAAAATTAGTTATATTACTTTAACTGTTTTGATTTATGTAAAAAATAAGTTATATTTATTAAACTACCCTTTCTTATGAGTGTATAATGCTCTTGAAAGTTGTGTCTTGGGAGTGTATAATGCTCTTGGAAAAATAAAAAAACAATTAACCAAAGGGTATTTTTGACACAGTGGCATTAAATATGGTTGATTTGATTAACTTTTGCTTATATTTGAGTCAAAAAAATTTAGGTACTTTTTTGCTTATATATAGGTCTAGGGAGTATGTCTTAACGTCCAATAAAGTTTATAAATAGAGTTTAGTTGAGATTTGTTCAGTTTTTAACTTGAGAAACGTTTATAAATGAACCTTTAATTGAACACCAGACATTTTTTTCCATTGGGATCCTGGTTTTAAATCATAGTTGCGATTATATTAGATTTACAATAGTTGTGGATGATTGTGATAAAGTGCATTAATTCAATACCGTGATAATTGGAATTGCGGACCACAATTTAAAATCATGACTGTTACGATATTATGATTGATTTGTTATTGATTAGGCTTGATTTGTTATTGATGTTACGATATTGTGATTGATTTGTTATTGATTAGGCTTGATTTGTTATTGATATTGTAATTGATTAGGCTTTTATGTGTAGTTATTGTATAGGATTTTATTTTTATTCTCTTGTCTCCTATCCTGCCCTATAAATAGGAGCATCTCATTGTACATTGACATACAATTGAATATACAGAAAACATATTTCCATATTCTTGTCTTTGGTTTCTACATGGTATCAAGAACTTAGGTTTACGATTCCTTAGTTTTTTTCTTGTGGTATTCCCCTTCTCTGTTCTGTTTTCCACTGTTGGTTCCAAAGTTCCCACCGTCCATACCGCTGCAACCGCTATCCTCTGATCTACCTGCCGGTGAAATTTCGCCATCATTCAACAGTTGACGCGCCGTCACGTGCCGCCTAAACGTACGCGGGTGTGTTACACGCGCCTGTGCATCTGACCCATCTTCCCGCTCCAGATCCGTGTGTTGACCAGTACTTTGATCCGTTGACCAGCGTCTCTGACTCCGTTGACCGTGTGTTGACTATCCTTGTTATCCCTTCCCTAAGTATTTCAGTGAGATCTTTCTATTTTTGCAGTCAGTTTTAGTCAATTCTGCTCCAATAGTCAAATCTTGCTATTATTTGATTTTATTGTGCTATAATGGAAAGATTTTGTCGTCATTGCTATAAGTTCGGGCATTCCTTCTCCGATTGTCCTACTATTGCATGAAAAAGGGTCATATTGCTACAAATTGTTGTCGATACTGCAAGAAATCAGGACACTTGATTCAGAATTGTCTCACTCGTCCTCCACGATCTTACCAGAACAGGAATCAACCTCGTCCCAGTTCCTCTAGGCCTGTACTAGCTACTACTGCCAATGAATCTATGGGTTCTCCTTCCCAGACACCGCCTGCGTTCTCCATCAATGATCTTGCGTCTCTTCTTAAGAGACTTCTTCCTTCCTTTGGTAATGGTAATAGTAATACTCCTGCAGCCTTTTCCACCACATCAGGTAACACTAAATGGTATTTAGACTCTGCCTGTTGTAATCACATGACTTCTGCATCTCATCTTTTTTCATCCTTATCTGAAAATAATATTGCTCGTTCCATACACACTGCTGATGGATCTCTTATGTCTGTAAGTCATAAGGGTTCTATTTCCTTGTCTAATCTCAGTTTACCTGACACATATCTCATTCCTAAGCTTAATTTTAATCTTATATCGATTGGTCAATTATGTGATCTTGGTTATGAAGTCACCTTTTCTTCCTCTGGTTGTCGTGTACAGGACCCGCGGACGGGACAACTTATAGGGACTGGACGTAAGATCGGAAGGCTATTTGAGCTCACTAACTTGCATGTTCAGCCCGTGTCCAACATTTGTGCCGCTTCCACCACCTCTCCCTTTGAGCTTTGGCATCAACGTCTTGCTCATAGTTCTCTTGGTAAATTGCGTCCTCTTGTGTCTCAGGGTCTTTTAGGATCCGTTTCAACTGAATCTCTTAATTGCACTGCTTGTCAAACTGCTAAACAACCGGCTTTACCATTTAATAATAGTTCTTCTATTTCAGCTGCACCATTTGATCTTGTGCATTCTGATATTTGGGGCCCTGCTCCCACACCTACTATGGGAGGATCTCGGTATTTTGTGTTGTTTATTGATGATTACTCTCGTTTTACTTGGCTATACATGATGAAAAATCGTCATGAACTTACACAAATTTACGTTAACTTTGCCAATATGATTCAAACACAGTTTTCTAAAGTCATTAAGGTTTTTCGTCGAGATAATGCCATGGAATATCGTGATTCTAATTAAATTGTTATCTTTTCTTGGTGAGCAGGGTACCTTGTTGGAATTCTCATGTCCATATACCTCTCAACAGAATGGTCGCGCTGAGAGAAAACATCGTCACATTCTTGACTCTATCCGTGCCATGCTTATCTCAGCCTCTTGTCCTGAACGTGCCTGGGGTGAAGCCGCTCTTACCGCTGTTCATATTATCAACCGTCTCCCTTCCTTTGTCCTTGGTAATGTTTCTCCTTTTGAGCGTCTTTATCACACTACACCAGATTATAGTTCCCTTAAGGTCTTTGGTTGTGCTTGTTTTATCCTTCTCCAACCTCATGAATACACTAAACTTGAGCCTCGAGCCCGTCTTTGTTGTTTTCTTGGTTATGGCACAGAACATAAAGGTTATCGTTGTTGGGATCCAATATCTCAACGTATCCGTATCTCCCGTCATGTTGTCTTCTGGGAACATATAATGTTCTCTTCCTTGTCAAAGTTTAAGTCAATTCCAGGCACTTCCACTCCTCTTTTTACTAACCCCGATGGTGATTACTTTCCTAGTGACACAGATGCAGGTTCTTCCAGTGAGCTCCCAGCCTCTTCCGATGTTTCCTCTATTTCTGATGAAGTTGTTCCAGTCGCTGATCCTGCACCTCCCACCGTTGAGCGTCCTCATAGGGTAAGAACTCCACCTACCTATCTTCGTGATTATCATTGTTTTTCAACTATGCTTCACCTTCATGAACCACAGTCCTATAAGGAAGCCTCTAGCTATCCTCATTGGCAGCAAGCTATGCATGACGAATTACAGGCATTAGAGAAAACTCATACTTGGGACCTTGTTGATCCTCCTTCTGGCAAGCCTCTTGTAGGATGCAAGTGGGTATATAAAATCAAGACTCTTTCTGATGGTTCTATTGAGCGGTACAAAGCTCGTCTGGTAGCAAAAGGGTTCACTCAAGAATATGGAATTGATTATGAAGAAACTTTTGCCCCTGTTGCTCGCATCACCTCTGTTCGAACTCTTCTTGCCATTGCAGCCGCTCGCCAATGGCCACTTATACAAATGGATGTGAAAAATGCCTTCCTTAATGGTGAGCTCGAAGAAGAGGTCTATATGTGTCCTCCTCCGGGGTACACTTGTCCGACCAACAAGGTTTGTCTTCTTCGTAAGGCTCTTTATGGTCTCAAACAAGCACCTCGGGCTTGGTTTGCTAAATTTCACAGCACTATCAGTAAGTTGGGTTTCTCTTCTAGTGGTCATGACTCTGCTCTTTTTACTCGTAAGAAAGATACTGGTACTGTTGTATTGCTTCTTTATGTTGACGATATGATTATTACTGGAAATTATTCTGCCGGCATTCTTGAACTTAAGCAGTTCTTGAGTCAACATTTTGAGATGAAGGATCTTGGACCTCTAAGTTATTTTTTGGCGCTTGAAGTTTTATCTTCTAGTGATGGCTTATTTCTCTCACAGGCTAAGTATGCTTCCGATCTTGTCTCTCGAGCAGGCCTCACTGATAGTAAAATTGAACACACTCCTCTTGAACCTAATGCTCGATTTACTCCTCAGGATGGCACCTTACTAGATGATGCCACTCTCTATCGTCAGCTAGTAGGCAGTTTGATTTATCTTGCAGTTACCCGACCAGATATCTCCTATGCTGTTCATCTGGTTAGTCAGTTCATGGCTGCCCCTCGTACTACCCATTATGTTGCTGTCCTCCGCATTATTTGATATATCAAGGGTACTTTGTTTTATGGTCTTCATTACTCTGTTGCATCTCCTTTGACTCTTCAAGCCTACTCTGATGCTGATTGGGCCGGTGATCCCACTGATCATCGCTCCACCACTGGTTTTTGTATTTTTCTCGGGGATTCTCTTATTTCTTGGCGAAGCAAGAAGCAAACTCTGACAGCTCGCTCTAGCACTGAAGCCGAATATCGTGCACTTGCTGATACTACTTCTGAAATATTGTGGCTCCGTTGGCTTCTTGCTGATTTAGAGATACCTCAGTCTTCCTCCAGTACTGATCTCTATTGTGACAACCGTAGTGCCATCCAAATTGCCCACAATGATGTTTTCCATGAGCGCACCAAGCACATTGAGATTGATTGTCACTTCATTCGTCAACATCTTCTACGTGGTGATCTTCATCTTGTCTCCATTGGTACTCTTGATCAGCCGGCTGATTTGTTCACCAAACCTCATTCTCCTAGTCGCTTTCGCACGTTATTGTCCAAACTCAAGTTGGTTACCGTTGAACCCACTTGAGTTTGAGGGGGGATGTTACGATTATATGATTGATTTGTTATTGATTAGGCTTGATTTGTTATTGATGTTACGATATTGTGATTGATTTGTTATTGATTAGGCTTGATTTGTTATTGATATTGTAATTGATTAGGCTTTTATGTGTGGTTATTGTATAGGATTTTATTTTTATTCTCTTGTCTCCTATCCTGCCCTATAAATAGGAGCATCTCATTGTACATTGACACACAATTGAATATACAGAAAACATATTTCCATATTCTTGTCTTTGGTTTCTACAATGTCTATGGTCAATCTTGCTAATTAACTACAATATGTGGTTATTGAGTATTGATGTCACTGATAATTTATTTAAATTTAGGATGAATATATAGCAGTTGTGTTATCATGCACTCTCAACCATCTTTTGAAAACATATTCAGCATAACTAAAGCGAGTTGATATCTATCTACTTTGTTTAAAAATAAGAAAATGATTAGATGCCATAAAAAATATCATAAGATGTCAAGTTACCTAATAGCCGTGATCTAGAGCGAACCAATCTTCCTCTGGCTCTTCCTTTAAACAACTGTATAAACAACGGCAATGGGTAAGTAACCTAGTCAAAATATCATTATTGGTCATAACGCTTAGTGAAACTAGCAACAAGAATAAATGGTATAAACTCAGAACAAAAAATGGTATAAACTCCGAAAAATAGAATGGCAACATAAATTTATATTCAAACAATTTCTATTGGAAGTTCTGGAAATCATCAGAGCGAAGTGATTATCAAGTACCCATATAATATTTGACTATATTAATATAGATCATATGCATGAAACATAGCATATGTATTACAGATGAGCTCAGAATTAATTAAGATTCAAGAACCATTTATATCAGCGTCTATCCCCCATATGGCTCATTAATTACCCACGTTGTTTTTCCCTTCCCTTCCCCTCAGTCCCTCACCAAGCGAATTGATATCCCCCTCCCAAAATAACCACCTAACAAAACAACACCAGTCCTAAAAACACATGCATTCCCACAAAACACCACAAAAAAAACATTTGCTACATCAACCAGAAAACAAGAAAGCTGGACATATCATGCAAATAAATATAAAGCTATATATGATGCATAGTGTTAGCAAAGTATTTAGCTTGCCTTCGTTTGTCAAGTAAAAGTAAGCTCTCTGTGCAATCAAAAGCCGATAAAATTTCAGCTTTTTCTTTTCTATAAAGAAAAGATACATCTTGAATCTCGAGAGCTGTCATCTCTTGGCTCTTGGTGTCAAAGGAATACAAGGAACTGCTGGACCCATATTTTCCTTTTTCGTTTGGTAGCACTAAAACTTTAGCACTTTTATTACCGATCAGTCCAAATACGGCTTTGATTCCTTCTTGTAAATGAACACTACTGCAAATCTTACTCCATGACTCAGCTACACCATACTCTCTCATCATCCATATGTTACACCTCACCATATTTGTACTATATGACTCTGATATCGGGCAGTAGTAGTACTCTACCACCGAGAGGCAACCTTGGATCACAATAATGTCCAATTTTAAACCCCTTCTTACACTAACCAACTCTGATGGAAGCTCCATCTTCTTAAACTTCTCCTCCTCCACATTGAATATTAATATATTTTTAGGGTTATAAAGAAAATTAAGCTCAATCCAATGCACATTAAACACAACCCAATGCACATTCCCATTAAGAAAACACCCTCTCTCTGACAACTCCGACACACCTAATTCTTCATACGAAACATCAATGACCCTCCAAGCATCTTGATTGAGCGAATACAACTTCAGTTTATCTGGACAGAAACAATTCAAGATCACTTTGTAATCATTCTTCTTCGAATCAAACCCAAACCCTAGAGCGGCATGGCTAGTCCTGTGACAGAGATCAGTTTCGAGTATGTCGCGCCTCTGAATTAAAGGATTCCATAGGACGATGTAGTCATTGCCCGTAGCGACGAAGCAAACAATACCATGGAGGGAATCGACTAAGCGGAGTTCTATTAGACGGAAAGGAATCGAAGAAGGGGGTCTCAATCTTGAAATTCTGTTCAAGGGAAAGAGGGTGGCGTTAGAGTATAGAATATATTTCTCCTTCGGGACTGGTGATGAGTAGAGATCAAAAGGTTGATATAGATATCGGTGGATGAGAATGAGATGTGGAGGGGTGGGTTTGGAGAGAGAGCGTTGAAGGTGTGAGGAAATGAAGGTGTGGCTCTTTATGATTTTGTTCCATGCTTTGCACACCGACATGCATCTCAAAAGTGTTGTGGGTGGTAGGTGAACTAGGATTTCCACCACCACAGCTTCTGGGAGATAGTCTGACATTGATATATAATATATGTTAGGACTAGAGTGAGTTATAGAAAGATATGTAACTATGTTAATATGTTACATATATATCCCAAACATGATTCATGATATTCAGCATCGTCCATGCTTGTGCCACTTTTCAAGAAACAAGGTGAGATATTGTTTTTGACTTCTATGATGTGTTGGTGCGACTTTTCACGAAATGAAGTAACATATTGTTTCTTAAACTCATTCAAAAGGTAATGTTTCTATTAAACTCATTCAAAAGGTAATGTTTCTTAAACTCATTCAAGAGGTAACTAAGTGACCATTATTATACATTTGTGAGTCAAATTTGAATCCAATTATTCAAACCCTAAAAACCCAAGAGTTATAGCCTAAAGTTTATATTACATTTTAAAATATTCCATGATTTAACATTTCATTATCATTTTTATAGCTAAGCAATTGTGGGAAAAGGGCCATTTTCCTCACAATGATTCTTGCGGTGAAATGTATATTCCATGTCATCCATATCAAATAGAATGGGATAGTATGGTTTCATCAGCGATGAATTCCAATACAATATATCAGTTGGGAAAGACAAAAGTATTTGACATCACCTAGAATATGAAATCTCTCGTAAAAATGAAACTATCGAAAGGGAAGAAAAAGAAAACAAATATAAGGGTGGATAACCTGCAGGTTCGGGTCCAAAATGGCCAATCCGACCCAAACCCAGGAGCAGTTAGGCTGGCCCAATTTCATCCATTGGGCTATTCAATTTGGACGGGTTCAGGTTGAACGGGTCAAACATGTTGATTGGTTGAGTTGGGATGGGTTAAGTCATTTCAGTTTTTCGACTGATCATTTTATTTTTTACTTTTTTTAATACCTCAAAAACTTACAAAAAACCTACCTTCACAATAGGCAATACACAAAATTGTCTCGTGGAGTCATGGATCACCTAAACACAAAACAATAACATTTTGTTGCATTGATGGGCAATATATCAATTCCAACATTAAAAATGTGTCCAACCATTCCATAAGACGCAGTACAAACAATACAACAACTGCTACCGTCAAAAAACCACAAATAAATTGCAATTTGAACAATAATTTCTCATAATTTTTTAATTGTCTCTTCAACTTTTTAATCATTATCTTTGTTTAATGTTTTCTAGAGTGAATGCCGAATTTGATCCCTAAAAAAATTTGTGGATTCGTTTTTAGTCTCTGAAAAAAATAAATCAACCGTTTAGTCCCTCAAATTTATAAATGCGGGACACTTTAGTCCCTTAATCCAGTCCAGTTTCAACGTTAGTTTACTTGCCTACGTGTCCCATTAACCATCCTACCCGACTTGTTAGTGATTCGGCATGGCCTATGCCAAATTTCCTCGGTAAAAAACGAATAAAAATTGAAAAACGTGCACAATTTTAAAACCCCAAATACCTGAAATATATGTACTTTTTTATTCATTTTTCATGGCGTAAATTCGTCATAGGTCACACAGGACCACTAATGGGTCAAGTAGGATTGTTAATGAGACATGTATGCAAGTGAATGGACGTCAGAATTAAATATAAGGACCAATATGTCCCGCGTTTGTAAATTTGAAGGATTAAATAGTTAATTTATTTTTTTTAGGGATCAATTTGGGTTTTCACTCTAATTTCTATTTTTTGCTTCTCATTTTTTTACTTCCAATACTTTTGCTTCACCTATAAGAGAAGTTGATAATGAATCTTCAATTCATTCCAAATAGCCACAATCAAACTCCTTCTTGCACACAAAATACACAAACTCCTCCGCTGGAGCTTGGACTGGAAAGACAAAAAGCTTGCGGTGCAAATTACTTGTTAAAGCTTGGCCGCGCGAAAACGATGTGGGAATCCAAAAACTAAGCGGCGATGACTACTTGGACCTCTAAAATTAAAGAGACAATAATGCATGTGTTGAGACTATGCATGATGAAATGATGATGTGACTATGCATGTTGTGGAAATGATGCTATCACTGCATGGTTTTGTGTATTAGAATTGGGCCAGGCATCCGAACGGTTCCCTCAAAATCGGTTATGAAGGATGGTCTACCTAGCTATATAAACAGCGGTTAGGCTCGTTAACCACAAAATATGGGACTCGCAACACGCCCCCTCGAGCTTGGCCTCGTCACCACAAGCGAGGGCTAGCGGCACTATCCACAGCACGGGACATAACGTGACTCTGATACCATATTAAGAATTTAGGCATCCGAAAAGTTCCCTCAAAATCGGTTATAAAGGGGTGGTCTATCTAGCTATATAAGCAACGGTCAGGCTCGTTAACCACCCAATGTGGGACATTATGATTGATTAACACTTCGTTATTTTCACACTCGCTGATCTGCTTTGTCATTTTGCCTGTTCAACGGATGTCTTGCACTTCTCTTGTTCCAAATGACTTGAGGTGTGTTTCTTTTACAATAATTGACTTAATATATGAGATTACCTGATTGTTCTTTCTTTTTCAACAATGCCCCTTGTGGAGAGAACACTGCGTTTCCCATGACCTTTTGAAGTTCTGAAAGGAATTATAATTTTTTGCATTTTTGACTTCACATGTTAGTATATGCTTATCAAAGATGAAGTAGGTTGAATGCACAATAGGTTGCAACAAACAAAAGTACTAGAAAAAAATATAAAATTGAAGGCAATATCAATATATGGAAAATGGAATGGGTACAAGAAAAAGCAATACAATGAAACATACGATTGAAATGTTAAAAAAAAAAAATGATAGAGTGGAGTTCAATTTTTTTTCAAGTGATACTCTCTAAAAGATGATTAGGACTAGTCTGACATACTTACAATCCCAAACAGTACCTTCTTAATTGGCTTGAGAGAATATGACATAGCCGTCTTTATATATTAAAAACATTTCATGATGTGCCTCTAGAGCTATAGAAATGATATTTTGATAATAAAATAAGACAATAAGTGTGGACATCGATCATACTTTGAATGATGTTTTGAAGTAATGAATTAAAGAAAGAAAGAGTAAAATAATAAACAAATGTTGCACGGTATATTTATACGGTGTTGAATAACAATTTTGTTGTCCAAATATCACCCCCTCATAGCTAAGATGATAACATGGCCAATGCCGCAATCGTGAACAATCTTGACCAATGCATTTTTTTAGGTGAAATGGTTGCTACTGAAGCTCGTAGAATTCGAGCATTTAGCAACCAGATATTTACACAAGCAACATGATCATTCTCTTTCGATCTCTTCTTCATTAATGGCAAGTATTGAAGTCACCCAGAATAAGCCTTACAGAAACCTTTCCTAGGTTGTTTAGTATTTCAAATGACAAAATTAGACTTATTCAAGATATATATGGGGTTTTGGTCTCAAGATGGTTGGTCATGGTCTTTTAATTGGAGGCACCACTTTTTCGTATTGGAAGAGCCACTAATGGTTGAACTTGAAATAAAGAACTTGGTGAATTAGGTTCTGCTATGTCAAGATATAAGGAAGACGAATGGATGTGATTTTTGGACAATTCAGGTAATTCTTGGGTTCTGTCAGGTTATGCTTGTTTGAAAAAAAACATTTATCAAACCCTATCAACAGTTCCAGCAGTTCCAGCAGTGAATCCAGATTTATAGATCCTTATGGAAGTGACCCGCTCCTTCAGAATTGTTAGTTTTCTCATGGATGGCCATTAAAGATAGAATCCATCAAAATTAAATTTATTGAAAAGGAACACTTCTGGTGGACCAACAATATTGTCTGTGTTTTTTGTTTTTATTTGCAGGACTTGTGCATCTTTGCTCAAGCTGTTTGCAAGAAAGTATATGGGTTGGGTTCAGTCCCAAACTGTTGCAGAGAACTATTTACAACACCAAGGATTTTCAAGGGGAAAAGCTCAAACAGGTTGGAACAATTGGTGCAATAGTCCTATAGAATGTATAAAGTTGTGTTGTTAATTGGTCATTGTAAAAGTTTTGGAACAATTGTGATGTATATGGGTTAGAGTACCTATTATATTTCTTATAATATTTTCGCTTATAAAATAAAGTTAATCAGTTAGCTACGCAGCCATGTGTGGCTGATTCACCGGCTAGATCATTCTCCTCGTCAGTCGGGGATACTCCAAAAAGTAAAAGCAACGGACACCAAGAATATAACATGAATGATCGTGAAACATTTTAATTATTACAGTATAGGTACTATAGAGCTATATTTTAATTCTTTTTATAACTTTACTTATCTAATTAAGATGTGTATGCTGTGCATTTTTATACATAATGTCATATATAGTATGATTTGGTTTTCAAAACTATACTTATGGCTCAATTATATCCCAAGGCTCTGGTACTGGCTCCTAGCGGGGTTACAGCGTCTAAATACAAATTCGTTTTATAGAAATTCATTTTTTTTCCTTGGTGTAAAGATATCCTCAATTTTATATAAGAAATGTAAAAGTATAGAATATAATATCCTCCGTGTGACGTTTCGGGGTTATTCTTTGCTTCATTTCATGAGAACAATGATGAGGAGAAGAAGAAGAAAAGAATTAATCAGTTAAAGGAAAAGCTTTATATTGTTTTATATATGATGATCTCTTGCAATTTGCATGTACATACAGCAGTAGAAGATTTGCCAATTTTCTTGGAAAATGTTGGAACTACCATTCAAAATGTCATTTCGCTTATGCACATTAGATTTCAAGCAATTGCCCTTTGCTGAGAACCTGCGGCCTGAACAGCTGGGTGGCGAAGTTGCTATTCTTGCTGTTGGCCTTACAGCTGTTTATATTTACTATTGCAGGAAAAAACCCAAAGGTATTTCAGTACTACTTCTAGATTTTGCTTCTGAAATAAACCTTCAATTGCACTGTCACCAAACTATGTGTAATGTGAATATCTGTGTTGTGTACTAGATTTCAGTACTTTTTTTTTTTTAAAACCATATCATCAGTTCATTATAACAAATACCCCCTTTGTTCATCAAAAAAAAAAAAAGTTCAGTATAACAAACTAGTTATGAAATGGAAAATATCAATCAGTTTTCTGTTAGACATAAACTCTGATGTGGGAGGGGCATAACTACCTTTACGGTTTATAACTTTATTTGGGTTGGTTTATAAATAGAAAAAGAAAAGTTGGACACTTAATTACTAGCATATTGTACATGCACTAGCTTTTATATTTTTTTGCTGTAGGAGTTTATGTCGTGTGAATATTATGCCATTACTGACTAGTGATCCCTTCAACGAAAACAGGCAGGTGGGGGGTTGGCGGGGGGGCATGGGATATTGGAAACACAATTTTAAAAACAAGACAGAGAAAGGACAAAGAAAAGTAATGCATGTCCATAAGTTAGTGTGGAGAAAGTTACACAAATACTAATGTTAGGAAAACACTCTTTATCATACTACCTTCAACATACTTTCTATTAATTTTATGTGAGACCGATTCAATAAAGAGTGGATCCATGTGACTTAGTGAGTTGTACATGAAATCCACCCAACAATAAAGATCGAAGAGAATGTTAAAAAGTTGTGTTGTTAACATTTCTGGTTACACAAATTGTTCAAATTTCATTTCCTCTTTTTCATTAGATTTAAAATTGATTTTCCATCCTTAAAAAAAGTGATTTTCCAATTCTCAAGCAAGAATTAGAAAAGGATGGACATTGAAGTGCGCTTTTATGACATACGTTAATAAATTAAAAATAAAAATATTACATCTAAAATATATATTTTATATCTAAATACTTATTCTTTAAAATATTAAAAAATAATAAATACTATTTTATTCATCTACAACTTTCTTTCAAGTGACTTCCTAAGAAGCAAAGCACCTTATTAAAGTTGTCTTGTTCTTTTCTTTCTCAGTCTCCTAAATTCGATTCCCAGTATTTAAAGTATACAGAATCATCATAATAGGCTAATATCTATGTAATATTGTTTTTTTTTTTTCTTTCTCTAAGTGGCAAAACGCCTGAAAGAAACAATCAAACTAACAAGGTTTGGGTAAATAACTTAATTAAGCGTTTATGAAATAAGTTATTTATCAAAAAGCTAAAAACAACTTATTTTATAAACTTCTCTAACAAGTTTATTGAAATAAACTAAAAAGAGATTATGGAAATATCATAAACTATTTTTATAAGTTTATTTGTATAAATTTATTTTCATAAACTATTTTTATTCTCATAAACTCTTCTCCAAAGACACCTTAAAACGAAACTACACGGATATTGAAGCCCCAATTGCATCACAAAAAACAGCCTACCCAACTCGCGGTTAGGGGAGGTAATACAACAAAGTTATAAATGCTTTTGCCCAAAGCTTACAACAACACATCCCTAAAGCGATATGAAAGTGTCTATCAAATGAAAGACGCCTCAATTTTAAAATGTATTATATACGTATTTGGATAAACAACTTAATTAATCACTTATTCAATAAGTTGTTTTGATTTTTGAAATAAGTTAAATAGATATTATTTTCATAAGCATCTTTAACAAATAGACTTATTAAAATAAGTTAAAAAAGTTTATAGAAACATTAAAAACTATTTTTATAAGCTTATTATTATAAGGTATTCTTAAAAGCCTAAATAAATTCTTTATAAGCTATTCCAAATGCTATTAATTTTTTGCATACAAATTGACAACCAAAATCTGTAGCAAAAAATTGACGACAAAAATGACAAGTTTTTCAGGTTGCTTAGACCCCAAAAAGTTCAAAGAATTTAAACTTATAAAGAAGACCCATATCAGCCCCAACGCTGCAAGATTCAGATTTGCTCTTCCTACTCCTACTTCAGTACTGGGCCTTCCTGTTGGAAAAAACATACTTGCCAGGTTTGAAGCAGATTTTACGCATATTGTTTTACCGTTATATTCAACTTATTCTATCAAACGCAACACATTTCTAAAGTTGAAAATTGAAGGTCCAACCTAGCTTAGCTAGTAAACAATTCTTTTTCTTTCTTTTTTTTTTTTTTTTTTAAATTTAAGGGGAGACTTATACTAAATCTTATAAGAGGGAGGGGGAGAGAGAAGTAATGAAAGGGGCAGAGCGCATTACGAGGGGTTTGAATCCACGCACTCACAATCATCATGTCCCGTAGCTATCAACTGAGCTGACTTAAGAGGGCAACTAGTAAACAATTCTACCATTTGAATATGAAGTCTTAAAATTAAATTATATCTTTACTTATTTCTATTAATGAGCATAACCCAATGTGGATTTAGGGGTGGAAGTTAATGACCAATTAAAATTTTGTAGTGTTTCTCAAATCTCTATCTATCGGCAAAAAGAAATTGAAATATAATAATAATAATAATAATAATAATAATAATAATAATAATAATAATAATAATAATAATAATAAACACCATATTCGTGTAGTATTTTATTTTAACTGTTAAGCAGGGGAAAAGATAGCCAAGGAGCTGAAGTTTTGAGATCATACACACCAATCACGTTGGATTCAGATATTGGCTATTTTGAATTGGTTGTTAAGGTACGATCTTTGTGGGACTAATTTTGCTAAAGGATAAATGAAGTTATGGGGCTTTTGTTTCAAGATATAGAATTACATTCCGGAGGATCTCATATTCGAGAACGTTATTATCAGGAATTATATTGTTAAATATTTTGTAAAACATGTTTGTTTAATAATTTAAATTTATGGGAATGTTTATTGAAATTATTGGGAACAATTTGAAATTTGTTGATCCATGAAATATATTACTGGGAATAGATGTTGTAATTATCAAAATGCCCTTCTTATATAAAATGTTATTTAAATATTTTTTTGTGTAATTGATAAAAATGAAATAAAAATGTAAAATTAAGATAAGTATCATACATATATACATTATAAAATAATTTATTTATATTTTTTAATGATTTTTTTGGTTATTTTAAATGATTTTTATAACTAATATATCATAATGATATTAACATAATATGATTTTTAAGTTAAAAATTTATTATTTATAATTTTTATTATTTTGACATAATTTATAATTATTTTTTAAAATGCTTTAAAACAAAATATTGTATAACATCTTGTCTTGTTACTTTAAAAATGCTTTAAAACAAAAACCCGTTGCTTTGTCTATTGGCTCAAGTGGAGTAGTGGGGAGGATAATTCCATCTTTTTGATATAAAACAAGGGGTTTATTATCAGGGAATAAAATATACCCACCCTATTTGGTGGGAAAGAAAAACCCCATAAATATGAGAATAAAATTTATCCGGAAATAATTTATACTTAGGAAACTTTTTATATAACTTGTAACAAACATGAAAATATATTATTTCCAACCATCTATTCTGAGAAATGTTTTTCTTTAACCTGAAACAAACTTCCCCCATGTTTTTCTAAATATGTATCTATTGCTACAAACTTTTACCTATGCAATCAGATGTACCCAAATGGAAAGATGTCCCACCATTTTAGAGAAATGAAGGTGGGTGACTGCTTGGCCGTGAAGGGCCCCAAGGTACTAATTCCTTCCTTATTCAAATTAAAACTTTATTTAAAAAAAAGTAGACAAATTATTGGTAAAAAAAAAAAAAATCGAAGCTCTAAATATATATTGCTTAGTTTTCAAATAGTTAAGAGTCTTAAATAATATAAAGTTATTATCTATAAATATACGAAATGCAAGTTAATTAATGGGTATATTTTATTTATTTTTAAAAAAAGTATAATGATGGGTATACATGCGAGGTTGTAGGGACGCTTCAGTTACAAACCTGGCCAGGTTAGGGCATTCGGAATGCTTGCTGGAGGTTCAGGAATTACCCCAATGTTTCAGGTACATACATATATACTAGTATATTTTTTAGAACTCGAAAAAGGTGCAATTTAAATAGGACATATTTGTCCATACCAAAGGCATTTACAAACTCACATATGGACTTTCTTCAACTAAAATTTTTTATTGAAGGAATTTGACATGATTAAATATAACCCTTTAACTGTTCGTAAGTAGGTAAGAAATAAGCTTAAATTTCTTCTTTTTTCCCACCTTTTTTGTTGCAGCTCATAAGAGCCATACTAGAAAATCCCAAGGACAAAACAAAGTTGCATCTTATATACGCCAATGTGACAGTGGACGACATTCTGTTAAAGGTAATCTAGTTTCGAAATCCTTCTTTTAGAGAATAGTAATTACCAAAATATTTCTGTTTTTTTTTCTTTCTTTCTTTCTTTTTGCTAAAAGTAATTACCAAAATGTTTCAGGAAGAATGAATATTTTATGTACCGTGAACGCCACACTTTAGTCATTTATGACGATCCCTCCAAGCAAGCACAGAATATTTAAATATTTTTGACAACTTTTAGAGAACTTTGATATTTATAAGGATTTAATTAACATGTATTGTTAGTGTAAATATTTTTTACACTGTCAATCAATTATAATTTGTCCCATAAACTAATATGTTTGACTCTTATCCCAACTAAATTAAAAGTCTTTCATACCATGATTTTTGATTGAATGACAGTGTAAAAAACTTTACACTGATAGTGCATAACAATTAAACTCTATTTATAATACAAAATATTTAGGGTTGTGAGCAGATCCGATCCAATCCGCGAATCCGGTTGATCCAAACCGATTTTGGTGATTTGGATTGGTTCATCGGATCGAAACGGACTTAAAATGATAAATCTGAAGGTAATCGATTCGGATATTGGATTCAAAATATTTGAACCCGTCCGATCCGAATTAAACCATGCAATCACTTAAAAAATAATGTATTATTATTAATTTTATAATATTATTATTATTCTTATTAACCAAATTAATATATTAATTTTTTGTATCTTTTTATGAATAATTTCCTCTTACTTGTTACTGTATTAATTTTTTATATTTTTATATATTATTTTTAAATTTTTTACTATTTTTTTGAAATTAAAATTAAAGTAAATTAGAAATAGGGTAATTCGATGATCCGATCCGATCCAACCCGATTTTAATCGGATTGGTTCGGTTCAGATCCATAAATTTTTTTTGTAAAATTTGATCCAATCCAATCCGATAAAATTTAATCGGATCGGATGCTAAATTACCCTAAATCCGATTCAAACCGATTCGATTACATCCCAAAAAATATTTATGCTGCTATAAAAGAAAGTAAAGTTTTTTTTGACAAAAAAAAGATGTTATATAATTAACATTATTCTAGTCATTATTTGATTAAAATGTTTCTATATGTTAACGTTGTGTGAGGGACAAAATAAAGATGTTATACATATACATCTGATTACAAACCAAATCAACTATAGCATTATAATTTTCCTCCTTCTTTTCTAACATAGATATGTATTATATATATAGTATAGTTTTTGGGTTATAGTGGGCATAGTTCAACTGTTCGATTAAAGCTAGTAAATTATGGGAGATGGATAATTGATTGCAAACATTGTGATCAATAATCTTGCAGTGATTGTAATTTGTACCATTTGGCACTAAAAGTTAACCAACGATATGAGATAAAATTAATTTAATAAAAAATGTATATCTACAATCATTTTTTTTTCACAACAGTAATAGTTTTTCCTTATAAATAATAGTTTTTTTTTACACAAATAATAGTTTGTTTCTTCCTTATTAAGTGTTGGATTCGCTTGATTCGTTAGTGATCTGATTGGTGCTGCAGGAAGAACTAGATATGTTTGCAAACGAATTTCCTGACCATTTCAAAGTCTATTATGTTCTTAACAAGGTTGGTTGCTCCATCCAAAACATGCACATTTGTAGGATTCTTGTAATAGGCATACTCCTCTTACATTATTTAAAATTCCTCTCTTAATTGTATGACTTCTAAAGAAAATAATCTATAATATGCATAATAACATGCTTTAAGTTGATCGAGTGGCCTTAATTAAAATTAAAATAAGTATTTTGTGACTTTAACTCACTTTATCTTTAACAAACCTTTTATCGTTACTAACAAATGGAGTAAAAGGCTATTACAATATGTTTGATCTTTTCAACACTTGGCAGCCTCCTAATCCATGGAATGGTGGCGTTGGGTATATTTCCAAGGAGATGATTCAAGCCCATTGTCCTGAACCAGCCCCAGATATCCAGGTTGATTTTACAATAAGCATAATGTAGCCAACCAATTACGTACTACAAATGGAATCATTTTTCTTTTTCGCATATTGACCTATATATATTACTTGGTAGATTATTCATCACTTTAATTATATTTGCAGGTACTTCGATGCGGTCCCCCACCCATGAATAAAGCATTGGGAACTTTGCTTGACGCACTTGGCTACACATCAAACATGCAGTTCGAGTTCTAGCACTTCAATTGAGTTTCCTCTGATCATTGCAACACTTTGTGTATGGTACATTGGTGTTAAGTAAATTTTATTACATAATAATAATAATTCGTTTCATAATAAAGACCAACGGAAAGGGCAAATTATTACCTTGAAATTAACATTAGTTCAACCTTAGTGCTTACTTCCACATGCCAAATAATAGGAAGAGTCATCAAATGTTGTGCCAAATTCCTATGAACCACCTTCTTCTAAATGGTAGATACACATTTACTTTCTCACTTTAAAAACTTTCTTATTTTAGATGAGCCAAATTCCTTTTAGAATATGCCTACATCATCCAACCCCAGTCAATACATAAAGAATAAAGCATGCATTTAGTAAGCTATAAAAGACAAAAAAAAAGAAAGAAAGAAAGTAATTGTTTAGCAAATTGCGGTTGACTCAATATAATTATGGGTGAAATTTTAATTTATCAAGGACTATAATATGTCCGCCATCAAAATTCTCAAAGATGGATTGTGGGATTTACTTTTTCTTTTATAATATCATATCATGCGTTAGGAGAGCTAGGAGTGACGAGGTTTTGGAACGAGTTGACATGATATATATGAGTTTTGTAGTAAGATCATTCAAACTGTTATTTTTTAAATGGACTCTTACATGAAATGTGTATATATATATATATATGCACATAGTCAAACCAGCCGATGAAGTCCACCTTTCATAAACATAATTTTTCGGGGTAAGATTTAAAAAAATATACCAAAGGAAAAAAAAAAAAAAACTGCATTTTGACTGTTTATTACCTATATCATATTGGCTTAAATATCCGGACGGGGTGAATTTTGCAGATTTTTTTTATTTTTTTGAAGTTTGCCCTTCCATTGTCCTTTTCCTTTCAGATAAGTTAATCTATAATTTTAAAAAACACGGCTTAAAATCGGGAAAAAAAAACATAAATTGGCCAATTGAGAGCATGACTGAAAATTGTCTCTTATTTTGATAACTTCAGAACAGGTATTAATCAATTTTTATAAATTACAAAGAACCCCTACCAATATCTTAAAGCCAAAAATGTATCAAATGTACATTATAGTACAAAGTGAAAGAATTGTCAAAACTGCAGCCTCAGCCATGCCTTCCTTATTTGGATCATCTGCAACAATACATAGAAATGCCATATGAAAAGACACTAGCCCAATTTGACAGGCTGCATGTATTAACTAGTTTTATTTTTGCTGATGGGATATGGGCTTGACTTGAAATCGTCATCCCGACATTAACCATGAGTGGACCATCTTTTCAACCTGTTAATTTTCTTTGAGCAAAAAGAAAAAACGTCAACTTAGAAGTATAGAATGACATGACAATCCATAAAAAAAAAAAAACAGTATAGAATGACTAAAACCAATAAAGGAGCAGAGTACCCATAAACTAACTAAAGTCAGGTCAGTTCTCGGCACTTTAAATTTGTCCATACCTTATTTTAATTGAACAAGCTTGCAACTCTTACCCACGAACATGGTTTGCCCTTATCCATGAGGCATATATCCCTTGATCTTTCACTCTGCATAAATGGCAGTAAGCATCACTTTATCACAAAACAACTCATGCTTAAGAAATGCAATTAATGAACAAAATCATCTATCATTGAAACATATCAAATTAGAAACCAATGAGACGTAGGAACGGGGATAGTAATTTAACTCTTGAGCACCTAGAAAGCAGAAAGGTGGACTGCAAAGTCAGTGATACTGGATAACAAAAGTGAAGAATAATATACTCTATCTATATATTTCAAGTAGGAAAGTGAAGGAAACGTTTCCCTGCTCCAAACAATCTTGCGGTAGTACCCATCCTCCATCAAGCAGAAACTGTTTTCTCATAAAAAATGATCCACGGATGATAGTGATTATGCATAACCTGCAGAGGGCGCCATCATGCCGTCGCCTGTTCCATCACAAAGCTGCTGCCCCCGGTTCCATCATGATGTCACCACCTCTGATTCCATCATGACACCATTGCCACCACACTCAACAATGACTCCCTTTGCTTCACCTCCGCCGAGGCCTTCTTTGCCGATGGCACAAGCCTCAACCCAATGACACTCGTTTTGTGACTCCAAACCAGTACATGAAGGCTCTGATTTTGACACAGATGACAACGGATCTTGGCAGAGAAAGGAAGGACCCAGATGGCAGGCTGCGATGCGGAGCGATCATACTCCTAGATAAGATTGGTGATATCCATGAATGAGTGAGAGGTTAATGCAAGGATTTTGGACAGATTGTCTCCATCTCTTCAATCTTCATCTGCAATGGTTCTACTCTGGAATTCTGCTTGCGTGTTTTTTACCCTTAAGTTAGCCGAAGTTAACCTTAGTTTTGGTGGAGGATGGGGACTCCAAAGTTTCCCTGGAGAATGTGAAACGTTTCCGGAAGTGAAAAGAAAATTTCTTGATGTGAAGGAATTCAAAGATTATCACATCTCATTTATAATTTGAAAAAAAACAGAGCATGGGAAAGATATATCAAAACAGTGTGAACAAGGAATACTGAACAAACATCAAATAAAGTAGTCTTAGTACATAAAGAAATTTAGCTCAACGGGGAACAGGTTTGACCAGAACATCATAAGACAAAACTAACTACATATCAAATAGTAGAAAGTTTACTTACAAATACTTATCATCTCGATCAATTTCAGGGAACAAGTTAATATAAAAGCGAAATCCATCAGGGCTCATATCTCTGCATAGTACGCCTGCAAAAGATTCGACAAAACTCAAAACACAGTTACATTGCTAAAAGTAATGAAGAAAGTAGAGTACAGCAGCATACCTTTGCTCTCAGCAGACATGAGATGCTCCTTTGCCATTGCCGGGGCAACTCCCAGTGTCATTGCAGCATCACTAGCACTTATCCCAGCTCGAAGAGCATCAGGCTTCATAACAAGCATCCTGATTTTAGTAAAAACCTACACCGAATGAACAACACTTAGTTACTTTACTTAGGTCTAATTTGACCACCATCCATTTCATCACAAGTAGAAGTTTTTGTCAAAATGATAAAAACGTAATAACAATAACAAAAATAAACACTAGCGAAAATGACCAACGAACAGATCAAATGAACTCACCTCTTCATCACTGTGGGACTTACTCTGTATCACCATGACTCCACTATCAAACTTCCGTAGAACCACTGGGCTGAAACAATTGAATAACATGATCAACGTATGAAAACACAACAAGGGGATTGCATTAAAGTATTAAACAAGGTAGAATCCTAAGGAGTATGATTTGAAGTCACCTACTCCCCATGTCTATACTATGACCACAAATCCACAATTTACCAATACAAAGTAACAGAAGTAATTAAAATAGATGATAATGTCATGTCATACATACACATCAAACTTCTCCCACAGAGAACATGCTTGCAACAAATCATCAGGTGAGATCAATTCTGTTTATTAGACAACCAAAACAAGGAAGGTATTATTTCAAAATCTACAACTTGAAAGATAATCATGTCTGAGGGAACACAGAACACATAGATTATTGGAACCTGTGCCACGAGCACGATTGAATAGACAATAAATATCAATAAGATTGATAATTCCTCCAGATCTCTCAAGTGGATGTGTGACAAAATCTGCCAACTAAGTATTAGCAAGGAAATATTAGAATATTTTAAACATATAGAAAATTAACAAATCAAGCTGCATGTTAATTAAATCCATAGCATTAATAACACAAAGAGACCATTGTTTTTCCCATTACTTCTACACAAGAAAAAAATGTCAGATCATATGCATACACATCCTGAAGAGTAGTTAGCAAAATAACAAAACCAACAACTCATAGTCGTCCTCCCAAGGAATGAGACAGAAGGAGAGTTTTTTCCTAGGCTTAAGTCTTGCACAACAATTAAGTCAAAAGACCATCATTGTGCAATACCGAAATAGATACCCTATCTTACCATTTTTTGCACGCATCATGATTTCAACTGTAGTTTTACGTACATGAAGAAGATTTTCTATATTCTAATTTATCCATGCTATTCTAATCTTCTGCTTACTTTGATCATGTTATTCTTTTTGGCTCTAGTATTTTTACTTTCTTCTCCAACACCAGCTACCCTTGATACTACCGTCATGTCAGTCCTTCATTGTCATCACCAAAGACAAATTCATCTTCAACATTTTGGTCAATATATGGTTCAACACTATAATAATGTTTTATGAATATTTCATTATTCCTGCCATACTAGCAAAACTTAAATGTTCCCATTAGCTTTGGAAACAGTTACTTTTTTTAATCACTGAACCACGTAAGTCCTGAGAATGTCCCCATTAAAAATAGCAGGAATAAAACGATCCATTAATTAAAAAACACCCTCAACTGAGTACTGCTTAGATCAAAATCAAATCAATCTTTTAAACGTTATGGCGAAAAAATGGGGAAAAAATCCTTCTTAAAAGCATGTCTTACAATTGGCATGATCTTTGGATGAGTAAAAAAATATTGCATAATTGAGGAGGAGAGATAAGAGAACCTGACGAGATAGCTGCTGATGATACAAAGCACCTGCAGACTCTTTGGTAACAGGGGATATTATACCAACACTCAATAACCAATCTTGCATCTCTTCCTTTGAGCCCATCTCCTCATCATTAGTCGTATTAGTTTGAGAACCTGAGCCAGACAACAGTTTTAGCCTCATTTTCTCTGCTAGCATCACCATCTCTTTGGCCTTGCTCTGCAAATCCAACATCAATCCAAAACTTGAATCAGCTTAAATACAAACCAAAAACACAACTAGTTAAAGAATGAATTTAGCACAAAAATACTTCTACACATTCCAACAATTGTCACAATCAAATACAGCATAAAGGTAAAACTCAGTTCACAAGTTTACATATATAATGAACATAGAAATTATGAAATTTATTGAATCAGATATCATTAGCCTTATTAGTCCTCATCAATCAAATCGAGTGATGTTTCTTTTTTTTTCTTAACCAAGCCTCAAAAAACAAAGAAACATATTTTCACAAATTACTCCATATACATAAATGCCTAAACTTCAATACAAACAAAAGTAAAATTTCAGAAACCTGCACAATTAGGTTGTAGGGAAAATACAGTTCAGAATGCCTTTGTGAGCATGATAAAATGCAGATTGTATCTGCAAACATAGCAACAACCTTCCAAGATTTCCTTGCAAGTTGTAACCCATCACAACAACAACAAAAGCCTTTTCTCACTAGGTGGGGGTTTCCTTGTAACTCACAGCCCAAGCAAATCATGATAAACACAACCATTTAGAAAATGATGCATTCTGAAATCTGAACAAAATCCTCTTAAGCCATAATTACAGCTTCCTCAACTACATAACCAATTACACTTTACGGAAACAAAATTCAATTAATCTAATTTGTCCTCTCAACACCTATGACCTAACTTCAATTCAATATACCCTCATTTTGTCTTATAAGCAAATCATATTTAAAAAAAAACATTAAATTATCATCACTTTATGTGTTATGATATCAGAATTTCACACCATCAGAGTAAATATAAACACATTACCATGAGAGCATTCAAATCCTGAAAAGCATCCTGCAAGCTCCTATCAGTACTCTCCCACATCTCCTGCTCCTTCCTCAATATCCCCGACACTCCCACCATCCTCACCGTCCCGTCACTCGAATAAATCCCGCTCGAAGACGTCGCCGCCACCGCATTCGAACCTGAACCCGAACTCGAAACACTCTCCGCTTCTACCCACGCCCTTGCCCGCCAATTCTCCCAAAACTTGGCCAAGAACGCGTCGCAGTCCCCTTTCCCTCTCACCACGACAGTCACCACCACCGACCTCGAACCCGACGCCGAAACCCTACCCTCCGGCGACAGCGACACCTGGAATCGGACCCTCGGGGAAGCGAACATGGACTTGAGGGACTTCTTGTGGGAGAAGATGTGGGAGATCGAGGAGAGGGGGACGGCGAATGCGGCGGAGGAGGAGGAATCGGAGATCCAGAGGAGGCGGTGAGTGGTGAGGATGAGGAGGCCCGATTTGAGATGAGGGAAGGAAGTGACGATGGATTCGTTGTCTTCGGAGAGAAGGTCAACGGAGGAGAGGAAGAAGCACTCGATCTCGTTCGGGAGAAGAACCGGACGGCCGCTTCCGGTGAGCTGAACCGCCGGCAAGCAGTTTCCGGCCATCGGAGATGCCGATTCGACGTCGTTTTGAAGTTTTCAGATGTTCGGTTAGTGTTTCATTTTTTTTCCTGTCCAAACAGACGGTCTAATTTAGCTCCCCAGTTAAATTATTTTGTCGGTTTTAATGTTATTAAATTTTTAGAGTTTAAAATTCTTTAATTAGATTTTTATATTTTTTTTGTAACAATTAGATTTTTATATTTTAAAAATTTAAATAAAGCTCTATTATCATAAGGATATTTTTTTTTGGTAATTAATATCGTAAGAATTTAATTGATATATATTATCAATATAAAATATTTTTATACACTATCAACCAATCAAAAATTAACACATCATTAAAATTATTTGACTTTTATCTTAACTATTTTAAAAATTATCATCATTATCATTTCTGATTTGTTGTCACGATAAAAACAATACCAATTAAACTCTTATCATAAACTAAGGATTTAGTTATGAAAATTTAATAATTAGAAGGAATTTAATTAAATATTTATGATTTTAACTGCTATACATTAAGAGTGTAAAGTTTTTTACACCATTAATTAATTACCAATAATGATAGGAGAGATTTTTAATTACTTGGGATAAAGATCATTTTTTTACTAATGTAATAATTTATTATTGAATTTCTGAATAAAAAGACTTTATCATGTCAATATATAGCAATTAAACTCAAAACATATTAAAATACGAGTACTTATTTCTTTATTTTTTTTTAAAAGCATAATAACTCAATACAAAAAATTTAAACCATAAAGAGCTCTTTGAAAATCAAGTAAGATCAAAAGATTAATTTAACTAAATCACTATGTTATTTCTACACCCTAATGGCTCAAACCTATATTTACTTATTTATTGGTGTGCACGATATGAGACGTTCTCCTAGTTAAATCAACTTTAAAAAAAACAAACAATTTAATTATTATATTTTGACAGTGTAAAATATTTTTATACAGGCAATCAATCACCAATCATGATATGGATGATTTTTAAGGTAGTTAGGATAATAGTCAAATTTTTTATTGATGTGAAAATTTATGATTGGATGATTGTATAAAAATATTATACACTATCAATATATAACAATTAAACTCAAAAATAAATGAATAAAAAATTGATAACTAATTAAAATTTATTGGATTAATTTGTATGATATTTTTAAAGACTTGATCAGTTTGGTTAGAATTTAGATTTTATTTTCTTAAGCTAATCCAAAATAAACTAAAACTATTATACAAATGATAAAACTTAGGTGTAGTTTTTTAAATACTTATGGTGTTATTTTTTAATGAGAATAAGACTTGTACATCAATTTATTAATAGAAATATAACATATAAAATTGCTTATGTTTTACCATAAAAGAAGTATAATTGTTAATTCAAAATACACTCTTATGTCAAAACTTCGCTAATCCATATGATGGTGATTAGATGAAATGAAACAATGAAAGGTTGCAAAATAGTTTAGGCAAGATGAAGTTAAGAAGTATACAATGACATGGCAAAATCTAAAACATAAGGAGTCAAGTACAGTGTGCCTTAAATATGCCTATTATATCTTAAACCATGTTTAATTTTCCTAGCTGTCTAACAACATACCTTAAAAAACATGAAAGAGGACATAATCAGCATATACATCCTGGTTTAATCAGCATTAATAAACCACTCCAAAAGTGCAAGCAAAACAATAGTGATATGATCCAAGAAGGAGTCATCAAGATTTAGGATCTATCCTTGAACTTGTTTAGGATTATTTGCAAAGAACAAAGAAGAAGATGAAAAGGTTCTTTGGAACCCGAAATATAAAAGGTCAAAATAACAAAAGACAACTATCAATAGGATAAGATGAAGATCAAAGTAATTATAAAGGAAATAACAAGATAAGGAAAAAAACGTATAAATGGGCGTGGGGAATTAAGCATAAAGGAAATAAGAAAAGATGAAAATGGAAGAGATAGGAGATGGAAAGAAGGCGCCACAATAATCCAATGGATTTGGAAGATTGATAAGCCAAGTGAGGATTCGCCACAAAGAGATGGAACTCTTTGATAAGAATCAAGCAAGTTCTAATCCAAGAACTTGAAGAGGAGCCATATTGCTCAACTCACACTCAAAAATGAGCAAATTCTCTAAACTTTCATCGATCCAAAATGTTTCCTTACATGGGTATATATAGGCTTCAAGTGAGGATCTAGATCATTCCTACACTAAGTCTCTTCCTCTTCAAGAGAACATACTAGAACATAAGTACTAGGTGCACCCCAACAATAGAAAGTCCAAAATACAAGCCCAAATATTTGGTTAGAAACAAATGACTAATTTTCGTTCAAAATCATGTCCTAAACGTCCAGCCCAGTTTTCACCATGATAGAAGCCGAATCTGGTCATGAGGCTAGAAATACTATGTGTAGATAAGGATCTAAGTTTTCCAACGCATCATAGAACACTTCCATCGGATGTCCGAAACTCAAGATAAACCCAAAACTAGGAAGATAGGTCATTTGGACTTGGATGGTTTGACTTGGACTTGAATCGGTTGAACTCCTTTTGTTGCAAAGTTAACTTGCCCCCTTTGACCTCCATCAAATATACATGAGCACGTGTTAAAATAAAGGAAATAAATCAGACGTGACCCTTCTCATATGGTCTTAGCTCTATATTAGAATGGAGAAAGATACGAGAAGAAAAACATAAAGTAAACAAAAACAAAATAGAATGTGAAGAAAAAACTCTTCATTTAAGTGGAGGTCTTACATACTTCTGGCAATTACAAACTTAAGTTTGTCCAACACAATAATTTTTTTTTTCTTTCACGTTGGATCAATTTTTATTTACCAAAATGCCAGTCCAAACAGACTTTAGGCACTTCAAATGGAAATCCAAGCATATCTAAAGAAGTTAAGAAACCACTTTATCTCATACAATATGCTTAGCTATCTTTGAAAATTCTACCAGCTAGGCCTAGACATCGGTCGGGTTTGGGCCCAAAAGACCAATCCAACCCAAACCGAAGAGTCTCCATTCTAGTCCAATTTCCTTCGTTGGCCATTCAGTTTGGGCGGGCAGTGGGTTGGCGGGTTGGGAGGGGTGAATTGTTGGGTTGGGCAGGGTTGGGCCATTTCAACTTTTGGGGCCAATCATTTTTGTGGAGTCAAAATGTGAAAAGGGTCCAATCTTTTTTTAGGGTTTGTGACTTCTCTTCTTCCAAAAACTAGCGGCCGTTGTAGAGAGAAGGGGCGAGGGAGAGAAAGAGAAAGATGTGGGGGAGGAAGGTGGTCGCTGCAGAGAGAAAATGTGTGCTTTCTTCACAGTCGATAACCTCATCTTCTTCTTCTTAAATCTAGTGGCGGCCTTCTTCACCTTCTTGTGTTGCTTCCATCGTGACGAAGCCAAAATCACCCCGGCTCCACCGTGTTCTGCCTTTGGAGGCCCGAGCGAGGACTTAGTCGGCGAAGTTGTGAACTTGACACACGGCGGGGGAAGGAGGCGTTCGGCGGAAAGCTTCGAGGAGGTTAAAGGAGGTTTGGTCGGGTTCAGTCACCGACAAAAATTTTTAGAGAGATCTGAACCCGCCTGACATCACCCGCTCCAATCTGCTTCACAAACCCACTGACCCGACATGACCCGCCAAAGTGCTTGTATTTTTGAGTAAATAACTAATTTGGTCCCTGAAAGTGTAAGGAGGTATCAATTTAGTCCCTAAATTTAACTAAATAGTAAAGACGTCCCTGAAATTGTAAAAGGTTAATCAACTTGGTCCTTCCGTCAACCCCAGCTAGCTGACGCCGTTAACGGTGCTAATGTGGCACGTTAAGTGCCTTGTTGGCACCGTTGTCACTGGTTAGGTGGTGTCCACGTGGTCAGGGACGAATTTGAAATTATAAACCAGGGACTAAATTGATACTCGCAACTCTGAACCAGGGACTAAATTGATACTCGCAACGATCTTCTTCTTCTTCTTCTTTATGTTTCCCCTTTCTCTCTCTGCTCTCTCTCTTTCTTTGCTTCCTCTGTCTCGCGCTTTCTCTCTAACCACCCGTCTATAGAACCACTCGTCTCAGACGGGTAGTTAGAGAGCGCGAGACAGAGGAAGCAAAGAGAGAGAGAGAGCAGAGAGAGAAAGGATCCGTCTATAGTAGGGTTGTTCATCAACCGATCCAAACCAATTCAAACCGTAAAAAATGAACCAAAAAACCAAAAACCGCAAAAATCGCTTTTTTTCATTGGATTGGATCGGATTTCAGATCCCCTAATGAAAACCGATCCAATCCAATCCAAACCGACCTACTATATACATATACTATTATTTTTTAAATTATAATATTACTCATACTTAAACATTGTTTTTCATACTTTTATGAACGAACACTCTCATTCTCTTTAATATTTTTGTTGGAATTTTCAAATACTAGATGTATTGGAATTTGTATAGTTATTCATGTACCAAGGAATCAATAGTTATTCATGTACTAGAAGATTTCATTCATGTACTTCGAAACTAGAACTACATTAATTCTAGTATATATAGGTTTAATGTTGGTTTTCGACTTAATATAACTATGTAATGATGTATCGATAAAAACCGAATTATCCAATCCAATCCAAACCGCATTTAATTGGATTGGATTGGATCAGATTTTTTTAAGGAAGCAAACCGATTCAATCCAAACCGCAAGTTGTTTCCATCTTTGGATCGGATGGTTTTTTGGCTTAAAACCGATCCAATCCAATCCGCGAACACCCTTAGTTTATAGATGGGTGGTTCTATAGACGGGTGGTTAGAGAGAGAGAGCGCGAGACAGAGGAAGCAAAGAGAGAGAGAGAGAAAGGGGGGAAGATAAAGAAAAAGAAGAAGAAGAAGATTGTTGCGAGTATCAATTTAGTCTCTGGTTCAGAGTTGCGAGTATCAATTTAGTCTGTGATTTAGAGGTTCAAATTGATCCCTGACCACGTGGACACCACTTAACTGGTGACAACTGTGCCAACATGGCAGTTAACGTGCCACATTAGCGTTGTTAACGACGTCAGCTAACTGGGGTTGACGGAAGGACCAAGTTGATTAACGTTTTACAACTTCAGAGACGTTTTTGCTATTTAATTAAATTTAGGGACTAAGTTGATACCGTTTTATATTTTTAGAAACCAAATTGATTATTTATTCTGTAATTTTTATCGGGTGCTTCGAGTAGCGGGTTCTTGTCCACCCCTACTAGCGTCCCTCTCCAAGAATAGGCCCCAAAAAAATAGCAAACATAGCACACATCCAAAGAGCCTTGCCCAGATTTTTTGCAATAAAATATCAAAGTATGTACATTTAAAAATATATGAAAACCGAATTTTGAGATTAGAGATTTATTGAAGGGGACAGGTTATTCAATTTCTTTCTTTATTAGGAATTAATTTACATGTATACTAATAATTAATAATTAATTATAATAATTAATAATTATATGATTGGATCTGATTAGTGACTAAAGTTTGTGGAGGAAAATTAAATTACTCTTATAATATGACTGTGACTAGAAATTTTGGGGTTTTAGATAAAATTTATGTTCAAGACCTAGTTTAATATCTTATTAATTCTTATTTTATTGAACTAATTTTATGAGCTACAAAATCATTTATCAAAGTTTTATAATCATGTAATTTTAACATTTCACCCTCCAAAGATAATATAACTAATCTATTCAATCTATTTTAAAACATAATGATCTCAATTGGGATTTAAACAAATTTAATTTTGAAAAACTTTTTTTGGCGGTGATAACCGTTAGAAGTATTATCAATAGTATTTGATAAACAATGCTTGCATTTGAAAAATAATATTATAACATTTTTTCATCAATTGAACTTGTTGCAACATCCTTTTTATGAGCAGTACCAAATTTATGAAGATCACCATGTTGTGATTGAATTGATTTTCCAACCCCTTTTTTTCTTGAATTTTTCATACCGAGATTGATACTTTGTATTGAAATATTCTACCACTACAAAGTAAAAAAAAAATCTGAAATTAAGAAGTAATGAGCAAAAAAATATAAATAAACTAAAATTTTAAAAAACAAAATAAGAAAGTGATGAAATGATAGAAATGAAGAAATAAAAGAGAATTGCACACCGAAATTATTTATTGAAAATCAGTAACTCACATGAAGATTTCAAGACTTTTACACTGTCAGTAACACAACTGATCACTTCAAAAATTCACTTCAATTTTTCCAGAGTAAAATAACAATAGGAAATAGTCAAATACCACGGTGAAAAAGCTTTGTGGCTAGTAGCAAACAAATAATAGTAACGTGTGGAGTTATTAGACTAATATTAGGATTGAGAAATAGAAAGACACTAAAAGGGTAAAAGTGTAAATGGATAAGATGAGAAGAGTGAGAGACAAATAATTAAAAAAATTAGATAGCTAACAAATTTTTAGGATAAATAATTAGAAAAGAAAAGGCAATTTATACAATTATTAATTATTATAATTATTACGAATATCATAATTATAACAATAACTTAAATGTAAAATTGAAAACTAACCTACAGTTAATCTGCTCGAATATCTTGAGTAAGTGATTAGAGGTTCGAATCCCGACTCTTGTATATAAAAAAAGTTCGATTGAAAAAAGAGAACTCACTTATGTGTCCAACAAGTATGGAGACGGAGATTAGATCAACGCTAAAGTGGTGGATCATTGTGAAGAGTTTTATTATTTTTGGTTGCTGATTTTCATTTTTGCTATTTTCTTATGTTTTTTTGTTGGTTGGTCAGGTGGGTGAGTTTCAATTATTGCTTGTGCAGAGGTACCCTGTTATCTTCGGTTGCGTGTTATGTGCAGATTTCAGCTTTCAAAGAAGAAAAAATAGAGAAAATGAAAGAGATGAGGGAAATATGCGCTGACTGATGGAGGAAGGAGAGGTGGAGAAGCAACCTTAGGGTCACCGTCGGCGGCGCGTGCGGCTACCATGACCTGTTTCGATTTCTCAGGTGGGTTTTCTTCGGTTTATGCCACTCTTGTTACCTACATTTTTCTTGTGCTTGGCTGTGTGTGATAAAATTAAAATGTTTCAATTTTTATTACTTTTTTTCTTCTCATCTGAAACTGCTCACCCTTACTCATTCTTTTTTCTTGCAGGTTTGGAAGTGAGTTCACTTGGGTTTCACTCATTTTTTTTATAATTCAGTTTTCTCTTGCCTTCATTATCAATCACTGATATCAATTTCAACCATGCTAGCTATTCTAGCCATAAGTTTAGCAACCAATTCAAACTTTATCTGCACTCTCTCATCAAGCATCTACAACAACACACACCAGTCCACCATGATGGCATGATGCCTTGGCAATCTCTTCTGAACTTTGGTGATTATTATCAATAGGCTTATTCTCTTAGGTGCTGAGTCCTCCTATAGATGACAGTTAGAAGAAACTCTATGTCCTATAGAACTAACCAATAGAAAGTGAATGTGTTCTATTGATAGTCATTCATATAATTATAATTGGGGTTTAGATAATTTTTATCTTTATAAGTTCAGTGATATAATTGCATGTTTATAGTAGATAACTTCAGCTCTTAACAATGCCGCGTCAATTCAAGTCAATTCTATTGAGGAAGTTAACTCAATTGGTTTCACAAAGATTTCTTTTAATATTTTTCAACTCTTTCAGTTACCTAAGATTTTATTTTCATTTGTTCCATGCCCAACAACAATATTTATGGGCAGAAGCTTTTTCTATCCTCCAGGTTTGGTTTTTTAAGTAAATTTTAATTTTCAATGTTGATAAACTTCAATTCATGGTCAATGGATCAAAAACCAGCTACCATCAGGAGCAAGAATAAGCAGAAGCTTTTTACTGTCGTTTCTGAACTTAGATAGGTGTTGAGGTCAATGTAATTTTTTGTTATGTTATGCATATTGCCTAATCAATCAGGATTGTGTATGAATTCTTCTAACTCCAATAGAAAAGAACCATCCTCAATTTAAATGTATAGTACAATAGGTGCTACTATCTGAACTTGGAACTCATGTTTGTAGATACCTCGAGACAGAACTGGCCATGCTTCTGAACACAGTTCTGAAAAGGTAATTTCATTTGTCCATATTTATTTTGTTACTTGGGAGTTCGAACTTTACAACATAGACTATACATCAACTTAATATAATAGACTTAATAGTTATAAATTGGTATAATATATTTAAACTGCTGGGTTTTCCTAAAATGTTGGTAAATATAAGTGTTTCTTGAAGCTTTGGTAAACAGTAATGCATTTGAGTGTTTGAGTTCAAAATAGTCTATTCTTGTGCAATGGATTACTTTTGATTAGACAACTTCATTTTGCAGGTGTTGGCCCTGGGAAACAGATTGCCATATGGTTTGTACTCAAGCAATTGGTGTCTGGACTCTAAATATTGGTGTTCTATTGTTTGAAATGTTTATGATAGCAACAATACTCAAGGAAACAATGCTGCAATTGAGAAGGCTATGGAAGGAAATGTTGCTACAAACAGGGGCAGAAGAGTTATCAAAATGCCTGCACGTTTTAGAGAATAAACCTTAGATTCCTTTTCTAGAATGAGGTTGTTATGCCTTGCTGGCTTGCCCTTTTATTTTACCGTTTGCACTCAATCTTTTGCTAGATTCTGTTGAATTATGAGCCCTTGATTGGATCTGTCAATCATTGGATAAGATTTGTTGAATCCTTGTATAAATTGCACTTGAATGAAATGAATCGGGAGAGAAGAATTTCAGTACTTTTACTTTCTTTTAGCAGTAGAATAGTTGTAGTACATATCAGCTGGTGCTTTCATTGCACTACCATGTCATCTAACAGTATCTCCTCACCGTCACCTTTGGAAGCTGCTATTTTGGCCCTCACCGCCAAAGTAGACGCCCTTACGTCTCAGGTTACTTCCATTGAGCAACAACAACACACCCTTCACACCACATTCTCCCATTCCCAGCATCATCCACCACCGCCACCGCCATCACCACCACCACCACCCCCGCCACCGCCCCCACCAGCCCCACCACCACCACCTCCACCACCTCCTGAACACAACCCACAACAACCTGACCGTCGTCCTCACATGAAGCTAGAGGTACCACGCTTCGACGGTTCCGATGCCTTGGGATGGATCTTCAAGATCTCCCAATTTTTCGATTTCCATGGAACCCCACCTCAGGATCGTCTCACTATTGCCTCCTTCTACATGGATGGCGCCGCGTTGAGCTGGTTCCAGTGGATGAGCAGGAATGGCATGATTGTTACATGGATGGACTTCCTGATTGCCCTGGAAACGCGCTTTGCTCCATCATTTTACGATGACCCGCGTGGTGCTTTATTCAAATTGACGCAGCGTGGTACTGTCGCCGGAAATACGCCGGGAGGTTCAAGCTTTCTCACCCATGAACCTACCGCAAGCCACTGCTCTGGCTCGTGTACAGGAGGACAAAATTGAGGACCGCCGCCGTAGCTTTAAACCCAAACACACTCCCACAAACACGACCCACATTTTACCCACCACCACTACAACCCAATTGACCCTCACCACTACACCCTCCGCCTCTTCTTCAACCACCACACCCAAAACCCGTTTTCGCCGATTATCTAGTGAGGAGATGAATTCTTGTCGTGAACGAGGTCTGTGTTTTAATTGCGACGAACGTTTTGTTACTGGACATCGTTGCAAAGGTTCTATGTTTCTTCTCTGTGCAGATGACGATGCTGATTTCCCACCCACCGATGTCCTGCAGATGACACTCCGGTGACTCCTCCGGTGACGGACACACCCACTGATGCTCAACTCAGTCTCCATGCCATGTCTGGCTGTGTTTCTCATGAGACTTTTCGTGTGATGGGTACCATGGCTAAACACCAAGTCTCGATTCTCGTTAATGGGGGGAGTACGCACAATTTTGTGCAAGATCGAGTTGCGAAATTTCTGGGACTTGCTTCTTCTCCGGTGACTTCTCCGTTGAAAGTCCTCGTTGGCAGCGGTGAAAACCTTATTTGCTCACGAATGTGTCCTCAGGTACCCCTTTTTATCCAAGGTCAAACTTTTACAGTTGATTTTTACATTTTGCCGCTGGGGGGTGCGGAAGTAGTTCTTGGGGTGCCATGGCTACAATCTCTTGGGCCTGTCTTAATGGATTACACCAAATTAACACTTCAATTCACCAAATTGGGCCAACCCATCACACTGCTTGCAGATACCGTTTCCCAACCCAATACCCTCTCCTTGGCCCAAGTAAAAAGATGTGTCCAAACCAATTCTGTTTCACAATTCTTCCACCTCCATATTATCCCAAAAAACCCAGAAACAACCCATGACCCACCCATTGCCCCGTCCCCTTCTCACGATACCTCTGCAACCCTCCTACTCCCACCTGAACTCGAAACACTACTCACCAAATACAACATCATCTTCACCACCCCAACACAGCTTCCACCCAAACGACCAATTGACCACCAAATACACCTTACCCCCTCAGCTTCCCCAGTCAATGTACGCCCTTACAGGTACCCCTACTTTCAGAAATCTGAAATTGAGAAGCAAATTGCTGAAATGTTGCATTCTGGTATGATCCAACCCAGTCGAAGCCCTTATTCTTCTCCGGTTCTCTTGGTAAAGAAGAAGGATGGTACCTGGCGCTGTTGCGTTGATTATCAAGCTCTCAACGCCGTAACGATTAAAGATCGTTTCCCAATGCCCACCATCGATGAACTTTTGGACGAGTTGGGTGGTGCCTCATGGTTCTCTAAATTGGATTTGCGCCAAGGGTTTCACCAGATTCGTATGCACGCGGCTGACACTGCTAAAACGGCGTTCCGCACCCACCATGGCCACTACGAGTACAACGTCATGCCCTTTGGCCTCTGTAATGCGCCCTCTACTTTCCAGGCTGCGATGAATGATTTACTTTCACCATTTCTGCGTAAGTTTGTTGCTGTGTTTTTTGATGATATATTGGTTTATAGCACATCATTGGCTGAACATATTGATCACTTGGAATTGGTATTCTTGAAGCTTATTGAGGGAAAATACTTTCTGAAACAATCTAAATGCCTTTTGGGCCAGCGCAAACTTGAATATCTAGGCCATATAATTTCTGAGCAGGGTGTCCAAGCTGATCCTGAAAAGATAAGTGCTATGGTGGCTTGGCCAATTCCCACTTCAGTCACGGCACTTCGTGGTTTCCTTGGTTTGACTGGATTTTACCGCAAATTCATCAAGGGTTATGCCACTATTGCTTCTCCTCTCACTCAACTGCTACGTAAAGATTCATTTCTCTGGTCTGATGAGGCACAATCAGCTTTTGATCTTAAATTGGCTATGGATGAAGCTCATATCTTGGTATTGCCTGATTTCTCTGCTCCCTTCGTTTTGGAGACTGATGCTTCGGGTTCTGCTATGGGCGCAGTGTTGATGCAACATAACCATCCTATTGCATTTTTCAGCAAACCCTTTTGCCCTCGTCTTTTGCGTTCATCCACATATGTTCGCGAGCTCCACGCTATCACTATTGCTGTCAAAAAGTGGCGTCAATATCTGCTTGGTCATCGCTTCATCATCTTCACTGACCACAAGAGCCTGAAGAAGTTGATTGCCAGGTGATACAAACCCCTGAGCAGCAGGTATATCTCTCTAAACTTCTTGGCTATGACTTTACTATCCAATACAAGACGGGCAAAACTAATGTTGTGGCTGACGCCTTGTCACGTATTGAGGTGCCTTCTGGTCTTTGTTTAATGTTGTCCATGCCCAACTTTGTCTTTTTGGATGACTTGAAAGTTGCATTACATTCAAGTACTGAGTTTAATTCCCTATATAAGCAAATTGAGTCACAACCCACTGCACTTCCTTCCTATAAACTCTCCCAGGGTCTGATTTTTTATAAGGGTTGTATTTGGGTCGATCATACCTTACCATTCATCACTCATTTGCTAGAAGAATTCCACAATTCACCTGTTAGTGGTCATATGGGCATACACAAAACTCTCAGTCGGTTACAAAGCAATTTCTTTTGGAAGGGTATGCGTAGGGATGTCATTGATTTCATAGCTAAATGTGGAGTCTGACAAGCTACCAAATATGTGACTAAGAAACCTGCTGGGCTCTTGCAACCTTTACCTGTTCCCTCAGCTATTTGGGAAGATCTCTCCCTTGATTTTATCACTGGTCTACCTATGTCTCATGGATATTCTGTCATTCTTGTTGTCGTTGATAGATTTTCTAAGGGTGCACATTTTGGTGCTTTACCAACACATTTTACTGCTTACAAAGTGGCTGTTTTATTCTTGGATATCATCTGCAAATTTCACGGGTTGCCTCGTAGTTTGGTATCTGACAGGGATCCCATATTCATCAGCCGATTTTGGCAAGAGCTTTTCAAATTATGTGGCACTAAACTCCGCATGAGTACTGCTTACCACCCTGAAACTGATGGACAAACTGAAGTTCTCAATCGTATTTTAGAACAATACTTGAGAGCTTTTGTGCACACCAAACCAGCCACTTGGTTCAACTTTCTGGCATTAGCAGAATGGTCATACAACACTTCTGTACACACTGCTACAGGGCTGTCTCCTTTTGAAGTCACCTTTGGCAAAGCACCTCCTTCAATTCCTCACTACATCCTTGGTGATTCTTCGGTAGCTGCAGTGGATGATCTTCTTTCATCTAGGCAAGCTGTAATTGACTCTTTGAAGCGCAAACTGATAGGTGCACAAACTAAGATGAAGTTTTATGCCGATCAAAATAGGAGAGATATATCCTATGCTATTGGTGATTGGGTCTATGTCAAACTTCGACCTTATAGACAGGGTTCAATCACTGGTCAGCCTTATAACAAGTTGCAGAAACGCTTCTATGGCCCTTACAAGATTATTGAATGCATTGGCAAAGTTGCATACAAACTAGAACTCCCTTCAACTTCCAAAATACACCCTGTTTTTCACTGCTCACTCCTTAAGCCACATAAGGGTCCATTTACTACTACTCTTGACCCTCTCCCTCCCACTGCTCAAGACAACAATCCTATCATTGAGCCCTTAGTCATACTGGACAGCAAGCTTGATTCCAGTTCTGATCCTCCAAAAGAATTAGTACTTGTTCAATGGAATGGTCTCCCTCCTGAAGATGCAACTTGGGAGTCTTGGGATATCCTTTCTGCCACTTATAACCTTGAGGACAAGGTGCTTTCCAATGCGGGTGGCAATGATAGCAACAATACTCAAGGAAACAATGCTGCAATTGAGAAGGCTATGGAAGGAAATGTTGCTACAAACAGGGGCAGAAGAGTCATCAAAATGCCTGCACGTTTTAGAGAATAAACCTTAGATTCCTTTTCTAGAATGAGGTTGTTATGCCTTGCTAGCTTGCCCTTTTATTTTACCGTTTGCACTCAATCTTTTGCTAGATTCTGTTGAATTATGAGCCCTTGATTGGATCTGTCAATCATTGGATAAGATTTGTTGAATCCTTGTATAAATTGCACTTGAATGAAAAGAATCGGGAGAGAAGAATTTCAGTACTTTTACTTTCTTTTAGCAGTAGAATAGTTATAGTACATATCAGTTTATGTATTTATGGTTTTGCTCCTATCTGCCAAACTTCATTATGTGAAAGTATAAAGAAGGTAAAAACTAATCCCAAATGTTTTGTTAAAGAAATTTATTAGACGAAAGAATTAATATTTGCCAAACATGATGGGCATTTCTATCATACAATTTTCTATCGTAGTCCAAACATTTGCCAGTTTTTTCCAAGCATCATGGTATCTAAAGCAATTTAGTTATTACATAAAGAACAAATTATACCCTTCTCTCAGATTTTCCAGTAATAGTGCTGCATTTATATTACAAAACATGTTGCTGATTAGAGCAGAAACTACCATAGAAAAGTTGTCTCAATTGTTCCATGCATGGCAGTGTAGCTCCTCTTTTTTTAGAAGAAACTGTTAACGGAGTTATGCTATTTATGGCAGGATAACTATCCATCCATTGATTCCAAACATGGCCTTTGTGGGTTATGCTGAGATCGTCTCAAATATTCATTCACTCTTGAGAGCTATGCTCCATTTGGCTTTCTGGACTGGTCCTACAAGTTTGAGAACATAGTTTGTCTAACTCTTAAGGAGATGAAAGTAGTGAAAAGGTGAACTAGGTTTAGTAAGAGTAAGAAGAGGCACTGTGGTTCAACTTATAGCATCAGCCATAGTAATGAAATATGTAAAGTTAAGGGGCAGAGTTTCCGGAGGAAGAACTGGATATCAGAAGCATTCGGCCCTTATAGCAGCGAAAATTATGAGAAGTAACATTGAAGACCTTAAACCATTCTATTAGGCATCTGGAGGGGTTTCAAAAGTTTGTTTTTGAACTCATTACTCTTGAATCACTTTTATGTAAAACTAGGATAGTAGCTGGGTTACTTTTTATTTAAATTTCTTTACTAATAATTTATTTATCTAAAACTAAATATCGACTCCAGTCTGTTGTGAAATTTGGGGTCACGAAATTTATCTCTGTTAACAAAAAAACAAACCAAGACAACAACTATGCAAAATCAAATAATGCACAATACAAACAAGATATAAACGCAGCAAAAATAAAACGATAAAAGAGATGAACACTGGATTTACGTGGTTCGGTCAATGTGACCTACATCCACGGGAGAGAGCAGCCAATCTTCAATATCATGAACAAAGAGATACAAAGTTTTACAATAGAAATCTAAGCCTATCTTGCCTATTCTTGTACTTCCATGTGATTTACATTATGCCTCCAAAAAATACCCCCAAGATAGCTATTTCTACTCCTATGCACTTTCTCAATCTCTTACAAATCACTCTATGATTCTCTCAAGACAGAATTGCTATCCAAGAACTCTCTTACTCACAAATCCTCTCAAAATCTCCTTTCAATCTCACTTCTGGAAGTTACTCAAGTCTAAGCATGTATTCTCTTTTACTATCTTCGAAATCATCATCTTTCCAAGTCCTCTCCAAGTCCTCTTATTTATAGATGCTTCAATCACTTGTTCTATTTCTGAATCTATATTTCGCTTAACACAATACCGACCGCTTAGCGCAATTGACACAGTGATGACCCGTCTGTGCTTCGCGACCTGTCTGTGTTTCGCGCGACCCGTCTGTGCTTCAGAAAAACTTCAGTTTCGCTTAGAGAGTTCACAGTCGCTTAGCGAAATTAATACAGAGATGCATTACTTGAAAATTCCTCTCGCTCGCTTAGCGATATCACATTCGCTCAGCGAATTCTGCAGAATTGATCACAAGGCAGATTTACTGATTTTTGGTCATTCTTAACAGAGTCTACCAGCATCATCTGGCTAACTGTTATCTTCATTGTTCTCAACTAAATTTTTAAATTAGTTATTGTTCAATTATGTTATATCAATGTGGCAGGGTGTGATTTGGTCATTACACACATATGTCTATTTATAATTTTATATAATATAATATACTATAAGTTATTGCAAAAAATAATTGATCATATGTTTAAAATATTTTTTATTTACATACAATTATGTAATAATTAAATATTCTATATCTATGTTTATATTATATAAGGTCGAAAATCTTAACTAATTATGCTAGAACTTTTAACAAGTGTCATCATGAGGTTCAATTTTTCTGCAACAATCTTCTTAAATGAGTTTTCAAGAACAGAAATATTCAATCAAGAGAGGGAATAGAAAATAAAAAGGCTTAAGTATTAAATTAGAACATTGTTCCAATGAATTGAAAAAAACAAAAAAATAAAAATAGTGAATGGAAAAGACACAACTCTTGATTGGATGAACATTACGTGAATTTGAGAAATTAAGTGAATTGTTCTAATATATTAAAAAAAAAGCATAAAACTAAATACAGGAAATAGAAATGACACAATTCTTGGTTGGGGAGCATTAAGTGAATTTGGAAATTAAAATGAGAAAAATCTGTAAAATGATTTTATGGTCTTTGCATATATTGCCCTCAACTCTTTGTTCTGGAAATATGAGGTCTTCGATTTTTGTATTTAAGTTTCTATTTTTTCATGTGGGTTCTGAAAATATGATAGGGGGTTCTTAACATGGTATGAAATTGGGTTTTTAACATGGAAATTTAGAGATTTTATATGGAAATTTGATTTTAAACAGAGTTCTTAAACAAATCGATTTTAAGTAACCCCGGCAAAAGCACGGGTCCTAAATGCTAGTAAAAAAACATTGGGGCCTTAGGTGACGAGGAATCCTCACTTGCCTCAAGGCGGACAAACCTTCTCCATGCGGCATGCGTGTTCCTCGTGGAGAATTAGGTATTCATGAAATATTCAGAATTATTATGGTAGGAAAACGCATAGGCGCGCGGGACATGTAACAAAGACGCATAAATTTTTACAAACCATGATTTATTTTTATATACGTTAATGTTAATATGTTATTATAATATTATTATAGGATCTTGCAATCTTCCTAAACCATAAATTATGCTGGAATCATGGCAATGAAATGTTTCATTACAAAACTAAAAAGTTTAATTCTAATATATTAATTATATTCAGGACACTTGTGATTAACATTTCCCTGTATTATATTAGATGAGGACTTCTTATCCCAATTTGGTGTATCACATCATGTTTCAATCAATAATGTGTTGTCATATATTCTACTTTTTCAATATTAAATAAAATTTTAATTTACATGACAAAATATTATTGGTTAAGACATGATGTGATACACCAAAATGAGACATCCTTATCCTATTATGTTGGCATAACCAAGATCTCTTGTCCTATTTTGGTGTACCACATCATATCCTAACAAATAATATCTTGTCAAGATGGGTTTGATATATATATATATATATATATATATATATATATATATATATATATATATATATATATATATATATATATATAAAGGATGATTCAAATGAGATGAGTATGTTTATTGTGAGAGTGAGAGGAATAAATTTGGGCTATCAAATCATACATGGATGATCAGGATTAGAAGTTAGTTGGTGGTCATGTGATTACTTAAAAAAATCACATGATTTTATATTCTAATCTTAATTATTCATATTATGATTTGGTGTACACGTATAAAAGATATAACTCCCTGGTCATTCCATAACGGTTGTCACGACACCTATGATTATATTGGATGAAAATCTTTTATCATAATTTGGTATATCACAATAAATAATATTTTATTATATATTTTATTTTTTTTATATTAAATAAAATTTAATTCATATAATAATATATTATTAATTAAAATATGACGTGACACACTGAAATAAGAGAAGAAATTCATCCATATTAGCAACTTATTCATGCATGCATGTTACCCGAGGAGAATTAAATATTCATAAAATCTTCAGAATCATCGTACGTAGGGAACTTATGGGGTATGGACAGGACACGTAACAAGACAATACGTGATAGAATTCTATCGGCTAAATTAATTATTAGCAGCTAATTTATTTTAATTTATTTAAATTGATTTTTTATTTTAAAAGTGTTTAAGTTAATTTTTTATTTATTTTAATTTATTCAATTTAATCATTATATTTTATTTAATTTGATTTCTCATTTATTTTAATTTATTTAATTTGATCATTTATTTATTTTCATTTATTTAACTTAACGAGGAAACTTAATGAAAATGATCAAATTACTTAACGTTTGATAAATAAGGGACCAATTTGAATATTTTTAAAATAAATGGATTAAATTAAATAAATTAAAACAAATAAGGGACTAAAAAAAATTTAGCCAATTCTCTCACTTCTATTTAAATAATGTCTCACTCATATTTTCATACAGTGTATTTATTTTATTTTCAAAAATATTTTTTTAAAAACCCAAATACAACATTTATGTGAAATAATATGCTCACTGTATTTTATTAGTTTCAAAAAAGTCCTCTAGCTTTTATATACGATATACAATATTATCTAATGTATAAAAAATGTATGAAGTTATTTAGTTAAATTTAATAATATTATTTGATAGCTAATTTTTAGGGGTGAATAGAAAAATATTATTAGTTTGAAAATAATCTAATAGTTTTTTAAATTAGTTTCAAACTTTTAGCTTCTTTAAAAATAATTTTTCTGATAAAAACAGTTGCTTTATAATTTAATTAATTTACCTAAATTTAACAATTTACTTTTATCATACAAGAATGGTCCGTGGATAAAATATTTAGAGTTTGACTCTTCTAAAGTGAGAAACTCTCTAAAATGAGAGAGTAAGAGTATATCTACCCTTGAATCATTTTTATTGGGTTAAGATCTCTATACATTTATCAAATCAATGATGGATGCACTCTTACTTTCTCACTTTAAAGACTTTTTCAAAGGAACCAAATCCAAATATTTAATCTTACCCAAAGAGGTAAGTTCAACTCTGTTATTTAACACATTAAATTTCATATAAATTTATTAAATCATATTAATCTATTCTCTAATTAATATATATATATCACCTAAACTCCAACCACACAGTTTCTCTATGAGCGTGTTTTATAAAATTAGATGTTAACGGATAGCAGATAGCAGATGAGATAGCTGATAGCGGATAACGGATAAAATAGTTTATTTTTTGTGGAAGTGTTTAGTAAAACTAGTATTTGAACTAGCTGAAAAATATAAAATGATATAAAAGGACATCTTCATTAATGATTTTACATAAAAGAGAGAGAAGAGGATGAAGGTAGAATTAAAATGAAGATAATAAGGATAAAAGTGGAAAGAAAAATGAAATGTTATAAGCTATAAGCTCAAATGCTACTTCAAGTAGCATCTAAAAAAACATTATAAGCTCGTAAAAAAACTCTATAAGTAGGGGTGTTCATATCCAAACGGGACCGCTAAAAAATCGCAAATCGATCCAAATTAATAGAAAATCGACAAAAACCGACTCAGTTTGGATTTTTTTGAAGACATTTGATGAGAACTGATCGGTTCGGTTTGCAGTTTGCTTTCTTGAAACCGAACCGAATCGCAACCGAATCGATTCATGTAATATAACGTTGCATTTTGCATTTTACTATCCACACACACGGCACATCACTGGTCACTCACTGTGGTCTGAACTTTCTTTTTGGACCATCTTTACTCTTTATGCTTAACTTAGTAACTTTTCATTTTCAAAAGAATCAAATATATAGAAGTTAGTAACTTGACATAGAATGTGTTTGTATGTACAAATATTTGTCTAAGTAGTAAGATTATTGTCTTCAACAAAAGACGCACTGTTAGCTTGATTTATGGCTTTGTACCGTAGTAGTATGAAATAAATTAGAAGAGTGGAAAGAAGGCAAACCACATTTAATTGATCATGTTTATTTCACCAAACCAAACTAACTGAACCGATCCAAACCGCATTTAATTGGATCGGATTGGTTTGGATTTTTTTAAAGAAGCAAAACCAAACCGAACCGAACCGCATGATGTTTTATTCTTTGGATCGGATGGTTTTTATGCTCAAAACCGAACCGAACCGAACCGAACCGCGAACACCCCTAACTATAAGCTCGTGACAGAAACGCTTACCAAACGAGCTACTTTCTCATCCGCTATAAGTTGGTAGAAGCAGCCTGTCAAAAAGGCTCAATATAAACACTAACACCTGCAAGAGTTGGATTCAAGCCCTCCTTTCATCCCAAAATATTCCTTCTGACCAAAACTGTGATTCTCATGGAGTACTCTTCTCTTAAAGGCAAGGATGATAAACTAGAAGCTATTTTTCTTCCCTTTGTATCAACGAGTCACCTCATCCCCGTAGTAGACATAGCTAGGCTCTTTGCCATGCATGGTGTGGATGTCACCATAATCACCACACCATCCAACGCAGCCATTTTCCAAAGCTCCATCGACCGTGACTCCAACCGTGGCCACTCCATTAAAACCCATGTTGTCAGGTTCCCAAGTGCCCAAGTTGGTTTACCAGATGGAGTAGAGAGCATCAACATTGGCACCCCTCAAGACACGGTCTCCAAAGTCTACCAAGGATTGTCCATTCTCCAAGACAAATACCAACTACTGTTCAGTGACCTCAAACCTGATTTCATTGTCACTGATATGTTCTACCCTTGGACTGCAGATGCAGCAGCAGAATTAGGAATTCCAAGGCTGATTTATGTGAGTGGAAGTTACCTTGCTCACTCTGCACAAAACTCCATCGAACAATTTTCACCACACAAGAATGTAGATTCGGATGAAGAGAAGTTTTTGCTTCCTGGGTTGCCTCACAAATTGGAGATGACTCGTTTGCAGTTACCTGATTGGCTTAGAACACCAACTGGTTACACTTATTTGATGAAAATGATGAAAGATTCAGAAAGAAAGAGCTATGGATCACTGTTCAATAGCTTTTATGAGCTTGAGGGAGGTTATGAAGAGCACTATAAGAAAGCCATGGGGACTAGGAGTTGGAGTGTGGGACCAGTTTCATTATGGGTGAACCAAGATGCTCCTGATAAGGCTAATAGAGGGCATGCCAAAGAAGAAGAAGAAGAAGAAGAAGAAGAAGGGTGGCTTACATGGCTCAACTCCAAGAAAGAGGAGTCTGTTGTGTATGTGAGTTTTGGGAGCATGACCAAGTTCCCCGCTTCTCAGCTTATTGAAATAGCTCATGCCCTTGAAGGTTCTGACCATGATTTCATCTGGGTGGTTAGGAAAATTGATGAAGGTGAAGATGGAGGTGGCAATAGTTTTCTACAAGAATATGAAAAGAGAGTGAAAGCAAACAATAAAGGCTATCTAATATGGGGTTGGGCACCACAACTTCTCATACTGGACCATCCTGCCATTGGAGGTTTGGTGACTCATTGTGGATGGAACACCATCATTGAAAGTGTCAATGCAGGTTTGCCAATGGTGACTTGGCCTTTGTTTGCAGAGCAATTTTACAATGAGAAGTTGCTTGCAGATGTACTGAAAATTGGGGTCCCAGTTGGAGCAACAGAATGGAGAAACTGGAATGAGTTTGGGGATGAGGTAGTGAAAAGAGAGGACATTGGAAAGGCAATTGCTTTTTTGATGGGTAGTGGAGAAGAGGCTGTAGAAATGAGGAGAAAGGCCAAAGCTCTCAGTGATGCTGCAAAGAAAGCTATACAGGTTGGTGGGTCCTCTAACACCAAATTGAAAGAACTGATTCAGGAATTGAAGGAATTCAAACTTCAAAAGTTCAACCACAAAATGGAGGGCATAGCTTAGGGAGAATTGAAATTTTGGATATTTTAAGATCATATTTTTCACTTTAGTATGAACAATGATCATGCTAAATCAGAAATATTTTGATCAAAATATTTTAAATTGTAATAATTGGTATTTAAATATTGTACTGATTAGGATTTTCATCACTTGGAAAAACGATTGAATAAATGGTACAATATTGTGAAATTAGATTTAAAAATGTTACTTATATCATAAATGGTACACGCAGGCAGAGAGAGAGAGAGAGAGAGAGAGAGAGAGAGAGAGAGAGATGTTGAATCATAAATTAAAAAATGCTCGTAGAAATTCCTGCAAAAAATAAAGACAACTAAGAGCATCTCCAACGCATTTTCAAAGCAAATAATAAACTCTGGTTACACTCTATAGAATGTTCCCTTGAGACGTTTTCAAAAAACTCTGGTCTCAGGAATTTCAAAGCAAACTCTAGCCTCTCAATCCCTCAGCCTCACAAATTGTAACCTCCCTTCACTCTCAATCTCCCAAATCACCTATCAATCTCCATCTCTGCCTCCCCCCTCCTCCATCGTCTCCCCTCCTTCCGGCTCGCTGATGAACCCAGATCGGCTGTTGGAGGTGCGTCCAGGCGAGCGGAGCCGCGGCCCGGCGGAGATGCGGCTGTTGGTGTGGTTTCGGCGACATGCATGTACTAGATCTATAATGTTTGACATTTTTTGTAATGTTTGTGATCTTTCCTTTCGGTGATTTTTACATTTAAAGTTGTATTTTTTATGATCTCTCCTTGTTGTTTTGCTTTATTTTTTAATTTTTTTGTTGGATCTGTATATTGGATCTTCGATCTATATCCCTCTCTCCATCTCCATTTCAGTTTATCTCGTTTTTTTCCCTCCATTTGCCTAGCTGATGCTGATTTTTGGTTGATGTTTCAAAAGAAAATAGTTTTTTTCCGTTCCTTGTATAAGGAACGGTGCTTAACTTTGTATAAGGAACGGTTGCTTAACTTTAAGCAACCTCAGTTTTAAGCAACTGCCACATCGACAAGCTCCAATGCAAAATTTTGATATGCAACCGTTCCTTATTTTTAAGAACTCAATAAGAAACTTGTGTTGGAGATGCTCTAATTGAGTGTAGTAGTAAAAAGATTTGACGAATCTGAGGAATGAACTGAAATACAAATTCATTGTAGGTTAAATTATACTTTTGCTCCTTTATCTTTATTTTAGCTTTTATTTTGATCCCTCTTTTATTTTTTGTTCTGAATTGGTCCCTTATCTTTATTTTAGGTTTCAATATGGTCTTTTCCGTTTAAATTATGGTATGGAGAAAATCACATTGATATAACTTTTGTAAAATAAGAGATCATTTTGGAATAAAAAAAAATAAAAGAGGAATCATGTCGAAACAAAAAAAGGGGATCACATTGATATAATTTTAAAAAATAAGGGGTTATTTCGAAACAAAAAATAAAAGAGGGATTGTATTGATATAAGTTTTCAAAATAAGGGATCATTGTGGAGTAAAAAAATAAAAGAAGGAGTAAAATGAAATCTAAAATAAAAATAAGAGATCAAAAATATATTTTAGATTTTCATTATATTATGTAACCAACACAGATATCAGTCAACTTTTGAATAAGTTAGAAAACACAACCGTTTTTAATGAAGAAAAATTTAAAACCGTAGTCCATAAGTGCCTGAGCCCTTGGAGCTTTTGAATATGTTGAATTGGCCTCTTGGGAGAGGATATGCGTTATAGATATGGTGATAATACTAGTTCATGGTTGAACATGTATCAGAATGAAAATTCTAGGAAGTTGACTATGATATATTTATATGAACCCCTTTGAGATGATGAACCATTAAACATTTAACAACGATGTATTATGATAATTAGATCTTGTCTCAATGCGATGTACGGATATATCATTTTTAGCAGTTTTTTTTGTTAGATTTTTTTTTTAAATGTAGAAATTAACATGTTAAAAGTTCGAAAAATATGAATTTGTGTAGTATTTGAAGGATTTGGGACCCTTATGAACTATCCCAAAGTTCAGGATGAATGTTGATGACGAGAAGAAGAGGGCGAGGTATATCTGAGATATGAAAGTTATACCGTTGAAGAGAGAAACTTTATTAAAAAACTTTTAAGGGAGTGTTAAATTTTGTTGTACATTTATATAAGATATATCCCTCCATGTGATTGAAATGTGATATAGGTGAGATAAATATAAAGTCATTCCACGAGTAACTTCTTTGTAGATTACTAATGGGTTAACCAAACAAAATTCATTGAAAAATTAATATTATCATGATATAATTCAATCATGCTAAAAGAGATGATTCATTTGACGACCCTTCAAATTCATTGAACAATATTGACAATATTGAAAAATGAACTATTTTATTTTTGTAAACTCATTCTATGAATTAGACCATAAACCCGTGCAACGTAGAGGGAAAATTTGTGGGGATTGCAATTTTGTGGGGAAAATATGATGTATTTTTATTAAGTACACAGACATCAACCAAGACAGAGCAAGAAAATTGCAAAAAATAATAATCTTTAATTAAAATATTTCCAATTTAGGAATAATTAATCACTCGCATGTCAACATTGAGAAAGAAGCATCACAATACATGTAATCGCCTATTTTACATTTCCATGAAGTTTGAATAATTTTCCATCAAGAAAATCATAAGAATTGTAATAAAAATAATGAAAAAAATAACCCTTCCCAAAAGAAGTTACTCCTCCAAGGAGTCTGACCCGGTGTTGATGGTTAGAGGTTGCCATCAAGTAATGTCTATTTTGGCATAAAAATTAAAAATATATGGTCCCCGTATGACTCAGACAATTAATTGATCTTCTGCCTTTTGAAAGACAAGTTGCACTCCTTCACATTTCACCGTGACAAACCCTGTCCATGCCCAAAGATAGCCCACACCTGTTATAAATCATAAAACCTTTTCTCTCGGACACATGTAGCAATATATCACCTTGAAGTGAACCAAGAAGACCAGTTAATTAAAAAAATATTTCACTATCTCGTGTAGCTTAAATCAAATGGAAGAATGAAGCAGGCTAGATGTACAATTCAGCCAAGATTGAAAAAGTTGGGTGCATCTGTTGAAAATACTAGCTAAATGAACCAACTTTCCATCCCGCTCTGGTGTAATTGTATGCAGATAAGAAGGATGAATAAACCTATATATACCTACCAAACCAAACTAGCCACTCATATCATGCTGGCAAATTACCTATTTAATTTGTTCATAGCAAAGCAACAGTGAATTATATAACAAAGATGGTGCAAAGAACAGATAAATACATCATTTCAAAATGGTCACCAGTTTAGCAGCATTATACCAATTTTCCTGTACCAATACATTATCAGAAAAAATAGCATCCCGGTAAATAGATGGATTTTCAATCTTTTCCTTGAATTTCCAATTGAAGCATTAGCACATCCAGGAGTACTAACATTAAAATAATCCTAAGCAATGATGCAATGCCTTGGGCAGTAGCCTCAATAAAGGCTTCGCCTGCAGGCTGATAAACAAAACAAATTACCTATTTTCAACATGCATAAGAATTTATATGCGCTACTTTACAAAATAAGTAAAAATAAATAAATATTTTGTAGGAAGAAATATAACTACCCAAATATTCATGTTGAACTTCAACTCCATCAACTTGCCTAAGAGGCGAAAAAAGTAACGCATGCTGTGAAAGTATACGGTAAAAAGTAACAGAAGATCAAGTACAGTGATACAATAAGGTGTGCACGGTACCGAAGCATAAACCTTTCCCTGGCACCTTTATTAAAATCAAGATCTCAGATTGCAACATTTATCTCAAGCTCAAAAACATAAACTTTAGCCCACGTTTGTTCTTGAGCTGCCTGCGAACAACAACAACAACAAATAAAGAAACTTCACTAAAAACAGATTTAAAGAAAAAACAGGATAAGATATAAAACAAAAAGAAAGAAAAAAGAATCAAACAGGAAGGTGAAGCAACAGATCAACTATGAGATTCTTTACTCTTTGGACCATGAGCAATAGTCACTTAAAGTCATGACATTTTTTATATCAATAAGTACCGAACATAAAAGCCTGCACAAATTGTATGGTATCGAACAAAAGATTAGGCAGTCTAAAGTAAGTAGACAATGCCAATCATCCAAAAAAAAAATCCCACCTATTCCACCTTGTGAAACAAAAGAAGAATTGGGAAAAGATGTGCAATGAGTAACAAAATCTTCTAAAGTTATCTCTTGGAAAATAAGAAAATGAACATTATATGTAAAGAAATATAATAACTCACAATCTATTATATCATGGTATAAAACTAATTTATAAAGTTTGTTTGAAGACCGAGAGGTCGATAACAAACATGTTGATACATCTCTAACAACATCATTTTAGATGCATTCTCATACAATAGTTAGTACAATAACTGATTTTTTGTTCTAGCTACCCACCATCATAAATCATGTTAACACAACAGGTAAATACTTCGGGAAAATGGCATCGGATTCAAGAACATCGATGTTGAGAAACCAAATTGATATAGCACCGAGACACTGTATTGCTACAACCGCCATCAGTTGATCAAGTTCAACAGCTGCTAGTTCACCAACTCTATATCATTTGAAATCAAATTCGGTTAGATGAAAGCAACAGTTTCCAAATGGTAAGCTGCAATCTAAATCATAAAACATAGAATCCGAAGCAGCACTTGCACATAATACTACTAATAAGCCACATTTTTTCAATTGAAAGAAACATACATAGTGTTTTCGTGAATCAACTACTGCCATGAACAAATTCAATGCAAAAATCATAGCAGGGAAGCCTTCTATTGCTCAATCACAACTGAAGACCTAAATCTGTGATTCTTTAGAACAAAGAGTGGTAGCACACACCACAAATCATTCAAAATGAGAACGTAATATATAATATATATATATATATATATAGAGAGAGAGAGAGAGAGAGAGAGAGAGAGAGAGAGAGAACTTGCCTGAAGAGAGTGAGTGAGTGACGCAATGATGTCTTTGAAATCGTAAATATGTTCCAATGCCCTCTCTCCATCAGAGGATGTTCTTTGTAAAAACTCAGCAAACAGGTTGATGTTCTTCGAGAGAAAAGGAGAGAGAACAAAGATTTCAAACTGGAAAAAATGGAGTGAGAGAGGAAGGGGAAATGGTGCCCCGTAAGAGGAGGATGGGATTGAGAGAGAAACCAAAGTGAGGGAGGGGAAATGGTTCCAGAGGCCCTTGTTGCCCCTGAAAGTGAGGGACAGGTGAAACTGAAACAGAGAAAGGAAGAATAAAAATAGGAATACAGAAGCATCTATGTTTGAGCGGGAAAAAAATTTTGTGAGAAGCTGACACGTGGCAATTAGGGGCAATATAGTAATTGAAAGAGAACCAAACTGTATTATTATAAAAAATAAAATATATATATATATATATATATATACTAGTATAGTAACCCGTGCAATGCATGGGACGACATTTTTTACTGATGAACATATTTAAAATTTAAGACAATTTCATTATATAAAAATATAATTAGATAAAAATATCCTAAGGAACATATGGTTGAATTATGCAGATATAAAAATAATTTAAAAATTACTTGAAAAATTTCAATTAACTATAACCAATGATTATATAAATTTCAAAATAAACCAATTAAATAAAGAAAACATGTATAAGACGTCAAGGTTATATGATATGTGATTTAATTATATCGGATTGTATGTGTTGAAAATAAAAAACTGTAATATTAAACTTTTAACCAAAAATGCTTTAAAATATTATATTATTATGTAAAATATAAAAAATAAATATTCTTATCTTCTTATAAGTTTAATTATAAGTTTTTTTTTTTTGCAATCTATTTGAATTATAAACTTTCTGTATTGAAAAACTATTTGATTTATTTCTTTTCTTTGTCCGTGTAAGTTAACCGTTTTTTATAAAATATATTTATCTATCAAATTATTTTTTATTTTCTCTTGAAAATCTATTTGATTTATATGTCCTCTTTTCCTGTGCAAGTTAACTACTATTACAAAATATATTTATTTACAATATTATTTTTTATTCCCTCTAAAAAAATCTATTTGATTTAATTCTCCTATTTTTTCCATGCAAGTGAACCATTTTTTGAAAATATATTTATCTATCATATTATTGTTTTTATTCTCTCTTGAAAATTTATTTAATTTCTTTATTCTTTTTGTTTGTGAAAGTTAACCATTTTTATAATATATTTATCTATCATTCTCTCTTGAAAATCTATTTGAGTTATTTATCCTCTTTTCTCGTGGAAGTTCAGCATTTTTAGAAAATATATTTATATTATATTATTTTTCTTCTTCTCCCTTGAAAATCTATTTGATTTATTTCTTCTTCTTACCCGTTGCAACTTAACCATTTTTACAAAATATATTTATTTTTCATCATATTATTTTTTCTTCCCTCTTAAAAATCTAATTGATTTATTTCTCATCTTTTACCCTGCAAGTTAACCTTTTTGAAAAATATTTTTTTCTGTCATATTATTTTTCTTCTCTCTTAAAAATCTATTTGATTTATTTTTTCTCATTTTTCATGCAAGTTCACCATTTTTAGAAAGTATATTTATCTATCATATTATTTTGTTCTCCTCTCGTGAAATATTATTTGATTTATTTGTCCTGTTTTCTGTGCAAGTTAGCCATTTTTAAAAAATATATTCAATTTTTTGTGTTTTTTATTTTATTTATATTATTATTTTATATTGTTATTATTATATTTTAGGCAATATATATTATGGATTATTATATAATATTATATTATATAATTATAAGATATATTATATAAATATATATCTAGCTTTTTTTTAATTAGATTATTATATTATATCACAGAAACAATTGTTTTAGGAATGAATATTGAAAGAATTTAAAGAAGAAAAAAATACAAATAGAGGATAAGAGGGATGGAACTATGGAGTTAAATTTTGCTATCATAAAAATAATTAAATTCACTGTACCATAGCATCAAACTAAAACCAAACTTGCAACTCAAGTAGAAGGTCTTTATCTCAGCAGCAAAATCCCAAAGGTACCTTATTTGAAGTTGTTAGTGGAAATATAAAATAACCAAAAAGACAATTTCAAGGTAACGGAGTTATCTATCATTTCTCAGCCGGGGATGCAACCTATACTTCCTAATACCTCACAATTCCACCAACTCAAATCATACATACGAATCCTTCAGTATGGATTATGCAGACAGATCCCCAAGAAAGCAATCCTTAGGATATCTCATGCACAAAAGACAGGCACAAACCCAATTGCTGATTGCAAAGACTGTATAACCCATCAAAGCCATATTAAGCTCCTAAAGTTCCTTAACCGTTATAGTGACTTCTCTGATATTTGGGAGGTCTGACCCTAAGACAGTTATTGGGAAGCCTAACATAATAATTGTTCAAGAATATTAAGATTGTTAAAGGAACCTATCAGAAGACAATAATAATAATAATAATAATAATAATAATAATATCAAGAAGCTTAATATAAACATGCCATATCAGATTTAAGTGACAACAAAAAGTTAGATATCAATATCAATAATTTATAATTTATGTTAATAATTTTAAACCTAAATTGTTGCATATAAACATGTCATATCAGATTCAAATGACAACAAAAAGTTAGATAATATAACTACTAAAGTATCTGACATAATAAGACAACCTGTCTATGATAACCCGTCTGATCACTCGTCTATGAGATCACTCATCTATGATAACCCGTCTGATCAGAAGGGTTATCATAGACGGGTGAGCATAGACGTGTTATCATAGACAGGTTCCTTCACGGGTTATCATAGACGGGTGAGTATAGACGTGTGAGACAGGATACAACTTGTATATGGGAAAACTGAATGAACCCGTCTATGATCACACGTCTATGAGATCATCCCGTCTGATCACCCGTCTATCAGACGGGTTATCATAGACGAGTCCATCACCCGTCTATGAGATCCCGTCTATGATAACCCACCTGATCAGAAGGGTGTACAGACGGGTGAGTATAGACGTGTGATCATAGACAGGATGCAACTTGTATATGGGAAACTGAAGGAGCCCGTCTATGCTCATCCGTCTATGAGGTCACCCATCACAGACGGGTTCATCACTCGTCTATGATAACCCGTCTGATCAGACTGGTGATCAGACGGGTGATCAAAGACGAGTGATTATAGACCGGTAATCATAGACAGGTGCTTATAGACGGGTGATCATAGACAGGATGCAACTTGTATATGGGAAACTGAAGGAGCTCGTCTATGATCACCCGTCTATGAGGTCACCCGTCACAGACGGGTTCATCACCTGTCTGTGATAACCCGTCTGATCAGACTTTTGATCATAGACGGGTGATTATAGATGTGTGATCATAGATAGGATGCAGCTTGTATATGCGGAAACTGAAGGAACCCGTCTATGCTCATCCCGTCTGATCACCCGTCTATGAGGTCATCCGTCTATGATAACCCGTCTGATCAGACGGGTTATCATAGACGGGTGATCAGACGGGTTGTTATAGAAGGGTGATCTCAAAGAATGAAGCAAAATCTTCTCAACAGAACAAATAAGAGTCATATTCAGTATCACTCTAAATGCAACTTGCACTCCAAAATGATGTATTAATATAATGTGAAAGCATAAGAGAATGATGTATTACAACTTAAAAATATGTAGCAATTTTTATACATTTCATTTGAAACAATTCATAATATTAGATCTATACATCAAGCCATATACAGGTAGCAGGTTAATATCCATGGACGAAAATAGTATTACAAATTATATTGAGATATTATTAAACAAAAGATATTTATGAAAAGATTCAAACATATGGTATTTTGAGGTTTTTCCTGGGCATTAGAATGTTTATATAGAAAAGATAATATCTTGTTTTGAAATGGTCTTGCTTTTGCCAGATCCATTTGATGTACAAATTTTAACAATTAATATTTTGTCTTGCCTAAATCAAAACCACCAACAAAAGACAAATCATAAAGAATACCAACCCTGCAAGTAAATATATGAAACCCAGTCCATTTTCATTTGTTTCATGGGAATTATCTCTTCAGCCTCTCTCTGAACTGAGTTTAGCCCAATTTTATCATATGGTGGGAAAGGTGATACAATAAATAACTATTTTAGTCAAATATAAGCATAATAAAACAAAATATAAAAGCATATACCAAGATCATGAAATCTGAATGAAGCACCAGCGAAGAATCAATTCTCTAAAATTTAGTTCCAGTGAGTTTCAATTGAGAAAGGCATACCTTTGGGTTTAATAATTGATTCAGTTGAACCCAACTCATAGCAATAACTGATGCAGGGTCGCGAAAATCATAATCATAGCTAATCTTTATATGAAGCACAGATGATGCAGGGTCAGGAAAATAACTACACAACGATATCAAAATAAAAAAAAATTACAAACCAAATTGAGAAGATACAACAACCAGCAACATCCAAATTTAAATTACTGATTTGATGGGTGTTTTAAAAAATAGAAAAAGAACCCACCATGATTCAAAGTTAAGTTATACAATATGATAGAGTTGTGGATCCAAAATAAGTAGTTGGTAAGGGTAGAGTTATCAGAAGTTGCATGTGGACAGAAAGAGGAGATCAAAGAAAATTGAAGTGAAGATCGAAAAAAAGAGAGAAGAAAATGGGTGCAATTGAATGAGTGTTCTCTCCCCTCCCTTGGAACTGCTGCTACTATTTTCATCTTCTTTCTTTTGCTTCTATTTTCAGTGATAGTAAGAGGAAAAGTAAACCATTTTTATATTTTCACCCACACTTTGATGAAAGACAATATCAAATTAGGCAAATCACAAATGACAGACCAAAGACAAAATCGGAACAATTGCACAATGAGAGTGACATTGTAAATAGAAGTTAATGTGTGAAACCCTAAACCACAAAATTATGCACATGATATCTTCAAGAGCTGTACCTCTTCAAACTTCCTCTTTGCACTTGCCTACATATATCTGAGATTGCTGCAAAACAGAAACAATTTCTTAAAAGCTCATCTTAAGTAAAATATTTGTAGTAAGAAATTAGGAATTTTTGAAACTAAAGAAAATAATAACAGAAATGAGAAGAGAGAAATATAGGACTCTGAAAAAAGTAAAATAAAAGAACAGAAATGAGTTCTTCTTCCAATCTTATATGCGACACCCAGGGCATGGAAAGATTATGACAAAAAGCAAACCTCACCTCCTCTTGAAATCTTTGAACCATGAGGCGCTCATGTTCACGATCATTAGAGAAGATGGTGGTGAGTGGCGGTGGTCTCGAAAACGTGCTGCATCTTCATGATTTCGTAGAAAATGTCAAGAAAATGATGAATGGAAGAAGAGAAGCGTAAAAGATGAAGATCATAAGAAAAATGCTACCAGAGATATGAAAATGTGTTTCTTGAATGGAAAGAGAATGCGTCCACTCAAGCTCTGTAGTCTCATTCATTCACCACCAGGAAAAAGATGACCACATACACCTATCACTGCAGCAGAAGATATTTTCAAATTTGAAATTTGAAATAAAAACAAATCTGCCGCCCAAAAGAACCTTTAACCATCAATCCAACCCTTCAAAAGAATGACCGAGAGTTTTGAAAAGAATATCCTGAAATGCAGTTTTAGCCCAGAGATGTTATAGGTTGAGTGAGATGAAGATAAAAGGGATCATTAGCGGCTTTATTTACAACTATACCACACAAAACCCTGTCTTCTCATTGGATGAATTGCCAAATATGGCTGTTTTTCTGGTGGACTGAATTTGTTTGGCTCCTGATATGTTGACACCTGGCAAAAATTACTCCAACAGTGAGTTTTAAGTGTGTATATATATATATATATCTATATATATATATATATATATATATATAGGTAAATAGGTAAATAAAATAGTAATTGAAAGAGAACCAAACTTTATTATATAGGTAAAAGGTAAATAGGTAAATATAGGTAATAGAATAGAAGAGCTTTGTACATTTAAAATATGATTTAATTAATATCATTTATCAGAAAATCATTAAAAATGTCTGACTCTTATCATAATTATCTTAAAAATCACACATAGGATATTTTTTGAGGTGAATATTGATAACCCGCTGGTTTATCTAGTTTTTACTATGATTAGTCAGTGAATTTGATAAGAATTGTTGAGTTTCTTCTCAACTTTACCCATAATTGTCTCTGTTTATTCTTAAGTCGTGTTTTGAGTCCTTTTAGTTATTTTAAATAATTTTTTTATATTTTTGAGTCAGTTATATGTAATTGAGTGCTCATGCTTTCAGATATCTAATTAAGTTCAAAAGTGAAGCTTAACCAAGGGTGTGAAGGAGAAGTTAGAAGAATAAGAGACTGAAGCATGCTGGATTGAGCCATTCGCCTTGCGAATGGGCTCTTGCCTCGCGAGTTTACGCGTCCAAGATGTATAAATTCAATTTGTAAATATGATTAGGGCATTTATCTTTACACCTTAAGCTGCAATTAGTTCAAGATTATTTCGAATTTTGATTTCTATCAACTTTTGTTATGGATCTTGGTTTTTATTCAATCAAATTTGTTTTTGTTTCAATGATGAGGAGCTAAATTCCCTTTATGGCTAAATCCTAGTTTCTTATCATTGTTTTTATGTTTTTCTTATGATTTTAATGCTTTCGATTGTTAGCTCGAGAAATAATTGAATGATAGGCCATAATGAGACAGTGAGAAGATTTATGTATCTAGAGCATTGGGAAAAAACCATAGGGTAATTGGAGACCGTGAGGAAATAAGGTGCAACTTCTATAGAGAATCTTTGAGCTTAATAAACTGCTTGGTTAATAATCATAATATAAATATAGTTGATTAGGAATCGAGGGTAAATTTTAGTGTGCTCTAACCCAAACATTAAAATAAATTAGGAATCCTGGTTGATAATTGTTAGTGTTAGTAAATAGGATAGATTGCCATAACTGTGCCGGACTAGAATTCGTATGTGGATTTGGAATTTTGTTTATTATAATTTAGATCCATAGATTGGTGAAATCGGGTCCCCAGACCTTTCTCAATTTGAAGTACACTCTCAACTTTACTCTTGCAATTTATTATTTCTTAAATTGATCATTTCATATTTTCTTCTTTTAATTAATTCTCTTTATTTCAATTTAGTTATAAACTTCTTTGGGAGTTTGAATAGTTATCAATATGGAAAAGTGGTAATTGGTCATCTCAATCCCTATCTTCTATTTCGGAACTGCCTAGTTCTATACTACTTAAAGCGATTTAGTGAACTTGCTAAATTCCCATCAACTACATATAGGATGATTTGTGATGGATTGAAAGTGTAAAAAACTGATTTACCAAAAAAAATGTGAAAAACTTTACGCCGATATTGTATCAAAATTAAACTCATTCAAATAACTCATCTACATTATATTTCACTCATATCTATATATAATATATATATTTTTTTGGTAACCATGATATATGTACGAAGTATCCAACACCGTTAGTAGTGACTAATCTTCGTCAGAGAACCTTTTGGGCATACAAGATGAGTTCTTCTTTCCCAACCAAGTTTTCTCCATACACAAGAGGCAGGATTCGAACCCTGACCATTTTCTCCATACAATATTTCATGTAAACGTTATATTTGAGATAAAAAATGGTGAATTTTCTGGTATCTAGAAAATGGAAGGATAAAAGTTTACCCAACATAGGTGATTCAATCAGATGGTGAGAACCATTTGACATTACTTACTAACCTGATTTATTTAATTGAGATGACACATTCTCATTTTTTTTTAAATAATTTTTTATTTAAAAATTACTTCCTTAATTAAATTAATTTTTCTTTTCAGTTTGGAGACGGCCAGTCAATGACAGATTCAGATAGGTTGGAAGGAAACTTATCAGACATAAATGAATAAAAAAAACTTATAAAACTAAATCAAGAAAAACAATAAACTTAAGCTAACAATGCCCTAGTTTTGCATTTTATTTTTTGACCGGAATTATTATACTTTCTTAAATAATCGAGATTCAGTCAAAAATGGCACACAACTAGAAAACGTAATTAATTAATTAATACCATTACTAATAAAAAGTAAAAACAAACCATTTGATCATGTAAGTCCAGAAAAAAGGTTTGCTGGTTTTCGATATTTTCTGACACTCTGTGATCTGCCATGGCGATGGCAGCCTTCAAATCCTCTTCCCGAAGAGGAAACCAATCTTCGGCTCCGTCATCTTCTCGCGAGGAACCGCGGAACAAAGCTCCAATTCGAAGGTCAAGGAGCGTGAGCGCGTTATCAAGGTCCAATTTGGACATTCCCACTGAATTCCTCAACAAGAGGGACAATCCTCTCTTCGACGAACATAAAACCCAATCCACCAACCCCCTTCTTCTAGAAACTTCCACTTCTGCGGATTCCAACGCTGCCAGAGGACGTTCTGTGGCTCGAAATCGCGAAGCTGGTTCCAAAGGATCCGCCTCGACGGGTCGGAGCTTGTCCAGGGTCGATACGGGTCGCCGCACTCGTTCGGTTTCTCAGTGTCCGGTTTCGAGGCGGCATTGGAATTATTCCACTTCCAAGGTATATTTCACATTTCTCCTTCGTTTACAAAGGACGAAGCTTTCTTTCTTGTACAAAACACAGCCAATGTGAATGCCTAACAGATGAGGTTGGATTGTAAAGAAGGTGGAATCTTGAAGACAAATTTTAAAAGCAGAAATTGTCTAAAGAAGAAACAATACCTTTCTTGCAATTCTTCTTTGCCATTTTTCACCTTTAAGATTTCACCTTCAAGATGCTCATGTTTATCCACCACTTGACGATAGAATCCAACCTACTACCTGCTGCATCTTGTTGGAGTCCCCGGTTGAATAGTGTTTATAAGTGGGGGGCAACCTCACCCCATGAGCTAACTTAGGCCCAAACCCAAATTCTAAGATGTTATCCGAGCTTATCCGAAAACCGTTGGGCCACCGCAGACGTCCAGTCCTGCAAACTTTCACACTCCAGATGTCCAGTTCTGGACGTGGGGGTGTGTTGGAGTCCCACATTGAATAGTGATATGACCTGAATAATGTTTATAAGTGGGGGACAACTCCCACCTCATGAGCTAACTTTTGGGGTTGAGTTAGGTCCAAACCCAAATTCTACATCTGTTAGGCATTGACATTGGCTATGTTTTGTACAAGAAAGGTGTCCATTTTGTAGCGGCATTGGCATTTCCTCCTTCTAATTAATCTCATCAACTACCAATGTATGTTGGTCCAAGTGGAAGAAGCTTGAACACCTTAAGCATAGTGGCCTTGGGTTGGATCGTTGAATTCATGTGTATGGAAAAAACACTATTGGGAGGGGTCCCCGTTTAGGTCTCCGACCGTACCCGAGAGATTAGTCTCTTACTTGATCTCTCTCAACTTATTTGCATTTGTTATTTGTGCAGAGCGAAGCTGAATGTACAGATAATAGAAAAGGTGGTTTGTTTGCAAGTGATAATAATGGTGTGATGGATCAAGTGAAAGATCTTCACCACACATGGTCTAGTCACCATTCCTCCATTGAGGTTTCAGATTCTTTTGCTTCTACTTTGGTGAGTTCCCACTTCTCAGCTGCTATATTTATTGCGTTGCAAATACTTGAGGTGTGTCATGTCAAAATGAGGAACAACTTACTGAGTATGTTTGTCTGCCAGTCTGGTTTGCGATCTCGAAATTGTGATGATGCAGTTTCGACGGCAAGTTCTGGATATGTTTCTGATGAGAAAACTATCAAAGCAGTTTGTGAACAGATGAAGGTGAGTTTTAGGAAGGCTTGTAGTATTTCCCAGTAATACCTACTCTTGCTGTCATGAGTGCTTTAAAAAAAAAAAAATACTTGAAGATGCCATGGTTGATTAATGTAGATCTAGTGTCCTACATCTAGGAAATTTTGATCCTCATTATGAGAAAATTCAATGCTTCTATAAGGAAATTGGTGATTTTTCTTGATGACAACTAGATATTTTTGGTATAATTTGGGTCTTGTCTTCTTCTACAGCCAGTACAAGGAGATCTACCAGAAGCCAGCGACATATATGAAACAGTTCGTTTTGAAGTGAGGCGTGCTATTTCTGAGATCCAGAATGACCTTCAGAGTGTAAGTTTCATGAGTGGCTGATTCTCTCTTTGCCCACTTTAAGTCAGCTAGCTCTATTTGCAATTATTTAACCAATGGTAATTGATACATCATGCCACTGTTTAATGGAAAGCAACCCCCCCCTGTGTTTGTAAGACTAATAATTAATATGCTATACATATGCTGAAATCTATTAAAGAAAAAGATTGGGTAAGAAACTCACTAGTCATTATTATAAATGTAAAATTTTATATCATGTTCTATATTGCATATTTGCACCATATAAATCAATATTTTGTTGCAAAGCATTGCTGCTTGTTTTTACAGTTTTGGTTCCCTTTGACCCTTCATCTGACCTATCAATTCTAAATCTGACCTACCACCCCTTTTTATATACTAATGCATGCAACCCTTGGCAGTCGACCCTGAAGATTTGTTAATATCAGTCCATAAACCTCTTAACACTTTTCCCCCTCTCCCTAGTCTTCTAGGGCATGGCTGCAAAGGTGGTGCCTAAAGCAGATGCAACGTGCAGCATGTCTAAGGTGCCTTTACATTTAATGCGTGACTCCCTGGCCTAACTCTAGTACCATGACTTGAGCGCTCTACAGCTGTCCTACCCATCTTGCTGCAGGTGCTTCACTAGTTCTCTACCATCCGCCATCGATCAAGTCCCATTTGATATATGCCTCAAAGCGCACATGAAGCCACTTCCAAAACAGCAATGCTTGAGACTAGGCCAATAATATCATTCCTCCATCATAGCTTCACTCTTACCTTATCTCTCCCAAGGTGACCCCTTGCATGTAGTTTCCATCAGACCTTATCATGAATTGAATTAGATGGCAAGCAAAGCCAACGACTCTCGAAAAGTAACCATCTTGTGAAGAGAAGCTTGGATAATCAATATTCTGTACCCTTCCTTTATCTTTTCAATCTCACAACATTTACAGACATGGTGGTGATAAGATAAACCACTTGACTAAGTGCATTTGCAGCCTTGTTGTCAATAAGCTTTATTACAACAACATAATCTTGAATAAACTTCACCTGTTTTCTGGTTATTATTGTGCTTAAGAGCTTTATGGTCTGAATAAATCGCAAACATTGTAGAAGATAAGCTTGACAATAGTGTAAAGCTTGCGCTACTACATTGACTTCCTTGTTGTGTGTGGAGTGCTTATGCTTGGCTTCATTAAGTTTTTCACTAAAGAAGCTAACCGGATGACCTTGGCTGGGAGTAGCATCAATGTGACTCGTCACAAGCTATTTCAAACACCTTAGAAAAATCTGGTAGCCGCAACACTAATATATTTCAAAAACCTTACAGTTTCCCTTATTCCTCACCCTTCTCACCCGTCCCCACCTCCATTGTATATTCAGGAGTGTCCTCAACGATTAGGGTAGACTCCTCTACCAATTTTATGGAAATGAAATTGCTGATTGTTCTACAATCTACTAGCACCAGCACTTGCCTCTGTCCAATTCTACCAAGTCTTAAATGACTGAGGGAAGTTAATCCCTCTCTGCACTTCAGGGATAATTGGAGTGTCTTGTCCTCCAATTCTTGCTTTCCTTCGTCTTCCTTCAGCTCCATTTCCTTCTCTTCTTCCTCCATGTCTTCCATTAATAACAGCTGGTAGTGCTTGAAGTTGCACACATGCTCAGATCCCATTGCCCACACACTTAAAAAAAAGCTTCTTTCTGCTTCTTTCTTGTAATTCAGCTCGGCAGAGTTTTCTGCCCCCATTAATTCGTCTCTCCTCCCTTGCCCATCTAGAGGTTTGGGTTCATTGGGCCTTTATTCCCATAGTTGGGTTATATGTAATGGGCTGGGTCCTCTCAACTCCCCCCACCGGATTGGCCTTGAAATAAGAGGGCCCCTTTCCGGACATTCTCCCCTTGTCATTTGGTACAAATCCCCCCTACTTCAATGCCCACTTCTTCTCCTCCAACAATAGAGCTCGATCCATGAGTTCTGATAGTGATTCTGAATTGTACAGCTTCAATTCTGCTTGCAACTCCTCTCGTAACCCATTCGGGAAAATCCTTTTTAAAATCAATTTATCCGCATCTTTCAGCAGAGCAGAAATCATCTCAAACTGCTCACGATACTCCATAACCACTCCTGTTTGCTTCATACTCAACAATAGCCCGAAATGCCGAATTACTCCATGCTTCAACTCTGTTAATCCACCCATACATATCGTCCCTGGAGAAGATCGGGACTTCCAGCTTCCACCCTCCATTTCGCGCGTCAGAGGACAGCTTCCCCTCGATGAACCTCCTCCACATCTGGTCTGTGAATCACGGATTCTGGAATGTGATTCCGGAACTCGACTCAAGTCCAGTCTGTTGTCATGCCCCTTGCTTCGACTCCCGTTCTCTCCCTGCCCGTTCGAGGAGTGTACCCTCTATCGCTCCCCTACAGCAATTGATTTATCTCGTTCCACTGCGTTTGACTTTCGTTTTTCCATTCGAGCAAACTTTTCTCCAAGCTCTCCACTAGCGACTCAAATGCAGCTTGTGTGGCAACCATCTAAGGCTCCCTGAATCGTGCGATTTGATACCAGTTGTTAGGTACCAGGAAAATAGCTAGAACAGAGATGAAAATTCACTGTATTATTGCAGATTTCAGGCCTGTTCCAAGGTGATATAGTGCCTGGATATGGAAAATCGAAGAAAGAAAAAATACAAAGCAAGTAATTAGAGAGTGCCTAGTCTCTCCCAAAGTCCCAGCCTACCTCCCGCAATTCTCCCTCCCTCGCCATATATCCCTTACAACCAAATCACTCTCCCACTACCCTCCGTATTGCCAACTCAGCAGTTAGTTACACCTTAATTATTTTCTCTCTCTTGGTCACAATCCCCTACATTGCACCCCCTCTTCCTCCTTACGTACACCTTAGTTATTTTAGAGGTCCTAGCAATTTCTTCGTAGCTGCCTCTCCATATTGAGAAGGAAACTTTCTTGAAAGTGAACCCTGAAGATATTCTTCCATGTCCAATGCTACCCGAAATATAAAAAAATATCCGTGAAAATTCTGGCATGTATCTCCAGCTATAGTCTCTTTTGCCAATTTTAAAAACTAAAATAAAATTGAGCTTGAATTGGTTTAGGCTTAGGTTTTACAGTATTATAGTATCAGCTAAAAAGCATTCTATTGCTGTTCATTCTCTGGGAATGAACTCTAAAACTTTTAACCTATAAGCATTTGAGGATTAACTCTTCAGAATCAGATATTGATGTATTTTCGAAGGTGAAAACTGGACTGGTCCATGTCCTTTACTTTCATACAACTTTGCATTTCACATGAATTGGACTGCCTGCATTTCTTGTGAACTTTGATTTTTTTGGTGGAAGTATGCATACTCACACAGGTCATTTGCTCATTTTATTTCTTAATTTAAAGTTTCATATGTACTCCAAATTTTTAGTTATTCGTCATAAGGTCTGAATAGTTGAGTGCTATTCAATTCCTGATGCTTGTGTGTCTAAATGTGCTAGGATGATTGCAAATGGAAGTTTTATGCTAATCTCTAAGTTGTTTATGGCTCTTTGGACTTTTAGGCTATCCAAAGGAGTAATGCTACTGCTATTGCTGTTACCAACGTGGCTGATATTCCTCCTGACTTGGTAAACCCTGGTGCAGTAGAATTGGTTTTGGAGATTAGAAGAGAGTATGCAAAAAAGCTTGAAGAGGTGATATTCCCTTTTATACTTGTAGATGGAGTATGATTAATTTCTCTTTCTTTTTTTATTTTTAATCATTTGTTCTCTATCGTGTAGTAGATAGTCATCTCATAGTTGGCATTGAGGTTGCCCTAGAACATGTTTTTTCGAAGTCCTTTCTTGCTTTTATATGGCAACTCTCAAAGGAACCACTAATTCCTTTCCCCTTTTATTATTTTCAGTTTAAATTACTGCAGGAAATCTCTCCCTAACTGAATGTGTTTATCCTCTGACACTTAGTTGTATATCTGTTTTTTAGTATCCTCTCTTTTAAGTTTCACTCTATTAAGTAGACCGTAAACCTTATCATACTTGCAGTCCCAAGAGCGAGCTAGAAATCTTCGAGCAGACCTGGCTGTTGAAGAACATCGTGGACAAGAACTGGATAGAATCTTGAAAGAAGATCTTCCATATCCCATGACCCCTAATGTACAGAAGTCTCGTCCAGCAAGAAGAGTGAGTTCTTTTCACATTTTATTTAGTCTAATCACTAATGCATATTTTCATGCTTGTCATGTGAAGTTCTTGAATATTTTGCCAATCACAATATATATAGCATGTATGTTTTCTGTGTTGTACATGGACCATATTTTTTACACTTTCATTAGTAGTGAGTAAAGATTTGCCTGGGAGGGCTATAGGTGAAAAGCAGCAAAGGTTGGAGTGAAAGCTAGAAAAAAACCCAGTTGTCTTGTTTTAAACCTGTACCAAGCATAAACTTCACGTTTTAATCAGGAAGCTTCATGTATGAATTTTTTACATGTTGTAGTTGTTATTTTAAAATATAAGATTTTAACCTCATGAACTTCACAATATTTAATAGCACATCTCGTATCTCCTTTTCAAGTGCTGAAGATATCAGTATTTCCCTTGTTGCGGTCTATAAACGTATAATATGCAGACAACTTGATTATATGCATTTCATAATTAAACTCATTAATCTCATGACTTTTGGGATGAAGATAATATTATGCTGACCGGGACAAATATATGGGAATTAATGCTTATTATTTGTGCAGGTGTGCATGCTTTTTGTTTTATTTGTTTCTATTCCATTGTTAATGAACCAAAATATGTTGACAGGCTAGCATTGAAAGAAGAAGGATGTCAAGACGTCTTGAGGAAGATGCCAAGGCTTATTTTGACGAGTGTGTATCACTATCGACATTTGATAGTTCTGACTTTTCATCCCAAGAGGATCCTCCACTCAACGCGGTTGGCCCACCTATTCCATCTGGTAGCTCTGTATGTTCACCCGAGGCAAGTTCAGATGCTTCAGTTTCTAATTTCATTTGTAGTTTCCTTGCTAATAAACTGGTCCCCCTCAATCTTCTTTTCTTGCATATTTTTCTGAATCCTTTGAAAAACTTCTCAAATGATAATACTAGTTTCTTGTTTACTGAAACTTATTTCATGTAAACATTGGAATTCTTCTATTATCTAAAGTGGCTTTAGACATTATTACACAGTTATGAGTAAGGATCAGACACTTCCATATTTATAGATATCTGGGAATGAGGTTTAAGATAAATGCATTCTTATATAATTATCCATCAACCTACACTGACTAGTAAAATATATTACATATTATGTGTTGATATTACACACGTCTAAAATAAATTATGAAAATGAATTTTCTGAAAATAAATGTTTTACATGTTCACAGGAATCAAGCATTCAAGGACAATCCATGAATATCCATGATGACTTTTCGCAACCATCTTCCAGCATCGATTCTGTGGGAGCTATTCATGGTCAATTCAGTTCAATCCCTGGCAGCACAGAAACTAGTTGCAAGCCCTGCTTCTCCTTTGCAAAGAAGCCATCTGAAACCTCCGGACTTCAGCAAGACATCCAACAGTACATAAAGAAGTTCGAAAAAAATGTTTTCAAGCTGCCAACACCGAGACCAAATTTTTGTGATCTACGTGATTATAGTTATGAATCATCTTCTGAGAGTTTGTTAATTGATAGGGTACTATTAAAAAACAGAATTGAGTCTGGTAGTTTGTTACTCTGTGGTAGTGGTAACATATTGTCATCTAAATCTTGTGGGATAGGGATTTGACTAGAAAGTATGAATTAAGCAACTTTTACATATGCCACGTAATTTTGACCTTGTTCTTTCCACAAGTAATATATATGTAAAATTGTAAATATACATATGCTTAACGGTACATGTAATGGGTTGGTTTCTCCTTTGTTTCCTCTCTAAGCACGCATTCGCTCTAAGCTATACATATATGCGCAAGAGATGATCGCCTACGCATAATAATTATGTTTATTTGAACTAAAAATGGGAATGACAACAGTTGTTTATTAGTTTTACGAACAGTGTATTTAAAAATTCGCGGCTCGTCTTTTAAAAGTGGCTTAAGCGGTTAGAATTAGGGGTCATCATGGGTTGGGTCGTGTTCCATGAAATTTGGGATCAATCCAATCAAAATAGAGTGAACTGTGTTGGGTTGGATTGTTAAAAAATTCATATAATCCGAACCAACCCAACCCGATCATTTTAGGATTGGGTGAGGTGCTCGGGTTTGGCAGAAAAACATGATAGTTCACTTTTGGGTCGGGTCGGGCCCGACGGGGAAGCCACAAATAAACTTGTTCTCCAATTAAAATCAAATTGAAATATTACATTGAACTGATTGAAGTTTGAAATATTACACTGATTGAAGTTTGAAATATTACACTGAAATCATCAAAGTTAATCGAACTACATTTTATAACCATCAACTAAAATATTGAGTTATGTTATTTGAACATCAAAATTTTGACACCGTATGTGTTTATTTCTATTTCTTACTTACTTTTTATCTTCTTTGTATACACACATCTCAAAAATATATCATCAAAACAAAGAAGACATTGTATAGTATCCCTATTATGATGTTCAAAAATTGTTTCTCAAAATATTACATTGAAATCATGAACAACAACAACAACAACCATTAACTAAAAGTCTAAAATATTATACTGGAAGTCTAATAACAGCCAAAACCAGCAATTAAGCAGCAACACAACCATCAACTACGCAGCAGTAACACAACACCTAATAATAGCCAAAAGCAAGATTCAATGAGGTTAAAAACTTAAATATAGACTGTAAATTGCAAAGCACTTAAGGAAGAAGGGAAGGGATTTGGGATTAGGGATTAGGGAGAAGATTTGACTTACCGTTAGCCGTTGCCACTGGTCGCTGGTAGGAGAAGGGCGTCGCCCGCCGCTAGTCCCCAATAGTGAGTGTTTGAGTGAGAGACGAGGGGATATGGTGTATGGGCGTAGTGAGTGAGAGACGAGGCACGAGGGCACGAGTTTCTGTGTGTGATGTGAATGTTAGGGACATCAGAGATAAGATTGAAAAATGAGTGAATAATATCTCTTTGGGTTGGGTCGGGTTTATTAAAGTGAAAAAATCGAAACTTGATACCCAACCTATACACTTCGAGTTACATAAGTTTAAACTCAACTCAACCCTATCACTTGAACCAACCCAGAAAATCTGGGTTGGGTTGGGTCAATCGGGACAGCCCAGACCCATGACCACCCCTTGTTATAATTGTGGACCCTAAGGGTCTACCCTAGTGTTAGGCCCTCTCTAAAGACAAAAATTCATCCCTCGCCCAACACCCGACCTCAATTTGTATAGATGATCCGGATTTGTACAGAAGAAGTTCTTAATTTAGGAAGTCTATTGACCTAGTTGGAATGAAACAACTCTAAACTAGACTTGTATACGTCCGACGCATAACAAGTTTATTTTAAAATAATTAATGAGTTTATCTTATAAATAATTAACATTTATTAATACAATCTTAAATAAATTAAGATTATAATAAAAAATGACTCTACAATAAATATAGCACATTATTTAGTAGGCTTCCGTTAAAGAGATTTATACATTGTGTGCAGAGCATGGATGCACAAATATTCATGTGTATTAGTTTTGAGCTTGAATAAAAATTATATAATGACAAAATATTATTTTTGTTGTATCTTTAACACATAAAATTAATACAAATGTTTCTAAAAAATACAGAAATAAACATAAATGCTTAAAAAATTGAATCAGATGTGCTACAAATAATGCAAAGAAGAAATATTTTAATCCTTTTTTTTGGTGAATATATTTTAATCCTTTGCTACCATTTGAAAAATAAACTTATATATCCAGCTGAAAAATAAAAAGATATTCACTTAGCATTTGTATATGATTGACCTTAAATACTTTGACAAAAATCGAGAACAACGATAAAAATATAAGTTATAAAAAAGATAAAGAGGGAAGACAAAATTTGAGTATGATATTATGGAGAAAAAATATAAGCATTATATTGTTTGCATTGCTAAGGATACTTGGCAATCCCTTCAAACTTTGTGGAAGAGGAGAGGGAGAATCTTACTATTTTGCTCTCAGCTTGAAATTCGTTGAAATCCTAGAACCGATCGTGCTCACGCATATTATGAGTTTATAATCGCCCCAACTCCATTTAATTTGTTTAGTCAATGTTTAATAGTAATTCTCTGACTAGTCTTACTAATGCTTCATGTTTTCCATGGTGTTAGATATGTTAACTGCTAGAGAAGAGACTATCTCACTTTAGTGGAATATTATCTTTAATATAGGTTGTGCTCACACGTGATATGACTATAACCGCCTCAACATTCTCACTAATGCTTCATGCTTTCCATAGGTGTTAGATAAGTTAACCGCTAGAATAAGGTTTTAAATTGTAATTGTTAATTATTATAGCCGTTTGTAATTCAAGTGGTTGAACACCTCGAAATAAGTTGCGATCCTATAGTGGGGTAAAAGCTTCTCAAAATAAAATTTGTTTTTAAGGTTAGTAAATAACGATGTATACACTTTTAATTTAACTTAAAATGCATTATGATCTTAACTTATCAAAATTTAAGGAATAATAAATACATTTTCACTTAATTTAGAGGAATATTATTGAAGTGTAGATCGTGTTCATCCATGATATAACTCTATAACCATCCCAATTCCATTTAATTTGTCTAATTTATTTATAATAGTTAATCAATAATGCTTACTAATGCTTCATGTTTTCCTTATGTGTTAGAAATGTTAAGGGCTAGAGATGAGGTTTGAGTTGTAATCACTAACTACCACCCTGCAAAGTTATGCGTAGGCTTTGTTAAGGACACCCCCAAGATTGCTAAGCACATCCCCATGAACAGCGCATTTATCAAAATATCCCCTTATATTTATTTTTTTTTGTCATTTGGCTCACTCGCAAATATGTTATTTGCGAGTGGAAAAAATGTTTGCACTCTCACAAATACTATATTTGCGAGTGAGTTATTTTCTGAAAATTGCTCACTCGCAAATATGATATTTGCGAGTAAAGCAAGCATTCGCAAATATCATATTTGCAACTGTGCAATTTAAAAAAAAAAAATTTTCTTCACTCGCAAATACCTTATTTACGAGTGAAGAAAAATTTCCTTCACCCGCAAATACCTTATTTGCGAGTACTGGATGATTTAGCAAATAAGGTATTTGCGACAGCACAAATCAACAAATATTTCGCAATTACCTAAATTGCGAGTGAAAATCTGCGAGGGTAAGAATGGAGGGATAAAAAAATATTGAGTTTTAAGGGTTTTTTTGGTGGGGGTATTTTGGTCAATACACTGTTCATAGGGGGTGTCCTTAGTAATTTGGGGATGCCCTTAGCAAAGCCCTTATGCTTATTACATTTGAAACTTAATTACTATTCACTCATGAATTTTTAGTTCTATTTTCGTAAGTGAAAATTTTAAATGAGAGGCCCAACTCAACCCAATCGATACCCACTCTATAATGTGGTGCAGATTCAACAATTAGAGAATAATCACTTTTCGCAACTTATTTAATTTCCAAATTACGTTATTTTTAGACAATCAAGAAAATATTTATTTTTTATTTCCAATTTTGTCCTGGTTTATTATTATTTCCACTCTAAGGTTTTTGCATAAAGATTGAAAAAAATATATTAAATACTATCAATTTTAGAAAAATATAACCGCATTCGAATAACCTTATTACTTTATTAATACTCTTTCATCCATTTAGTTTAAATGTCAAAAGACAAAAATGAAATTAAAAAAAAAAAACATCTTTTAGTTTTATAAAATAATAAAATAATTTTGTCCCTAAAATAACAGATATATGTAACGGAAGAAGTACACTGTATCCAACTCATTTGCATATCTCGCCTTGAAATAATTCTGTGAGAATTAGCATTTTTTTATTAGATTTTGAAAAAAATGAATTAAATGGGAGTGTGTGTATAACGACCTGCCGCCCTCATATAAAAGAAATAGGCACCAAGCAAAGTTTCTTGATGTGTTCATATATTTATGAGGTTATGAAACGTGCAAATGTGTAACTCATTGCCAAACCTGGGGAGATGTAATACTCAAACTAATTGGCCAAAATGAATAATAGATTGCCAAAGTAATTTCATGAACAAAGCTAACTTTTAGAAGCTTGCTAAATCATTTAAGTACATCACTTCATATGATGTAAAAATTAAAATAATTTTAACTAGTAAAATGCCAAAATTTTCTCAGTCATCATAAATTTATAAAGTTATCAAAAGGCTGGCTAGTAACTTGAAGCGAAACAGGTAAAAACATGGAGTCAATGTCAAAGATAAATGAGACATTCAAACTCAGTTTTTTTTTGGAACACTCAAACAAATTAGAGGTTGGAGGATAAGCTAGTTGATAACGGAAAGTGGATGAGGTAACTGATAGCGGATAAATGATAAACTAGCTTATTTTCTGTGGAAGTGTTTGATTAAATTAACGGTTGAACTAGGTGAAAAATATAAAATGACATAAAAAAACATCTTCATTAATGATTTTATAAAATTAAATGAAGATAATAAGGATAAAGGTGGAAAGAAAAATGAAACGCTATAAGCTATAAGCTCAAACGCTACTTCAAGTAACGTCTGGAAAAAACGCTATAAGCTCGTAAAAAAACGTTATAAGCTCGTGACAGAGACGCTTACCAAACGAGACTACTTTCTCATCCACTAATCTGCCATAAACTCGTAAAAGTAGCGTGTCAAACAAGCTCTTAGTATTACCACAATTAGATTGGATGGATAATCTTTTTGAATCTGTGCAAAGTATTCAAATTAGACTATTGCTCTCTTGGATTCAACTTCCAAGTCAATGACTAATCCCTGTCTTGTAAATTGCACACAAAAAATTGACAAGCTTTATTATACTCAGAAAAATGGCCAAAAATACTATACTGGGAAAAAAGACCCCCCACCCTCCCCCACAAAAAAATGAAATAAAATAAATAAATAAAGAATGTTTTGTTCTTGCATAATCTCTGTGACTATTTGTTTCCTGCCATTATTTAGTTGAATTCCAGACATATATCCTCCTCTCACATCTTCTTTTCCAACTTAAATTTCTGAAACAAACTCATAGTAACTGACATGCACACTTAGGTACAATACAGTAAGTTCTCAAGTTTTCTTATTTTCTTATAATAAACAATTTAAAATGCTGACAAAATAGGTTGAGATTCCTAAACCAGGAAAGCCAGCTTAGAATACAGAGCCCCATTGGTAGCATGGCTGCACCACCTTGCCAAGTGTTGCTCAAAATTGAAGCCATTTTATTAACCCATGGTTAATTAACCCAGTTAAATTTCAACCCAAGGTTATAACCATTCCCTTCACTTCCCACAACACACCCAGAAACACAGATTCAATTGTTTATTTAAATATTTTCTCTTCCTTTTAAAACTCACCCAATTTCCTTTCCTTATTTCTCTGTCTCATGCTCTCTCTTTCTCTATGTTTTGGTAAACCACTTTAGGTAACTTGATTATATAATATACTACTACTACTATAAATACAAAGAGGGTAATTTTTTGTTGTCTAATTCATTTCCAAGTGCTTCTCACATTTATTCTGTTTCTTCTTTTTGGCCAAAAGGGTGTGTGCTTGCATTGTGAGTGAGGCCCAAAATGAAGAGGTCTCATGCATCTTCTTGTTCATCATCATCTTCTTCTTCTATTGGGTTTGAAACTCCCATTCAATCAGACAAAAGGAGGCCTAAGCATCCAAGAAGGAATGTTAAGTCACAGCAATGTAAGCAGAACCAAACCACTGCCAGAAGAAGCTCCATTTATAGAGGAGTCACAAGGTTCAAGTCACTGTTTGTTTTGACTTCAATTTCCATTCTTTTTAATGGGTTTTTAGATGCATTTGCATGTTGTGTTAATAATGTCTTTGATCAACAACAGGCATAGATGGACAGGGAGGTTTGAAGCTCACCTATGGGATAAGAGTTCTTGGAACAACATTCAGAACAAGAAGGGACGACAAGGTAATTTTCTTTTTGGTAGTGAGAAATTGTGATTAAATTAAGCACAAGAGTGAGAAAACCAAGGAGATCTATTATGTTTTGTTTATTATTTTTAATTATGTACATTTTTTCTAATGGTGATGATTATCTATTCTGACCTTGTTTTATTCCTCATAATCTCTGTCGTTGCAACGTTCACATACACTTCTGTGGCTGCTTTAGTTTATTTGGGTAAGTCTCTTCTCATGCAATTGGATCTCACACAATCCTTGTCAACTTTTCAATTTTCTGAATTATAATTAATTCTAATACAATGTCCCTTTTTTCAATTTATTTTTAAGATCAAGAAAGATCCTGGTCATGATGTTGTCACTTGGACCCAATTCTCTTATTTTATTTATTTATTTATATATATATTTTGGTTAACTCATATAGGGGCATATGATACTGAAGAAGCTGCAGCCCGTACATATGATCTTGCAGCCCTTAAGTATTGGGGGAACGATGCAACATTAAATTTCCCGGTATATTGATTAAATTTATTTCATATATGTTATACGTTATAATAATAGTATATATGAAAGATGTTGTAATTAACTTAATTTCATAATTAATTATGGATGAACTGTGCAGATAGAAACGTATAGCAAGGAGCTTGAGGAAATGGAAAAGGTCACAAAAGAAGAATTCTTGGCTGCTTTGAGGCGCCAAAGCAGTGGTTTTTCTAGAGGTGTTTCTAAGTATCGTGGGGTAGCTAGGTTAGTTGCACTGAAATTATATTTGCACATCTTTTTTTACGGGGATTGGTCAGTGCCTACCAATTCTTGTTCAAAATATTTAACTTCTATATACGTTACTTTAGTAATGTGTGCACACATATAGGTCTGGGTAGGGTATTATAGTACCCGTCTTCATACCCGCATTTGAAAAAAATATCCGGATCCGGATCCGTATCGGTGTGGATAGCAACTTAAGTACCCTTACCCGTACCCTCTGGGTACCTAAGTACCCATACCCGCACCCATTACCCGCACGTTAACTAAGAAAAAGGGAAAAAAATAACACAAATAATATCAGCAACTGCAGTTAGTGCTTAGCCAGTAGGTGATTAAGTCCGAAAGGGAAAAATAGTTAAGAAACCGTAGGTTACTTTAATTTTATTTTTAAAATTTGATATATAATTATAATTATATGTATTAATATAAATAAAAAAATATATAAATATATATATTTATATATGCGAGTGCGGGGCGGGTTGGGTACTAGAGTACCCGTACCCGCACCCATACCCCCTCTTATTTACGGGTAATTATCCAGACCCGCACCCGTACCCACAAAGCGGGTATTTATCCTACCCATTATGGGTATTTTTTGCGGGTAACCAGCGGGTAGGGTCCAAATTTCATCCCTAGTTGGCATCTAATTTACATTGCTTTTAATAATCTCAGATGGTACAAATTTCTAATCAAATTAAGAATAAAGGTTAAAACTAGTACTCGACAAAAAAATACCTTGGTATTTTGGTCTTCGAGAAATGAAAAATATAAATTTGATCCTCAAAAATATAAAATACGGATTAAAATAGTCTCTGATAGAAACTAAAATGTCTTTAAAAATTATCTAAAAAGATTAATTTGACCGACATTTTACATTTTTGAGAATCAAATTGATATGTTTCATTTTTCAGTGACCAAAATATCACTGTGTTTTTTTGCCGAACACCGGTTTGGGCCTTTATTCTAAAACTAATATTGGGCTGGTAACAATTTTTTTTGTTTGAATAGGCATCACCATAATGGCCGCTGGGAAGCTCGCATTGGGAGAGTATGTGGTAACAAGTACCTTTATTTGGGGACATATAGTAAGTACTCAAGCTTCTGTTCTATTTATTTTTCTCAATTTTTTTCCCACTCTTGTTTTCCGTGAAACCCAACTGTTTCATCTAAAATACTCGCATATTACAAGTTTTAAGCACAATTTACATTGTTGAATAACAAATTTAACATGCTTATTTAATAAATAAATATTATTATTCCAATAAAAGTAAAGACCTAAATTGATCCCTAAAAAACACAAGGACGTTTGTGATCCCGATCCCTAAAAAATAAAAAATTTAAACTTGATAATCAAAAATCTCAAATGTCAATCAATTTAATCTATTTTGGGATAAATTTTTTAGAGATATTTCCGTCTTTGTCGGCCGTTATTTTTATTGACATTTGAGATTTTTCATTTATTAGGAATGTAACATATTTCCGTGTTTACCATTTTGGACCTTTATTCCAATGAGAGTAAAGGTCAATAATATTATTTGTGTCAACAATATGATACAATAGAGTAGGCACTAGGCACATATAGCATATTTTACCTCACTTCAGCTTGGAAAACTGCAGTTCTCATAATTAATGACAATAGATTCAGTTAAAGCTGCTGTTTTAGGCTATTTGTGTGAGTTGTGCTCGTTGCATGAGCAGTGGGTGTAATACTATTGTCCCCTAGCTGCAGAATACATCAATTTCTGCTGACAGTTTGTGGATCACATAAAAATAGGAGCATAGGAAAGTTACAGCTGCAAGCACTAAGCAGCAAGGCACGTGCCTTCCCCCATCTCCCCTTCTTGATGGGTCCAATTTGTTCAAAGTGACCCCCACGAGGGGCTGATGTGTAGAGATAAGGGGAAAGTGCATTTCTCTTTGCTTTTAATACAGCCAAAGCTGCTGTGTTGATCCCCATATACACCAAGGGGAAAACTCTCTTTTTCTTAAATTGTCACATATTATTTATGTATTTGCATATTAGCTTGATAGAAAAATGTTTATAGTCATAACATTAAATTAAATATTATTTTGTTCAAAGTTTTTGATTTTTTTTCTAAACTATGTTATTGTATTCTTTATTAGCTTTGTGTAACACACTATAACACACTATTAGTTGGCCAATTCCAATCTAACATTTGACTATAGAGCCCTAAATCCAATAGACAAACATGTTGGAGGGTACAGCAGATCCTTGACTTTGTACTTTTTTCATGAATGTTAATGTAGTGAGTAGAGTTCATGCAGTCTCCACAATCTCCTGCCAACATGTCGGTGAAAAGTAAAAATTTAAAAAGCTTGCAATCTTGAAAGCAGAATAAAAATCAAAATTTGGTTAAATATTTTTATATTTAGCTATAAAATTATAATAAATATAAAACAAGATCAGAACAGACAGACATTAAGAACTTCTAGCTAAAACCCAAAAACCCAGTGGGCACGTGATGCTACAAGTAATCAACTTTATGTGATTTTATGTCATAAAGTTATCTTTTTTCCAATTTTATTCTTTCACAATTAATTAATCACGATCTTATTTTTAATTCCAACTTTTTTATTGCTAATCTTGGATTTTTCTTTTTGCTGAACTTGAACTTTGAAGAAACTCAAGAGGAAGCAGCTGTGGCATATGATATTGCAGCCATAGAGCACAGAGGACTCAATGCAGTGACCAACTTTGACATAAGCAACTATGTTGACAAAATAAAGATGAAAAATGAACAATCCCAAGAAGCAGAAACACAAACAGAAACAGCTCCTAGCTCCATTGATTCTGAAGAAGCTGAAGTTGAACAGAAAAACACACCACCTCCACCAGAACATCTGCACAAGGAATCACAACAGCCACAAGTTCAAAACACCAATGTTCTTCTAAGTGAGGAATCCTCACCAGCTATTGTTATGGACCATGTTTTTGAGCAGGACCTACCATGGAACTTCATGGATACTAATTTATCTCAGTTTCAAGACATTGACTTAGGTATGAGCAAAGCTGAGGATTTAATGGGCATGTTTGATGGTGCAGGCTTTGAGGAAGACATTGATTTTTTGTTCAGCACAGAACCTGGTGAGAGTGATTTTAATTTGAGTGCTGTTTTGGATAGTATTGACTGTGCTGATATGGATGGTGCTGCTAGAAGCATGGTGGATAATAATAACAAGCTGGAGAAGATATTATCCTCAGCTTCTTCTTCACCATCATCAACAACAACTACAGTTTCTTGTAACTATTTTCTATGATTCTTGAGAAGGTGTTGGGAGAGCTACTTGGAACTTATTAGAAATTGTTGGGTTTGTTTTTATATATTGTTGGGATCTGTTGTGATAGGTAGATGGGTGTGGACATTGGGTGAATTGTGTAAGTGTTCATTGGTTTTTGGTCTTTACCTTCCTCCCCACTCTCCTTCTCTTCCTTGTTAGACAGATTTTAGTTCACAAGCACAGGTAGTAGATCTACAAAGGAGCAAAAATAAAAAAAGAAAGTGATTTGGGTGTAAACTGCAAAGATAATTTTTTCTTGTTTAACAATTTAGGTTTTCAAATCCCAATCCCATACAGTTTTAAGGTTGTTGCCTTTTTATTTGACTTGAGCTTACTATTTGGAGATCTGACTCGTGATATCATATTTGTATATAACCCGGACCTCTGGTCAACCCACCAGGTCAGCTGCCTCACTATGGATCAACCGGAGAATAATGAAAATTTGCATAAAAAAGAAATTAATATTTAAAAAATATATGTATTATACTAAAAAAAATTAACAGCACTAAGAGGCATCTTCAATGGTCCAACTCCAATGAGTTACTTAACTCCTTTTTATATGGGTTACATCATGTCACATCATCATTTTTTTACTTTATATTACTTAATCCTCCACTCTAATGACATAACTCCAAAACGTTCATTAAATGAATTCGGCAAATTATCTCACTTTTTCTCTATCTTGTTTCTTTTTTCTTTTCTATTTTTTTATTGGGTTTTTAAGTTAGAACCAATTGCTTATAGAAGCAATTGTCCTTCATGTGAATATCACATATCTTACTCCAATGGTACAACTCAGTAAGAACCATTTCTTATTTGTAAGAAGTAGGTAAGCAACTTCATCTTAGTAATATAAGGTAAAAAGAAAAGTTGAAAACACAACAAGAATATGATTCAATGGTATAATTTAATTTTTTTATAAGGGCATTCATGTCCCAAATTCAAGTCTTTGAAGTTGTGTTTTTGAATTTTTTTATTTAAAAATAAATAAAAATTAAGTCAACCATTTCTAGCGAGTCACCTAAGTTCATCTGGGCCAATTAAAAACCCTTGATGAGTACCAAACCAACCCAAAGATCGAGTAAGTTTTTTGAAACTAATGATGCACGATCCAATTATTAAGATTTATTCCTCTTATCACTCGTACTAAAATCGTCAATATGCCCTTTGAAATTTGGTTACATAGTAGAGGCAAAAGTAAAGAAAATACCACAACTTAAAGAGACAAAATTCCCCAACCATTTCAGCAAGCGTATTAATAACTAGTATCTGAATCAATTTTAACCATTGAATTGAATTTATCTAATATGACAAAAGGTGCTAAGCTAGAGCATGATTCAACTCATTCATATAGTACCCTTATACATGCACATACAACCACATCCATTATGATCAAGAATCTCTATATTGTTACTCCAGCACGGATCCATGGGAGGGCCGGCATAGGTCATAAAATAGTACAAGTGTAAAATATGATTGTTTTGTCTGCATGAAACAAGCAAATGGATGTAGAAGGCAATTCAAGTTTCAACACGAGGCACAAAGCAGCTTTATAGCAAAAAATATTGCTTTTGTGAATTAGGCGAAGTCTTAGCACCAATGGAAGGCACATAACTAAATATAGACGAGAGAATTAAATAGGTGGTGTTTGCAAATGCTGAACAAAGACCCAATAAACCATCCATACTACGTGCTATAAAACATCAATGAAAACCTAAATATTCAAAAGGCAATCACCACACGTGCATCAGGATGCTAGAGGATTAAAGTCAAGAAGTTAAACACACTGAAGATAACAGAGTAAAGAGTAAACAAAGTCATACAATTTCTTGGATTTCAAGGAGTCATACTCTTTTGCCTAAACCTGACAAACCAATCAGATTTTGATGGCTGACAACTACATTTCTGCAGATCAACTAATAAATAAAAGGAATAAACTTGCACTTAACTTTGTTTGCATATTCTGTGTAACTCTGGCCAAAAGCCTCAGCCATCAAAGCCTCCTCCATCTCTGCCTTCTGCTTATAATACAATAAACAAACCGCTACAACAAATAGCAGACTCAAAGGTGCTCGAAGCGCAAGGCAGTATGTTACCAACAAAAGCATCGTAGATGAATATATTGGATGCCTGACCCAGCGATAAGGTCCGAATTGCACAACAGCAGTTGGCACCACTACATTTTCTGAATACTTAGCAAGATACAGTGTGGAATTATACTGCATTAGCACTGTTACTATAATTAAAGCCCAGATTCCAAGATTGCTCCACCCACCTGGTATGCGGTGAAGCTCTGGCCCTTCAAAGGCTGCAAGCCAATGGCCAACCATGACTCCTGCACTGAACAAAAGGCGAGGCCACATTGGCAAATTCACATCCCATTTAGGATCATGGGGTCGAGCATAATAATCACCATACAACCGCTTTCGAACACTAACATTTAAGAAAAAGAAATAATGATACACAAAAAAGAAAACAAAAGGCCAGCCTTCAAGGTAGCCATTGAAATGACCGGGCGGAACAAGAGTGAGCCATGTAAACACTGATGTAACAATTGCCAACTGCTCGAATATGTTTGCCTCGCCAAGCAGATGTTTCCGAAAGCAATATAACCCATAAACTGCAAGCACTATGGCTGCCAACCATGGCCAGAACAACCAAGTCCAGCTAAAATACATCCAGAAGAAAGGACTGAAGAGCATATTCATAGTCCATTTTGTGGCTGCAGTTATGATGGCTAATATCCCAGACAACTTCACAATATCAATAGGAGTCAACTGCAAAAGAGAAGCTTTAATTGAATGAAATGAGAGATTTCTGCAGTAATTTATGATTGCATTACGAGATTCCACGCTGGCTTCACTGGAAATTGAGCACCTGGGAGGAGGTAGCAAATCAGCCCTTTTTCTTGGTTTAAGTAAGGTGGGAAAATGGTTTCCATAGGAGCCATTCAATTGAAAACTAATGCGCTTGGGTCGTGGGTGATATTGGAAATTGTTAGTTCGTACATCAGCATGAAAATGTTTGTTGAAAGGTCTCAGAGAGACATTGTTGCTCACGATAGAGAAACCAAAAGGGATAGGCTTGGAGTGTGAAAGAACCTTTGCTGCTTCCATTATTGTTAGAGGGAAAATAGTAATCGCTTTCTGGAGAAAATCACAAAGTCGAAAATGCACTGGAATAAAGCAGGCTCAGATCCTTTGACACACTGAGTTACTCATAAATCATAATGATAGTAATAAAAACCTGCATTTGTATGCTAGGAATGTGGATCCAACCCAATGAGAAGCAATGGAAACGATCATATTATTCACACTGTTCCCCTTCTGCAGGTCAACCAGCAACCTCAATATTATTAAAAATTTAACATCACTCAATGTATAAACAGCATGATAGACACAAATACACAGCAGCCCCAAACCAATATAAGAACGTAAAATGGAAACTCACTACTCTCCTTCTGCATCCTAAGACAAACCAGTTACCAGCAAATCTAGTATTATCATGAAAAACATGCAAAAGCAATAATCATCAACTTAACAGCACTGAAAGAGTATGATAAATTCAAAATCTCACAAGTCCAAAACCCCTCCTTTTTCTTTTATAAGTCAAATCTATATTATATCAAAAAGAGTACAAGGGGTACTCCAACCCTAATACATAAAGACTGAGGCTCATGTCAAGAGCATATCCTAATACATTGTAAAGGAGCTGAACACCAATCCAAAAAAGTAAGATTACAACCAAAATGTGCGGAGTACCAAGTCCATGACCGCACTTTAACAAGGTCAAACAGTTGTAGGAAATCAATAGAACCAGAGTTGAAGATAACATGATTCTCACAAATCCTAAACCCCTCCTTTTGCACCAAAAGAAAAAGAAAAAAAAAATTCAAAATAAACAGACCCTTCACCAATTCTCAACTTGATAAGTCATTGAATCAAATATGTCACAGAACAAATAGCATCGTAACCCACAATTTCTCAAATCATGAACATGTATACCCTGATAATAACCAAAAACACGTAACTCTAGCAAGCCAATTAGGCAAATAATCAAACACATAGTGTGCATATATAAACAAACCATCAAGCAATGAAGAAGTAGAAAATGAAGTCAGGTAAGATTATAAAGGAAATGAAGCACATAGGAACGGTACCCAGTAAAGAAAAACTTGAAGTTAAGATTGGAGCGAAAAGACCCAGGAAAGAGAAAGTGTATGGTGGTTGTAATGGGCGTCAAGCACCAATTTTGTTTGAAATATGGTTCTCTAAAATGTATTCGATGAAGTGGGTTTGGGTCCAAAGAGGAGCCTCGGGTTAACCGAAAATGAGAAGGGAAGCTATCAGCTACGGCTATGGACGAGAGAGAGAGAGAGAGAGACAGAGAGTGAGGATGGAAATGATGAGACGCTTTTGACGGAGTTTGATTATTCCATTAAAAACGATTTTTAAATAATTTATATAATATAAATTAAAAAAAATATGAAATTATTTGTATAGGTAATAACATTTAAGTTTAATTGCATTTTTGGTCCCTACCTATCAAGCTTGACAATTTTGATCCCTTGGGTTTCAATTACTCCAATTGGGTCTCCAAGATATCACGATGGTATGATTTTGGTCCCTCGAGTTACTTTTGCGTCAATTGGATCCCTCATTTATCATGATTGTACAATTTTGATTCACAGATATCACGATTGTGCAATTTTTAACGTCAATAACCTACGTGACACGTGTGAGACTGATTTGGCAGTTAGTGAGGCCGGTTTGACAACTTACGTGGGGCATTCTTATGTGACATCATTGACATCTCACACACTTTAATGGTCACGTGTATATCACGTGGGTTATAGGGATCCAATGATTCTCTTTAGAGGACATTTGTGTCGTCCAATCCGTCTCTAGACGCGGCTTGAACCCTAGTTTCTGAAGATGCAGAAATATCCTATGCAGAGAAATATTGAAACCTTATACTCACGTGATGTACACGTGACCATTAACGTGTGTGAGGTGTCAACAATGTCACATAGGAATGCCACGTAAGCTTCACTAAGTATCAAAACAGTCAAATATGTGTCACATAGGCTACTGGTGTGAAAAATTAGATGATACAATGACAGAGGGACCTGATTGTAACAGAGGATACTTGAGGGATCCAATTGGAGCAATTGAAACCTCGGGAACCAAAATTGCACAATTGTAATATTCGGGGGACCCGATTCACGCAAATGCAACCTGAATTATCAAAATTGCACAATCGTGATACCTAGAGGATCAAAAGTGAAATTGAGCCTAACATTTATTTGGTAGTTGTACAAAAAAACATTTATTTGGTAGTTAGTTTTTGTGGGAATAAAGTGATAATAATGTTATTAGTTTCAAAATAATTTAACAACTTTTTAAATAAGTTTCAAACTTCTAACTTCTCTAAAAATCCCAGATTTCTCATAAAATAATTTTTTTTTAAAAATTTCATCAGATTTATCAAATATATCAAATTAAATTTAAAACAATTTTTTTATTTTCAAAATAGAAATTGTTTTTGTAGGAAATAATATTTCCGCAACACTCACTTTAATTATCACACATGTGTGTGTCAAATTAAACTAATTCAACTTTTTATGATTTTAAGTGATGCAATGCAATGCAATGAACTTTTAATTAATTATATCGTCACAATGCAATGTGATTTAATGTGATTCTCAATTTTATAAGTTTCACTTTCAAGTCATATGTAGCTAAAAATATTTAAATAATAACACACAAAAACTATCTCTTAAAAAACACATTCTTTTCCATTATTTTCAAAAATACTCATCTTTTTTCGGTCGCTGGGAAGTTGACTTCCTTTTTTTTTTTAATGTTGAAAAGTCGACATCCCAATTATCGACTTCCCATGTAACTTGTTTCTCTTTCTTTTTTTCATTTCATGTTGGGAAGTCGACATCCCATTTTGTCAACTTCGCTTCTTACCTTTTTCTTTTTCTTTTTAATTTTTTTTAATTATTAAGTAATTTTTATAATTAAAAAAACAAAAAAAAAAACATAGAAGGGTTCCCAATTAAAAAAATAGTAGTTTAGAAAATAATCCGGGAAAATGTATATTTGGGAGATAAATTTTTTGTTTGATTATTTTAATATTTTCACATCATATATATGGTGTCGCATAATTGGTTAATGACATAAAAAACGTAAAATTTAATTGTGATGTATTACATTATCAACCAATTATGCATTATTATTATTTCATTAAAAATATTTGATTCTTATAATAATTACTTTATACTTCACACATACGATGATGTATGATAGGTTGATAATATAAAAAAATTTACATTAACAATGTATAAAAGTTAAACTAAACAACTTTACATTAAAAATATAATAATATTTTTTTTTTTCCTTTCTCATCTTAATTATTGGCAAATTACCCTTTTCCACTTTAACTATATATATGTTTTGGAGATGATGGGGAGATTATGAAGTATTTTAGTGTTACGATTTTACAATACTTTGCTAAATTTTATAATTTTAGTAGAGTGATATAATACCTTTAAGAGTGCATAGGACTTGGGTTGACGGTACAAGGGTAAGGATGACAAAATTACTCATATCCGAGGATATCGGTGACAAAAGCCCGCTAAAGGTTTGATTCTGGTAGCTTAAGAAGTACTCACGGGTAAAATAAACAGATTTTTCTCTACCCGCTTACTAAAGAGACGAGAGTGAGTATAAAAATACTCATGCCCGTGGGTATCCGATATGCGAAATATGAAATTACTTAAATGCTTCGTAACTTAAATAAAGAAATGTTGCCCTACTTTTTGAAGAAAAAAATCATTACATATATGATATATAGTCACAACTAGTTAGATAATTGAAAATTTATCGGTTTATTATGTGATAAGGAAATGATTTATTTTGTTGAGATTTTTGATATATTTTTTTAAATTTTTTTTATAGTTTAATAGATATTCATGATTATTTGTGGATACCCGTCGATATTCATAAAATCGGTATAAAACCCGACTAACAAATATCTGTGCTGATACAAGACGAATACGAAGTGGATTTTCATCCAGCGCGCGGGACGGGTGGCGGAGGATTATTATCCATGCCCGCCCCGCCCCATTATATCATCCATATACAAGGCGAATCCAACAAACTAAGGAGTTGTACCCGTAGAATAACTAGAAAGTTGTTTTGAAAATCTATGCGTATGTTAGGAAACGCTTTGATTTTTGTCAAACGTGCATTAAACGTGAAGCTACTATGAGTAGCTTTGCCTATTGCGTTGAGAACGTGATTCCAACCGAAAGGCACATGATTCCAAACACACTATTAAATCTTAGACACGAGAGACATAGTCTCCTCATCTTTCGCCTTTAGATGTGATAGAAAAAGAAAATAAAAAATATAAATAAATAAATTAAAGTAAAAAAATTATAGTGTTGATAATTAAAAAATTACACAAATAAGATAACTCTAGAATAACCTATTTGGGTTGACAAGATAGCGACAATCGAATAAGCTAAATGAATAACCATACAAAATGAGTTGAAGATCAAATATTAACCCAAAATCATAAGTAATTAGGTTAATGTGTCCTTATTACCTAATTCTAACTTTGTTCATTTTTTTTAACATGAAACTTCTTCACTTGCATTTCAATTACTTTTGAATTTTCAACTTGAAAAACCTCCCAAATCTATCTCCATAAAAATTATGACATTTGACATAATTATATTTTCTTTCTTACATTTCTTTCCAACCAAACAAAGCAAATTTTTTCATAATTTTCTTTCTCTTTTTTTTTTTTTCCCTCTTCATCTGAACAATAGAGAAGAAAAATGTTTTTTTCTCTTATTTTCATTTTCTTTCTTTTTCTAATTTCTTTCCTCTCATTTTCTCTCCTCATCCAACCAAAGGCTTAGTTCCATACATTTACCAACATAAGTCATATTAGTTCATTTGTTAAGATGTTTTCCTCAGACTTACATGGATTTCATACTTGTCAGCCACTCACTACTTTTCCTTTTGAAATTTTAATTTCAAGATTAATTTAAATTAATTGTCCTTATAGTAAATAACATAGAAAATGAAAATATTATACTCTTTTTTCCACACTCCTTGTATACTTACTTTATAACCATTTTTATTTACTTTTTTTGCTTTGGGTTATAATAATAAGTAGATAATCAATAATCAATAATTATAAAGTAAATGCAAAAATAGATATTAGAAAAAAGTATGAAAATATGGCTCTGCAATCTCTACCTCTAGGTCAGGAAAGCTAGAGTGACTTTCCACTCACAATAACGTAGGTCCGTCAAGCGTATTTGGATGTGCTCGGCTTACTTTGGTGCGTCCGATGGACCAACGCTACTTTGAGTGGAAAGTCATTCTATATTTCTGGCCCTAAAGGAAGAGAATTCTCATTCGTCCGACTTACTTTGATGAGCATGTCAGACCAATGCTATTGTAAGTGAAAAGTCTACCTTTCTTGCCTTAAAAGTATAAAATCCCCATCCGTGAGAATACAGGAACAACATTAATTGGGTCAAGGAATTTAAAAATGTTTCTTCCCAAAAATGTTTTTCCCCAAGTCCCCTAATGCATGTGATTTCACACACCAACCATCCATGCTTTGAGGGCTCGTTTGGTGGTCAGGATAGGATAAGGATGGATAGGATATGAGAGCTGGATAAGGATAGGATAGGATATGAGCATGATAAGCTCTTATCCTGTCCAATGTTTGATGTGTATCAGATAATGACAGGATATGATATAAAATATCCACAAATGATAAAATTATCCTTATATCAAAATTATATTTTTTTTTCAAAAATAAATTTTAATATTACATGGTTGTTTTATACATTTAAATTAAAAAATATTTAATAATATATATTTTTGGCTTTTTAATTATAAATTAGTCCATTTTTTTAAATTATAAAAAATTAACTTTTTTTTTCACTTTTTATAAAAATTGTTAATTAAACCACATATTTTAATTAGTATTAAGGTTGACTAATTAGGTTTGAAACCGTAATTAAATAATAACAATATTAAAGGTAAGAGATAAAAGAAAGCATTTTCTTATCCTATCCTGTTGGTTCTAACCCAGCTCCACCCTCAGGATAGAATTATAACTAAGTAACAGGATAGGATAAGCTAACAGGATAAGCTTATCCTATCCTGCTGGTTCACCAAACTACAGATTAAAACAGGACAGGATAGCTTATCCTATCCTACCTCCCTTATCCTGACCACCAAACGGGCTCTGAATCACCCCACCCTCTTCTATAAATTGAACAGTTATGTTATTTGAATATCAAGTTTTGGATATCGTATATAACATCGTATATGTTTATCCCTATCTCTCACTTATTTTTTATTTTTTTTATATACACGCATTTAAAAAATACATCAAAAAAATAATAGGACATCATATTATTGTTCCTATTCTAATGTTCAAGAATCAGTTTTCTAAACTAAAACCAGTGAAAACGAGTATCTACCTCCTCTTACGACCCAAAACCCCATCAACCTCACCCCTTCATCGTGCAAGAAAATGTCAACACCATCCCAAGCTCAAACACCAAACATAAGAAAACCAACCTGTGTTCTCTTTGAACCAACACCACAGAATTGTAGCCCTTCACAACTAAAAGGAAACCCTTCCAACACACACCCCATAACCATCACCAACCAAACCAAACCCTCTTTGCTCTGCCTCTATTCTTTCACCTAGCCTTACCTGCCATTCGTCACCACCATTAATCTTCTAAGTTTGACTGTGCACAACCATCATCCAAACTCCATTTGAAGCTATGGCATTGAATCAGCACCACACGCTACCCCCATGATCACAACATCAAATTGGAGAATGAACAACCAACGTAGTCTAATTGAAATCACCTCATTGCTTTAACCCAAAATCCTAGCAATAGAAGAAGCATAGCACTTCCATAGCTAAACTGCACGTCTTCCCACATGTTAGAGAGTAACATAATGGACGGATTAATGTGACTGAAACTCGTACATGTTAGAGTCATAAGATGTGTTTATGTTGCTAAAAAACTAAAATGTTTGAAACCACTTTTTTAGAACGGATTTGGTGAGTTTAATTTATATTTTTAATGGTTAAAGAGAATTCGAAATTGAATTAAGGAACAAAAAAAAAAAATTGGTTACCATATGTTCAAGATATATTTCATATCATAAATATTCTTTTTTCCTTCTTTTCTTGGTATATACAAGGTTATCCTTTAACCAATAGTCGAAGACTAATCCCTTTCGAGACGTAAAGATTATCGAAGTGAGTTTTGTCTCTCTCAACAAAGCTTTTTTATTAATCAATATCAACCCTATATGTTCTCTTGTGATAGATTATCTGCATAAAATTTATGTGTAATTAAAATTTTTCAATATTAACTCTTTCCATAAATTTGCATAATCGTCTTTTTTATTATTAAAATGAAAATAAAAAACTACAAATGCAAATTTTGAGCCTTCAAAAGCATTAAATCCATAGTTTTTTTTTGTGAATTACTTTTTAAAAAAATTCCTTCCTTAAGTGATTATAAAAATTAATATGATGTTTTAAAATGATTTAATAATTTTCAAAATATAAGATTACTAAGAAAGAATTTGTTATTTAGATAATTATTATTGTCTAATTATGGTAATGATGTAATAATACATAATAAATAATATAAATAAATTAAATTTTTTTTAAATAATAGTATAAAATAAATTCTAATTTTTTGGTAAAATATTAAAAAATCCAAATATTTTGGTCTTTAACAAGTACCCCACAAGGCAGAAGCATTAACCCTTGGACTAACACATAAGTAAATCATAAATTAAAAAACTTATATTATTTGTACAATTTTTTAACATCAACACCTATTACTCTAATATATTTGTTCATTTTTTTCTTCTCTTTACATCCATCACAGGGGAATAAAATCAGGACAATAGGGTGTCCACAGGGCTTTTTGATCAAATTAGTATAGTTTTTTAAACTATTTACTAAAATAATCTAGTTTTCAAACTATTTACTAAAATAATCTTATTTTGAATATTTCAATAATTGTTTGACTTTGATCGAGTGACTCTAGTTTCCTTTACAAGTGGCGCCCCCTGATTTGGGCCCGAAATTTACAAATGAAATAAAATTTGCATGGGGTCACGTGGCACATTCTGGCCAACTAGCGCTACTCACCAGAACATGCCACGGGGCACGGCCCCATCCATCCATTATTTCTACACTTTTTTAAAAAAAAATTAAACTAATAACACTAAAAAATTAAAACAATATTTAAAAATATTAGAAAATAATCATAACACTAATAAAAAATATTTAAAAAAATTAAAGCAATAATTATAATATAACAGTAGTGATTAATAGATTATTAGTAACATTTTAAAAAAATGAAAACAACATTAGCATCACTAATATTAGCAATAATAAAAACAAAAATAATTAAAATTAAACCATGTACTGGATTAAAAAATTAATAGTTGAATAAAAATTTAACAGAGTAATATTTTAAAATAAAAATTTATGATTAATAGTAACTAATAGTAATTAATATTAATTTGTAGTTTTAATTATTAGAATAAAAATGTGTAGTTTTAATGATTATTGTTATATTGTTATATTATAATTAAGAATAGCTTTAATTAACTAATAGTAATGTGTAGTTGCTTAAAAAAAAGTAATGCACAATTTTAAGAGAGTAATTAATGATTAATGTTATATTATAATTATTGTTATAACTAATGATTATTGTTACTATTATTTTCTAATATTCTTTAAGTATCTTTATATATAAAAGTAAGGTGGTGGTTGGGATAAAATTGTAAAATCACTTTATAATGGCTAGCATATATTTGATATTTTTTTGCTTAATAGAGGGTATTTAAGTATATATGTTTATGTATTATATTTTTTAATTCTCTAAAAAATGACTCTCCTTAAGTCACTACTTAATGAGTTTTTATTATTGTGAGCACTCATTTTTTGATCTTATTTATTTTTTAATATGTAATTTTAATTTATTTTTAAATTTATTTTTTTAATTTTAATTTCAATTTAAATTACAAATTTTCATTTCATTCTAACGTTCATTTTTAAATTTATTTTCAATTTAAATTTTATTTTCATTATCATTTTCATATTTTAAATTTAATTCTGTTTTGTAACCATAAATTTTACTTTTCATTTTTATATTTTATTTTATATCATTTTTCGTTTCATTTTAGTTTCATTTTATTTATTCAAAAAATAAAAAAAAAGGCTTTAATGTTTCATCTTCCTTATTAATATATTTTTTTATTTGCTATTCCATGATGGGGTGGGTTAGTAGGTTGAGTTATTTCTTTTTGTATTTTAACACAAATATATAAAGATGCAAGAATATGCAAAAACAAAATGATTTAATAAATAGACATTATGAAATAGCCACTACTTGTGAGTAGTTTCACTTTGCAATCTCTCCACTTGCATGTCATTTTCTTTTCTTGCGCCAACATATGATTTGTTTTCGTTTCACTATTGTCCCCTAGCTCTGTATAAGGCTAACAAACTTATCTCAAACTCATCACATAATCTCTACATCTCTATGTATGCTAATGTCTATTATTGTTGTTGTGACCATTTTTCTTATAACTTTTGCGGCCAAAGTGGTGAAAGTTCAATATCCCTAGCTGTAAAGCTGAACGATTATTGTGATTCTTCGATGTGGGACATATAAAAGAGTAACCGAGGGAACATACGAGTACGAAGCGTAGTTTGCCTCAAGAATGGATTATACCACGAGCTTAATGTATCTCAGACTCAAGAAATATCATAAATTTTTTTGAGCATATCATTGGTACGGAGTTCCAAATGTATTAACTGGTGTACATCCACAGTTTTTCACTTCACTGGCCTTTTGTTGGTTTCACTTGGTTGGGGCGATATCTTAATTGTAGTGTTTTGACTTTTCTTTTTCTGCTTTAGTTTTGTTGCTTTGAAGTTGGTGCATTGCAAGTAGTGAGACATTTAGATTTTATATTTTGTTTTTTGTTCTGTTTATCGCGTATCGTTTCTTTGTTGTTGATGTCGGGCACATCTTTTGCTTTTTTCCAGCTTTCTCTTATATTTATTTTAATGAAATTTTTCGTATAAAAAAATACTGACACTCAAGAAAAAACAATCAAGCTGATCAATTTGATTGTGCTTTATCAAATCAGATAAATAAATAAACAATATTATTAACTAAATTATTTTCTTTTTCAAAGTTCATATTCCCATCTTACGATCTTATTTTATTGTGCCTTATTTTTTTAACTTCTATTGCTGTATTTCAGTTTCTCAACATTAATCAGAATGATTTTCTCAGTTTTATTGTAAAATCTAATATTTGTTTCTCAAAACTTTCATTAGATTTTTTATTAATTTTAATTTATATGAAAAATATTTAGAAGATATAAAATATTTATATGAAAACGTATTAAGATTTAGAGATAAATACTTACATCATATAGGAATGAAAATTTACATAAAACACATTAACTTTGAAGGCATAAAAGTAAATATAAATAAAAGCATAATAACCTAATCTACACAAAAAAATATTAACATATATATTATAACAAGGTAAAAGTATACCGCACGAAAAAAAATATTTAGTTAATAAAACAAAAGACTTTTAAAATAATATAGCAAAAAAAAAACTTTTAAAATAAATATTATTTTTATGATTAGAACTTTTTAAATTACTTAATATTTTTTCCGATACATCACAATTGCCAAAACTTTTGGTAAACATATTAATATACATTGTAAAATTTATATCATGAAACAACAATTGATGTTATATAGATTCAATTTTTTATTTGTTATATTTTAAAATTGGATTTCACATGTTTATATATATATATATATATATATATATATATATATATATATATATATATATACATTCTTCATAATTAATTTTCTACATTTTGCTAAATATATTCTCAAATATATATTTTTTATTTTTTTATTGTATCTTAATATATATAAAAGTAAGGAACGCTTGAGTATTTTTTTCATTCAATTGCAGATCTTTATTATATATCGTGCATAGATATATTGTTATGTAGAGTTTATGATTTAGGGAATGTTTATTTTAGTGTATCTATATATGGTAACATTATCAAATAATTTACCTTTGATTATATGGAAAGGTCTAATTTCTCTATATTTTATACTTTAATTATAATAAAAATATCTAATTATTAGTCTTTTTTAACTATACCTACAATAATGTGTGGGAAGTATAATTATGTAACATTTGGAAAGACAATAAGCTTTTGTATGTCAAAAATAATTACATGATTAAAACTGCGGAGTAATTAATATTTGTGTTTATTTGTACTGATCCAAATAGATCATAAATATGCTAAAGGATGCTTTCAATTTGTTGAAGGATGATTTCTTTTACTTCTTTAGATTTTCTCTTTTGACTCTTCTCAGAGAAAATATTTGTCACCAAGTTACTTATTACATTGATTATTCCATCATTAAAAACAAAGAAATAAACCTCTTAACTTCTCTCTTCAGCCACTTCCTTGTGCACATCTTCTGATTGATCCTCTCTGTTGCCAATAAGTATGATACTAGAACTTGAGAGGGAGATGTAAAAGTCATTTCCCATGCACTTGAACCAAGTATTATCATTTTGCGTATGAACAAAAAGAAATCCAGAAAATTCTTCTCCTAAAGTAATTAGTATAACATCTTTTTCCACTTTCCCTTGGCTGCAAAATAAAATGGATTAGTAAATATATCAGAGAACACCCAAAAAAACATTTAACTACAATACTATACGACCATATTCTGACTGACAAATTAAAGATAACCAACCATAATTCAAGTCTTAAAAGGAAAATAGAAGGGGGAGAGAGAGTAAAAAACTCTCGAACAAAAGGTTGCTTGAATATCATACAATCATTCATAATCTACATATATATTCATTATGGCATATAAATGTTCATACAAATAGTTTGAGAAAAGCTAAGAGACGGCATAAGACATATATTTTCATTAAATCAGGTGATTTATGTTCAACTAGGATATTGATAAGACAACAAAAGAATTTTCATTTTGCACTTGAACCAAGTATTTATGTTCATAAGATAGCAAAATAATATCCACTATGCACTTGAACCAAGTATTTTCAAAATATTTGATTTATGTGTTCTGATTTACACAGGGTACAATTAGGATATTGATAGTATGAATGTTCGTATAATAAATCCTCTACAATTCGAACAAAATCAACCTTTAGATACAGAACATTGCACACTCAGTGGACTAAATTGACAAAAGAACGGATTAGACACTAAGAAATTAGATCAAACCATAGATAGAGGAATTATAACTGAAAATTAGATATGGCCCCAAAAGGAATTTTACAATTTATTACAACCTAGCAAATTGATGGTAAAATCAGTTTTAATATCCTATGGAAAAGAACAATATACTAGGTGACATTCTTTTTTTTTTTTTATTCATGTCTTAAATTATCTTCAAAAGAGCAAAGACTGTAGAGATTATGAATAATGATATGTTAATATATATTTTTTTATAAGCAAAAAAATTGTGATTTTTCTGGGTTTAGCTTCATTGGTCAAAGCTGTTGTTGTTGTAGACTACTATTGGGGTTGATCCCAGTGAAGCTTGGGGCGTTACAAGGACGACCGCTGATTTTGCACCAATGGAGATGCAAGTATTCTAAGGGACTGTTAAAACTACGCCTTTTTGGAATATCCTTTGAAGTTTTGTACTTTTATTTGCACTGAATGGATAGTTCAATGATTAGAAATAAGTGTAACACCAGGGCCCGACGAGGGCGGGGAGTGATCGCTGGTGCATCAGGCATGGACAAGGAGCGGCTCCTGGCAGGCTTCTAGACGGAGGGACACATGAATGAACCGATTCACACCGGAATAATAGGGATCCTGAGACTGTACAGGTATGGGAATTGAGGAATACTTAAAAGAATTGGTTTGTACTACCTATATCAACAAGATGCATCTTCTTTCGAGAGCCTGGAACATATGAACTTTATAGTTAAGCGTGCTTGACTTAGAGCACATGTGGGATGAGTGACCTTCTAGGAAGTTTCCTAAAAAGCGTGCGAGTGAGGATAAAGCACGCTGAAAAGACCCATGTTGGTTTGTGGGGACAGTCGTCAATCCTAAAAATAGTCCGGGCCGTTATAATAGGAAACTAAGGTTATATCTTATAATTTTTTATGTTAATTTTCTTTGTATAAAGAAGCAAACATATCAACAACGATAGAACAATCATTCAACATTAATGGGATAACTTCATGAGCATCTAAAAGAATGACAATTTGCAAACCATAACGTCATTTTAACAGTTGTTCACAAAAGTACATTTCCCCAACGATTTAACTTTAACGACTCAAACATACAAACTCCTCTCCCGAACCATTCAAATACAACACAAATATGTATTCGTTCATCTTTTAATGTGTTACTCATAGAACCATACACAACTAAAAGCTATAGCTATGGAGAAAAAAATCCAAATTCAAAACAAAGCCACCTCACCATACCGTACGGGCTATATTCAATTGGTTAGTGTTGGAACAATGGGGCGGTGATTGGGACAATGTTGATAATGTCGTTACTGCAAACGCCTTTGAAACCAAATCTCAAGCTAATCTAATTGCTGTTAAGCCATTGGTAGTAATATCTGTAATCTCTTCTTTGTCACTTCTGAAATCCCTTCTTTGTCACTTCTGACATCAATTCACAAAGAGAACAATGAGAAGAAAAAATAAAATAGATAAAATAAGAATTATCAAAACATTTGAGAACGATAATGTTACGGGGGATTAGTATAACATAAGACTTCTACCCTTTTGGCCTGATTTCCTTGTCTCCCAGTCCATGGGCGAAGTGATTAATCCTCCTTCAACTTTACGGTTATGGGGAACCATCGGAAACAACGAAAGTATTGAGGCGTTACCTTGATAAAGAGAAACCATAGATAAAATTGCAAGAGACGTGACTTTTTCTGAAATAGTTTTGGGAACAGAGGAGGCGTCGTTTGGAAAGCAAAGAGGAGAGTATATGGTCGAATTTCGTGCCCCAAGGAAGAGCTCCAAGTTAATGTAGGTTAAATGCTCCATTAATTTATTAATGAAAAACGAAAAATATTTTTTAATAAGTAAATGACAATCTTAGCCTTACACCAGGTGTTATTAGATGTCAATTTTTTTCTACAAAAATATTAACACAAGTGATTTTACAAAAATACCCCCAACCACTGCATTCTTTTTATATATTTTTTTAAAAAAAAACATTCAAAAAAATTTAGAAAAACATGATACATCCGTGCATCGCACGAATGGAAAGGAACAATATACTACGCGACATTCTTTTTTTGTGGTTTGATTCATATTTTAAATTATCTTCAAAAGAACAAAAGGCTATAGAGATTATGAATAATGACATGTTAATATTTTATTTTTCTATGCAAAATAAATTGTGATTTTTTTTACGTTTGGCTTCATTGGTCGAAGCTCCTATTGTTGTAGACTGCTATTGGGGTTGATACTTGTTAAGCTTAGGGTGTTACAACGACGACCACTGATTTAGCACCAATGAAGATGCAAGTAATAGAAGGAACTATTCAAATTGCTCCATTTTAGAATATCCTTTAAAGTTTTGTACTTTTATTTGTCCTGAATGGATAGTTCAATGATTAGAAATAGGAAACTAAGGTTATATCTTATCATTTTTTATGTTAATTTTCTCTATATAAAGAATCAAACATGTCAACAATGATAGAACAACCATTCAGCATTAGTGGGATAACTTAATGAGCATCTAAGAGAATGACAATTTGCAAACCATAACGTCGTCTTAAGAGTTTGTTCACAAAAGTAAATTTTCCAAACTACTTAACTTTAATGATTCAAACATACAAATTTCTCTCTCGAACCATTTAAATATAACACAAGTATATATCCATTCATCTTTTAATCTGTTACTCCCTACATTTAAAAAAACAATCAAACAAAAAAATAGAAAAATATGATACATCCGTGCATCGCACGGGTACATGATCTAGTTGTTTTAATTTTTTAGTGTTATTAGTTTTTTTTTTTAAAAAAAAGAGCGTAGGAATAATGGATGGATGGGGTTGCACCACGTAACACGTTCTGGTGAGTGGCGCTAGTTTGACTGACGTCACTCACCAGAATGCGCCACATGGCACCATGCAAATATTATTTTTTTTGTAAATTTCGGCGCCCAATCAAGGGACGTCACGTGTAAAGGAGTGGTGCCAGTCAAACTGGCGTCACTTGATCAAAGTCAAACAATTATTAAAATATTCAAAACAAGACTATTTTGATAAATAGTTTGAAAACTATATTATTTTGATAAATAGTTTAAAAAACTATACTAGTTTGGTCAATCATCCGTCCGCACAGTGTCCCCATTAAATAGAATTTAATTTTGACACTTTATTAGTGTAAAATTACTTAAACTCAAATAATACATAATTAAACAAACCCAAGAGCGTTTGGATGAGATGACACAATCTCTTCCAGCTTAACCAGTGGTCTTGAGTTAGAATTCCACCCCTGGGAATTGAGCAGGATTAAAACTCTTGAGGGAGAGTCATTGCCGCCCTTGTGATCCTACCTGGATCAAGGAATTAGTCTCCACAATTACGCGCGGGATATCTTGAGAAACCAAAAAAAAAACTCAAGTAAACACAAATCATCATATGTATTACTTTTAAGCTAGTTGTTATAAGTGTCAAATATTTTTATTCATATGATATTATTGATCAATGTGAGAAATTTTTATGGTGAAAGTATATCACATTTTTTTAATAAAAGTATATTACAATTAAATCCTTTAAAACATTCACCAAAAAAAAATCCTTTAAAATATACACTTGATGTATAAGAAAATTAAACCTTAAAATAAATAAATTATAAATTACATAGAAGAAAAAGGGATGAAGTGTGACTCATCTGCAACAAAAAGTGGAATTACAAGACGGGTTTGTAACTCGGCCTCACTCAGCTGCTACGCTGAATTTCATGCTCTTCTCTTCTTCCTCTCAACTCAAAAACCCTATTCACCAACACAAAAGCGTACCCTGCCCAAGTGATTGTGGGGACCAAAAAACGCAGCGTTTTGATTCCACTCACAATCTCAGCCTCAACCCAACTCTTCTTTTGGCCCTCAGGTTGGTCAATTTTGCTTTTTTGCTCTTATTTCTTGTTCATTAGCAACATTGAATGCAAAAAGTTTGGATTTTGAGAATAGGGATTTTTTTTTTTGTAATGTAGCAATTACCATTTTTTCCCCTTCGCTTTTTGTTGGAAATCGTTGAAGGGAGAACTAAGTGATCAAATCATTGCCAATGAGTTGTAATGACAATGCTCTTTGAGAATTTTGAAACTGTAAACATGAGTTTGGGCCAGCAATTGTAGTGAAGATTATTGTATTTTGGTGATAGTGTAATATTCTTATTAATGTATACTTTCATTGAAAATGAATAAAAATTTTTATTGAATTGGATTGTTTCTGTATTTTTCTTGAAGCTACAATGGGCTTGTGTTCTGAAAAATTGATTCTAACTATAGGGTAGACGTAGGCATATTATTGTAGTTTCTAGAATTTTTATTTGGTTAGCATTTTCATTCCACAAGGCAATGCTCCTCCAGTTTCAAATTAAGGGATTTCTGAACATATATAAAATATATTTTTTCTTAAATATCTATCAAAATTGTGATTTTGTCATCGCAGTTAAGCTCGAAACCTCATCAGTTTAGTGGATCTTTGACTGAAACTGTTAGATGTCTTGAATTAATTTGTCCAAGCTGCCTACAATACAACCACCCTTCCAGGGTTTGAATGAACTAGTATTTGCATGCTGAAGGATCTATTGATATCTGTAATCAGTTGACATTTGACAATATTGGTCATTTAGCATTTTAAACTTTTGGCAATTCCTTCATCTTACTTTCTTACTCCCCTTCTTGCAATCAACCTTTCTTCTCGATTCTAGAATTTGAAAATTATTTACTATGTGCATAATCATATATTTTCTAGGATTTTTTTGGGACATGATGTTCTTAACCAATGCCTTGGGTAGGTAGGTAATGCAGGCGATTTCCATCATTGGTTCAAAAGGATAAGCATGAGACACTTTTTCTAGTCCTTTCAAGGAAACCCATTGAAGTGCTCTTATCATTAGCTACACTGTCATGGATGCTGAAGCAGTAGACGAAGGGGAAAACGGTGACAGACCTGCTTCTGAAAATGAAAAAGGTCAGAGACAAATTATGACTTTAAACTTGCCTGAAAGACAAGTAAATAATCAGGATGGTGATGCATATAGGAAACCACAAGTGGGCATGCTGTTTGAATCTGAAGATGCTGCAAAAACAGTTTATGATGCTTATGCAAGGCATGTAGGATTTAGTACCCATGTTGGTCAGTTCAGTCGTGCCAAGGCTGATGGTCCAATAATAACTTGGGACTTCGCTTGTTCTAGTGAGGAATATAAAAGGAAGAGTGTAGTAAGTTGCAATGCAATGATTAGGATAGAGAGAAAAGATGCAAACTGGATAGTGACAAAATTTGTTGAGGACCATAATCATTCCCTGGCTTCCCTGAGTAAGGTGCACCACCTTCGACCCCGTAGGCATTTTGCAGGTGCTACAAGGAATGTTACAGAGACATTTGATGCTAGTAATGATACCTATGTTTCTGTGGATGGCAGTCATTTAGAACCAATTGGTAAAGTTAGGAGTTCCTCTCCAGTAGAAAAATGTCACCCAACCAGAAATATTGGGCCTTTTACCTGTGTAAGATATTCTCAAAAGAGGACCCTTGGAAGAGATGCCCACAATCTTCTGAATTATTTTAAGAAGATGCAAGCAGAAAACCCTGGCTTCTATTATGCAATACAGCTTGATGATGAGAACCGCATGACCAATGCATTCTGGGCTGATGCAAGGTCGAGAACATCTTATAATTACTTTGGTGATGCGGTAATTTTTGACACAATGTATAGACCAAATCAGTATCAAGTCCCATTCGCTCCCTTTACAGGAGTCAATCATCATGGTCAGATGGTTTTATTTGGTTGTGCATTACTTTTGGATGAATCTGAGTCATCCTTTACTTGGTTGTTCAGGACATGGCTATCTGCTATGAATGATCGACAACCTGTTTCTATAACCACAGACCAAGATAGAGCCATACAAGCAGCTGTTGCCCAGGTGTTTCCAGAAACTCGCCACTGTATTTGTAAGTGGCACATTTTGAGAGAAGGTCAAGAACGATTGGCTCATATTTACCTTGCTCATCCTTCATTGTATGGAGAGCTATATAGCTGCATCAGTTTCTCAGAGACTATAGAAGATTTTGAATCAAGATGGAAGTCTCTCCTAGATAAATATGATCTCCAGAAAAATGATTGGCTTCAGGCAGTGTACAATGCTCGCAAACAATGGGCCCCTGTTTACTTTCATGGTACTTTCTTTGCTGCAATTACTCCAAGCCATGGGGTTAGCTCCTTTTTTGATGGCTATGTAAATCAACAGACAACCATACCTTTATTCTTTAAGCAGTATGAAAGAGCTCTTGAACATTCACTGGAAAAAGAAATAGAAGCAGATTACGATACCATTTGTACAACACCTGTATTGAAGACTCCATCACCAATGGAACAGCAAGCTGCAAATCTGTACACTAAGAAGATTTTTGCAAAGTTTCAGGAGGAACTGGTGGAAACTTTTGTGTATACTGCAAATATTGTTGAGGATGATGGCGTAGTCGGTAAATACAGGGTTGCAAAATATGAACACAATCACAACGCCTACATGGTCACAATAGATATGTCTGAAATGAAAGCGAATTGCAGCTGTCAGATGTTTGAATACTCAGGCATTCTTTGTCGACATATATTGACTGTCTTCACTGTTACAAATGTTCTTACCCTTCCATCGCACTACATTTTGAAGCGATGGACAAGGCATGCGAAATCCAATATTGGAACAGACGAAAAAATAGCAGATCCACTGGGCTTTGAAAATCTCACCTTACGTTTTAATAGTTTATGTCGAGAAGCCATTAAAGTTGCAGAAGAAGGGGCAATAGCTGTAGAGACTTACAATGCAGCAATGAATGCTTTAAGAGAAGTTGGTAAAAGGGTCGCAATTGTGAAGAAAAATGTTGCAAAAGTCACACCTTCAAGCACCCAGGGTAATGGAAGCAATCAAGAAGACAACAACAAGAAGAGCCCTTCCTCAAATTCTGAAGTCAGCCCATCATTATGGCCTTGGCAAGATTCAATGTCACATCACTTTAATCTTAATGGCATTGGGCTTCCTGTTAATGATCTGAATCATCCTAGTATGGCTCCTGTTTCCATTCACCGGGATGGTGGCCCTCCAGATAACATAGTATTGATCTGAATTGCCCTTATAATTATTGCTCTTAAGTTGCTGGTCATTGCTTTAATTGACTGTCATTTATTGATATAGGTTGTCGTTACTTGTTTCAAGTCTATGACTTGGGTTATAGAAAATAAGAATTCAAGCCCATCCAGTAAAGTTGCAGTGATCAACATGAAGGTATATATATAGGTGCTCTCTATATCTGCAACCTACGTTCTCTTCTGAGTTGCAGTCTTTGCATCTTTTATTTATCAAGAAGCAGATATCTATAACTCTGATGTGATACTCTGATTAAATTTAATGTGTGAATTCAATGTGCTTTGTAGTTGGAAGATATCAGCCTCTTTCCAAATCTCCATTTAAATTCATGCTCTCTGCAGAAAATCTTAATACTCTAGGTTATTTCACTTAGCATATTGCTTTCTCTACCTGTGCATAAAGTACTAATTAATTGTGTTTAGATAACATGTTCAAATTGCTGAAAATATTCTTATCTACCTGTTAATTATTTTCTCCCTCCCGTAGCTGCAAGATTATGGCAAGAGTCCTTTAGGAGAGAAAGAAGTGCAATTCAGGGTGACGAGGGTCACTTTGGAGCCTATGTTGAGGTCTATGGCTTACATCAGTCAGCAGCTCGCTGCACCAGTCAATAGAGTTGCTGTCATCAATCTAAAGGTATGTGCACTTGGACCACAGACTTCTACTTTTCCTAGTCCTCAACCATTTTACATTCAACTATAAGTTTTGCGGGTGTAAATATTTGCTCCTTCAAATGTTCTCACTTCATATCAATGAAACCTCAGAATGGGAGGTATGAGGTATCTGAGAATTTGAAGTTTCTGGGTTTTAATTTGAAATTTTGTTTGGCAGAACCTTTTTGAAAATTTATCGGACTAGACCCATGCTTTCTCACTATTCACCTTTTACTTAAGGGAAAAGAAGTGCCCTTAGAATTAAAGATTTATGCATTTCTTGTCACCAGAAGTGTCCTTATTATATTATTACAGTGTATAATACTATAATAAATTCCATTTTGATATTTGAAGCTCAATTGACCTCTTGTGAGTTGTGAACAATTAATGATTTTTTTTCTGTTTTGTCTTTTAGAGGATATATGTGAAGGACTTGAGCTTATTAACAACTCAAGTTTCTGAATAATACGGGCATAAAAATTTATAGGACATCTATCTGAATTGGGAACATCCAACAGTTAATACTGCAGTAGAGGACATCTTGAAATGCTAAATAAAACTGTTTTCAATCCAAACATTTAGATGGTCCAATAGTATGTGGTATTATTCTTGGTCCTGATTCTGTAATTTCAATTCCATAATTCCCCTTGTACTGGTGTGCTTAATTATGTGATATTGTGCTAAGCAAATTTATTATTTATATTAAGATTGTATCTTATGTATTTTATCTTATTTTTACTGTTCTACTTCTTTCAGCTCCAGGATACAAAGACAAGTACTGGGGAAACAGAGGTGAAATTCCAAGTTTCTAAAGATACTCTAGGTTCCATGCTGAGATCTATGGACTACATCAGGGAGCAGCTATAAGAGTTGTAAGCATTATATTTCCAGCTCTTCACTTTTATCTTTTTTAAGATTATCGGATACAATTAAACTTTTATTTCTAAGGTCTTCGTAATAGCAGGGGTAGTGGCAGTAGCAATAACAGAAGTAGCAGCAGCAGTGGTAGCGGTGGTAGTACTTGACCAGTAATATTACTATAAATAGGCATTCAAGGTTATCATCATGTCATCCTCATATTATCATAATATAATTTCGTTCAGAATCCTTGCTCTTTTTCTCTTTTCAATCTTTTCACTGTAATCTGAACTCTGAAGTCTCAGCAACAGTAATAAATAAGGGTAAATTGCAATCCAAACAATGGAACATCATACCATTCCTTTCCATTCCATTTTCCACCAATCCAAACATATCCTCAGTTGTCAAGGTAATTTATGCCAATAATAATAATAATAAATGGCATTATTGTCATAAAAAATCATTGTCGTCATCATTATCAGGTATAGTAGGGGGAAAGAGAATATCTTTTTCTACTTTTGAATTTAATTATGTTGCATGTGTGCTGGTTACATCCGTGTTTCTTCTTCTCCCCCCCCCCCCCCCCTCCTTTACGTTGTCTTCACAAGCTAGCTGCGGTCGCTAGTTTCTGTGTTAGACTCTTTGTAAGATGAATTTCAATAGATAAATATACTTATTTTTTCTTGTTTACATTTTTTTTTGTCAGTTACTATAAATTTTGGACGATTTGACAGTGATCGAAGTGTGCTAGTGCTGAGTGTTATGGCTACTCTCAGATCCATATTCGGAAGGATTTGCCATGTTGATAAAAACATTCATGATTGATGTACCTAGTGAAACTTCAATATTATATGGTGTAAGTAGTTAGGAATTTCTTGTATTTAATCCAACAACATTGTTTATATTAGAATTAGTTTTTTCGTCTTTTTCTTTTTTCCCTCCCCTCATGTACTCTAGGTTATAGATTATACACCATTTCCTTTACGGAAACTTATTTTGTACATGGAGTTCTGAAGATCCAAAATTGAACCAAGGAGCATTGCAGATGTCAACACCTTATGTTTTGCCTATGGGAGATGGTGTGCTTTTGTTGTTTTTTCAAAGTTCAAATATACTATTTTGGTATTTCTGTTTATGAAGATTTACCATCACCAGTAGCACATACTTCAGACTCATGCTTTCATTGGTGACCTGGCAGTTCGGTAGTGTACGATGATTATAAAATGCGATAATCTTGCCTATTCTTATCAAAACACTTTTATGTTGGAATAGCAACGGGAGCAATAGTATGCCAAATACCATATCTCTCGCACTAAAAGTATAGTGAGTTAGTTTAAAAGACTTTCCGAAATTTTATCCTTCATTTTATTCTAATACGATGACCTACATTTTATTCTAGTACACTAATTTGTAGCAGGTTAAGGTTATTAAACCAAATATTCTCGTAATAAAATGGCATACTACCTATCTAAAACTTGAAAAAACAAGCATAAAACAAAAAGGCCCATATTATCCCTCGCTATCTTCAGGGGATAAAAGCTGCGTTCCTTCCGATAACGAATTATGTTTTATAGACACATTCATAATTAATATGCTTTTCTTATGTCTTGTTTTTTCGTTATGGTTTTGATATATTCTGTATGAAAAAATTATTTACAGAAGTTTGTGTACAGAAACTTCGGGTCTTTGACCCGTAAAAAAAATGTGCAGAAACATCACAAATTTCATGTGAAGCGATGGGGAGAAAAAGGTGAGACAAGAAAAAAGGAAAAATTAGATGAATGTGATAAAATATTATATGATCTGTAAAGATCTGTAAAGAACTTCATCCCTGCATCAGCAGGCAACGGACTCATCCTAAAATGAAATCCGAACAAAAAATTTTAGAGACAATAAACCCCAATTTGCAGGGACATTTTCCTAAATTTTTAAACTTTTAAAGACCAAATCCTAACAAAAAAAATTGGAGGGACCAAAACCAAATGAACCCTATTAGCATGGACTAAAAAGTTCATCCTAACTTCTAATCTAAAAAATGAAGGTACATATGTATCTCAGCACCTTCAAGATTTAATTATATAGAACATTTCCATACAAAATCACGGTTACACAATAAAAGTAAGATAATTTTGTTCAAGAAATATACAAATCTAAACTCTAGCACAATATTGAAGTTACTTTGCCAGAACACGAATTTCCGGAAATAAGATAATAAAATTCTCCAACAAATTCAAAGAAGAAAATAGAGCATGGTCCCATTACTATTTATTAACGGCTGACAGCCTTTTTTATATCAATGACAGGATCAGCTTTCAACTTTGCAGGCTGCGGCCACTCAATCTCATTAGATTTAGAGAAACCCAGCCACCCCAATGACACCTACAAACTCCGATAGTCTATCACAGTGACTTCGTCCTCTGGGGCATCCAGATCTTGATAACTGCACCACCATTGGCCAAATAAGTATATCATACAAAGTCAATCATAGACAATAAGTAAAAACTTGGCCATATCTGTGAAGTGCAACTAGAAAATTGATAACCGCATTCATCAGTTAGCAGGCACATTCTTTTTGTTATTTGGATATCCTTCTGACGTTTCCGAAGTATTTTGTTCTTTTTTTTTTTTTTTTAATTATCTGAACATAATAGCTAGGGAAAGAATATAAGAACTACACTTTTAAATGAACTTCCCTTTCACAGATAAAATAAATAAAAGACACCATCTGAATATATCAGATTATGAACAAAATAAGCGGAGCATTAAAGTATGAACTAAGCATTGTTAAGTCAAGTAAAAAGGACATAAAAATATGAGTCTAATTTTTGATACACTGTCAATGTAAATTTTTTTACACTGTCAACCAATCACAAATCATCTTATGTATGACTTTTAAGATAATTATGATAAGAGTCAAACATTTTTAAGGATGTGTCAGTTTAATGATTGGTTGACAGTGTAAAAAATCTTTATACCGACGGTACATACTAATTAAATCCAAAATATAAGGCTATTTGAGAGGTTTTCCAGATCAAAGATCACAGAAATGAGTGGGAAGGGGCTGATTGGAGATGCCAAATAAATATCTGAGAAAGGGTCGTGCAGAACGTTTACCTTCGCATCCGTCGAGGATCAGGTCTAAAAGCTGGAGGAACAGCAATTATCGGTGCTTGTCCGCCCATATGAGGACCAGACCGCATATTTCTTCCAGAGGCATCATATGAAGATGGTCCTCCTTGCTCTCTTAACATCTGCATTGCAACTTCTGGTGGAGCAGGGACAAATGGTCCCAAAGGCCTGTAGAGTTACAAAACTATAAGCACTAACCAAATCTAAAGCTAAAAAAGTGCATAAAATTGTCAAGAGGAAGAAGGAAAATTATAAGGGGCAACCAACCCAGCACCAGGTACAGGCATCAACACAGGCGGAGGAGGGGGCATATCTGAAGCAAATGGTGGTACACCAGGCCCTGCATATGTATCATACATCGTTTCATCATGGTTTCCCATCTCAAGTGCTTTAGATTGCCTATCACGGGATGGGGAATTCTCAGGCCTATCTCCATTTATTCTGTCACTTCGATCATGGTCTCGTCGATTACCACGATCATCTCTCAATCGGCCCTCAAGACCTAACCTTCGCCTTAAAGGCTTGTCCCTCTACAAGTAGAAAAAAAATGGCCCATAAGAATATGAAACTCAAACAACTATGATATTGCTCAGAAATACAATGCTAAGTTTAAACCATTAATTCCTAACGGTTGATACATCAGATTATTTGCACTCAGACATGCAGCATACATTCAGAAGAAAATCCAAAAACATGACTATTTGACAAGCTGGGTAGAACCCAACCACATCGTTGCAAAAATGCCAATTTAGGGATAGACAACTACCAAAACTTACACACCAAAAGGTTCTCACAACACAATCATAAAGATATTTTATCAAATCATGCGTCATTTTTAGTAATATCTTTCTTCTAGGTGTTGAAAATATCTATGATGTAAATCATGTCTATATTCATTGCATAGGCTAAAGTGTAACCAAATCATATGGTAATCAAGAAATTGTACCATTGTACTTTACTACATTAACACTATATATACAGACTCCACCGTGTGATTCAGACACATGGTTCCATCATATGTATCTTTTCTCTATCTCTCTATGTGGTATCAAAGCCTCTGACTAAGCGATCTAAAGTTCAATGCTTGCCATCCCCATTCTTTGTAAAAATGGGTCTGTGCATTGTCTACACTTCAAGCTCAAAGGTTATTGCATGAGATGGGCATGTTAGATATATAAAACCACTCATGTGCCTTCACCTAACAGTTTAAGCTTTAGGGAGAGATAGTTCATGATATTAGGTATACAATTGGATGGTAAAACAAAATCAGAAGTCCGTACCTGAGGTTGCTGCATGACAGGTGTTCCACCGGGAGCATCTGGATCACTACAACAAGAGTAAGACCAATATAAGTGATATTTCCACCAACACTTGCAACCCAAAACAAAGAAGCCTCAATTAATACTTACTTCATGTAATTTTGATAATATAGATCCTCACGCACTTTTGAAGTTTGTTCCACTACAAGCTCTGGGTGTTTCAGCTTAAGATGTTTGTACACAAATTCAGCTGCATGAAAAAGCTTTGTGCAACCCTTAGCTCCACAACCATACTTCCACCCATACTTTTCATCCCTAATTTTTCTGACATATGGATCCAATACTTCAACTGCTGCAGCATCTATCTTCTCCTTACCAGTCATTACTTCCAAGGGATCCTGACCATTCAGCCTACCCTGCCAAAATAAATCAAGTTTCTTCTCCCATTCAGACCCTGATTTACCTGTTTCTTGATGAACTGTTCCTTCCAGCCTCACATGCCTAAAACCCTTAGCCTCATTAGTCTCAATCATACCATAATAATTTACACCATGAATCCGCCAAAGATATGTAATAAGTATGTCCAGCAGCTCAACACCCTCTAAACCTTTAACAGATGTTTGGCCCCGTATAATTATTATGGGACCCACAGATCCACTGTGAGCCTTATCATCATTTTTATTGTGATCACTGCCGCATAAAATATTATCTCCAATCCCCTTTTCTGCGTCAAGCTTACGAACAAGGGCCTGAGCCTGTTGAATATCTGCTTGTATTCGTCTAGGTTCAGAACTGATAGGGTGAGCCTTTGGAGCAGCTGAGAAATCATTTTCTTTATTAGATCCCCTACCATGTCTTCTTCGTTTACCTCCAGTGTCAGCTTCCTCCTCTGAATTTGGCTCACTAGCTTGCCCTGATTTGCTGAACGAAGAGGCGTTTAAACCAGGATTTCTGCATTGATTGTAATACAAAATATGCATCATAAGAATATTGAAAGCACGAGGAGGAAGTACAGACAGAGACACACACATATGAGTGAGAGAGAGGACGAGAACATACAGGTCTAATGTACCACTCTGCAAATCGAGCAAAAAATCCTTTGCCAGCTGTCGAGCATTTTCATTCCTCCTGAAAGATGATGAACCATATAGGACTCTTTACAAACTAGATATCTTAAAGATAATCCACCTGTCTATCTAGGTAATGATCCATCAACATTAAGAGGATAATATGGTCTGTACTTCACTATTAGATTGTAAGATTGATACAAACTCACCTTTCAATGACCGTAAGTAAATTTGTTGGATGATATTTATCTTTCAACCTACATCAAAAAGAAAAACAAATAATGGAAAGAATCAGATCACTTGAACTTGTCACAATATCATAGATTGTACTTTAAATATTAAACATCTCAAGATTGAACTACAAATTTTACAAGGGAAAAAACACATACCAGTCCTCATCCTTATGAGAACTAAAGTAAGCTCGTTTTTGGGTGGAAATGTACTCTGATTTGTATTCTTGATACCTAGAAATATCAATTGCAAAAGTCATTCATCAATGAACATCGCAAAAATTCTTTAGTCGGATGCCTAGACATGATGTGAAGGTTATTACTTTCCAGAACATACCTGCGTTCTGCTTCAGCTGGAAGTATATCATCCTCAAGCTCCTGAATGAATTGCTTATAGGACATCAATCCCTCCCTGGAACAACTTACAAATATCTTAAGGTTAATATGTTTTCCCAGAAAGATCTATTGTCAAACAGAATAAAATAAAGACAACATAGAATCACTAAACAAGCAATAACAATCATCAACTTCAAGCGAACTCCCCATAAGTCCTCCCCCCCCTCCCCCGCCCCAGCGAGCGGAATGGAAAAAATAATATAAATTAAAAATAAATGTAATATGTTACTTTCACAATTTACTGAAGAAACTCAAAGCTAAAAACACACTTAGGTATAAAAATATCACGGGTACAGATGCAGTATTGAGCACAGAGCACAACAGTTCAATAGGTTGAAAGCAAAAAATCAGACTAGTAAAAAAAGCAAGACAAAAGAATAATGAGCTGGGTGGTCCCCTAAAGTTCAGGAAGATCATAACTTTTAGTAATATGGAAAAGAATTTTGCCACCATTAGTTGTTGAAGACAAAAATGTTAAGTAGAATCAAAACCAGAAATTAAAATAGTGCACGTTTTGTGAAGGCAATTCAAAATTAAGGTCGTTAGATTGAGCCATCACAAAAACCAAACCAGTAACAAAGAAATTAAGCATTGAGCTAATAGCTGATACCCAGTACTCACTCCCATCAACAACAGTAAGCTCGGGAAACTGTTATCTATATTCAGTTACCAATAATGCTCTCGATATATATCGCACATGGATAGGTAAACTAGATACAATTCTTCATAGATGACGTGATCAAAATCTCTTTTATTAATAATAACAAAATATAATTTTCATGTGCCAAAAGAACACTGCATATATCCTTTCCTTCATTGTTCAATAAACGGAAATCTAAAGTATGTGGCACGAATTTACGACAAGGCTAAAAAGAACAAATTGATTGAGAAGTCCATCGTGGAGAAGATGTAACAAGGGAAACACCCAAATACAAAGATTTAAAACCATAAGTCAAGATTAACTTCAACCCAAGACAAGAAAAAAAGTACAATGAATTTGGCATGACCTATGTAGGATGCAAATGCCCAAATACGGAATGAAAACATTTCTAGTAGAATCAATATAAGAGGATATGAAGATTGTGGAAAACCAATAACAATGGTGCAGTTAGGAAGGGAGAGGAGTGGAGTAAAAGCTTACTATTACTACTTTTTTGTAAGCTTTCCCCTCTATTCCAATTCTCCCAAACTGACCCACAGTGTTCTAAGGAAACTAGTGTCCTCACACCCCAGGGTTACTTACAGAAATTTACTTGCCGTGAAAGAATAGCTTCTTTCTTAAATATCCTTTGTCAAAGGTATCCTTCTTATTGAATGTCATCTGTATTTGCACATAACCAATCCTATATTATTAGGATTTCAAACCAGTACTAGGGACTTTGCAGAGTGCATTTAGAACAGAATTTCAGGTTACTCATGGGCCATGGCCAAAAGAAAATTTGAGAGTTCACAGCAGACTCCAATTCTTTACATCCTTAATATATAATAAACATCAAATCTGTCTAAGAACGTCCATAATTGCAACAGTGATCTCATCCTGGCCAAGTCCAATTGTAGAAGCAACTTTCATGTCCTGAAAGGTTATGACTGTTGAGAATATGCTACATAGGTACGTTTGCCATATGTCCTTACCCAAGTACTTTCCCACTGACAAAATTCCTTGTCTATGTTGGACAAGGAACACTTAATAAATGGCAGGTAATATTTATTCATTAATGTTTTGGATTCAAAAAACACTATAAAGCGGACCTTTGTGCACCACCACTTGGCAAGTCTGCATAACCACGATTGGAGTCCACATCTGCAAAAAGTAAATAACAAAAAAATAAGAACACATAAACAATAAGTTGACTTTGTCCCAAAAAGAAATGTTAACACTTGAATCTTAATACCACATAAGAGTTGGGATGTACTCTTTTTCAATTAAGTGGACAACAATAGTCCCACATTTACAAACAAAAATTAGCAATTTGCCAAAATAATTGAAAAATAGAAGGAGAAAACCTAAGCATGAAACAAACCAATGATAGGGGGCTGAGAAAAAATTACAATTCCCCTCACTTTGAAAGCAAAAAAGGTCAATACATGCTTAAGAATACATGAAATATTTGCAGTTGCTAAACAGTGTTTGTTTCTTGTATTCACTCCAACCTTCCTGTTCTTCACATGACAAAAAGCCCAACCTGTTCTTGAATCTGGGTAAAACTTTGACCAGGTATGAAGCCCAAATTGAAGTTAGAAAAGTACAAAAGAAGAGGATAAAGTATCCTCAAACAAAACCAAAAAAACAACTAAAACCTATGTGACAAAGCCACGCAATGAAGAATTCCAATGACCCTTCATGTCTAATAGAGGAACACCACTAAAAAAGAAGCCCATGGACAGAGCACCAAAGGGATGCCAAAAGAGTAACCCTATCCCAAACGAAGTCCAGGGTCAAAAAGCAATCATTAGATATTCTGTTGTTCCTTTCCAACCAAATACAACAAAAACCATAAACGGAGCACAGCCAGAGAATTCTCGCTTCTTTACAGAGCCAAAACCTTTTGATTTAGTAAGGAGAAATTGATGCAAATCCATAGGGTAGATCCATGACTCTCCACTAAACCCAAACTATCTATTACAAAGAAAATTTGCTGCCGAGATGCAAATAAAGATGAGGCCCGAATTCCAAATATGAACCACACATTATACACATTAGGAGACAACGCAGTGAGACGTCTGCCCTTCTGGAGCATGTCATTATTGTTAATCTTATTAAGAATAACAGTCCAAAGAAAAGCTTTGACCTTTGAGGGAGCTTTGGACTTCCAGATGGGTTTATCCAAAAGAAATCTATCTCTATTAGGAGAGTGAGCCAAGAAATAAAATAAATAAAAATTACAAGTGAACACTTCTGAGTTCTGAGGTATCATGAGTCCAAATTCAGAACAAATTATCATTAAATTGTCAAATTAAATTATAATAAAGACTGTAAAGTTGCAACTTAACAATAACAATACAGTCTGAAACACAGACAAAGGCAGCCATAAACACATAACAGGAGATATAGCCTAAGTGGCCCACAAAGTTGTAAGTTGTAACACATCATTCGTGTTGCAGTGTTTGCTATTCCGTGGTGCATCTGGTTGGAGAGTAACGCTCGGATTTTTCAAGGTCTATTGATGTCTTTAGAAAAGTTGTGGGATAGATGGAATCATGTTTTATTATATTCAAGATCAAGCTGGGCTTTATCAAGCTTGAAAAACCAAGCTTGTGCTCAAATTATGTTCCAATAGAAATTTAAAATATTAGTTTAATTATATCAAAATATTACATTATATATTTACAATTATTTTTAGTTATTTTAAAATTATGATACCATACATTATAATAAATATCATATAAAATTAATCAGGCTCGAGCTAAGCATATTGAGCACAAACTTGGGTCTTCAATTTCAGATCAAATATAAAAACGACTAACTTAGCATTATATTATAAGTTCGAACTTGACATTATCAAGCTTCAATTAAGCCAAGCTAAATGGAGCCTATCAAGCTTCCTAATTCGATTGCCACCCCTATTTGCTACCGCTAAAATACTTTGCTATCCACATCCTGCCGCCTGGTGATGTGTAACCAATTCATATCCAAACATATCTGATAGCAAAAAAATTAAAAAACATGTATCCGTGTGTACCCAATGTGCTTTGTTGGTTGCTTTGATGTTCTGATCTCATTAGTTGTTTTGTCATTTGTTGGTGAGGTTACAATGATGAACTTTATCCTTCGCTCTTCTATGCAGAAAACTCGTATCCTCGGCGCGCAACTACGAAGACTAATTCCTCGAGGTACTACACGACATTTAAGGGATGACCTCTCCCAACCAGGTTTTCTCCGTATGCAAGAACCAGGGATCGAACCCCTGACTATTTGCTTTAGGGGTCCGAGCTTATTACCACTCTGACCAACCACATGTTGGTGACACGACACAGCTATGATATAGGATATAAAATTAATATAAGGTTAACATAAAAGCGCAAATCTTAAACTCAAAGACAAGAACAATGTTTTAAAAGTTAGTATGATTAATTGTAGATATAATAATAAAATGCTAACATTTATCTAATTATTGTGACATTTCAATCTATGTCAGTATAAACATTCAAAAAGTAAGTGTAAGGAGTTGTAGAATAAAGTTAAGAGTGTCCGAAGTGTCCATGAAGTATTTGAAATGAATGTGTCCGACACGGACACGGCGACTATTTTGAAGTGTCTGTGCTTCATAGAGTATGCTTAATTGCTTATTGTTGTGGACTTGTAGTCTTTACTGTTATCTGATTTGATGTTGGGTGATTAGGGTAAATTTTAAAACTTTGGATTTCAGCTTTTGGGGACATCGGATAGATTGGGATTAGGTATTTTTGCTTGCTGGATGTACTTTATGGGGTTGAGACGTTTAGTAGAAAACTTAGAGCTAGAATATTATGTAAATGGTGGTTATCTTATGGTTTAAATTTAATTGGTCTTACCGCACCTATACCTCTACGTAGTACATGTATCCATATCCATACAAAACTAAGCAATAACATTACCAATTTAACAAACACAAAACGTAACGACATGCAATGAAGAAAGAAACCATGAAATCTAAGAGTAAGAAACTCTGGAAGTTATTATGCATATATATTCTCATATTATAAAAAAGAGGTAGCGGGTATAATTTACTTCAAATTTAATAAAATAATGATAAGAGTAGAATTAATGTTACAGATAAAAGGGATTTATATGATAGAGGAAAAACCTTAGTTATTAGCAACTATTGACATACCAGAAATCCCATTTTGATATCCACCTGCAGAACGATGTCCAACCCTGCCATAAGACTTCTCATCTACATAACCAGCTCTTCCACCGACTCCCCGCTCATAGCCGCCATAATAATCATATCCAAATCTGCAACAATCAGATGATGAAGTACAGTATAAAAAAAACATTTGATAAAGTGTGATGTATAACTTAGGGTAATAACGGTAGGAAAGAGAAGTAAAGGAACTAAATTCAACTAGCAAAGAGAAACAAAAATATGTTAAACATCGTATCTAAAAGATTTTTCCATTACAACATAAAGAAAAATATCCTACCATGTCTGATGTCTCTCATAGAAACAGTTCAAATAACATGACAGAGCATATACAGTACTAAATCTCTCCACATATAACAATTCATCTGGAAGTAATCCTGTTAAAATTGTTTGATTTGCTCTGTAGTCAACCGCGCTATCGCGTCGCGGGCCCTAGCCGCTACAAAGCAGTGTGTCGCGGAGTGTTTTCCAGTCATGCAAATCGCGGCAACTATCACGGCAGATCGCAGTCACTATCGCGGCTGTTGCGGGCGCTACATCAAAAAGGGAGGTCATCCGATCAGTCCACTCTATAACTGGCCAGCCCACCCCGTTTCCGGCAGATCCACCCCCTTTCCGGCCACACCCACCCTTTTCTGGCAGCCCCAGCGTCCTTGTACCACCCTGTTTTGTGCCTTCCTCAGTTTACGTTGTTTTCATTTTCTTTTCCATTTTTGCCTTTTTTTTGTTTGACTAATTCTGTCTTTCTATCTTCCACATTTAAGTGACTTTGACAGTCATTTTTACAGTAATGGTTTACAGCTCATACCCTACAACATTTCTATTGGTTGGAGTCTTAGGTTCGCAGCTACAGAAGAGGAAATAATAGGGAGAAAGGTTTTTAAGTGATAAGGGTTAAAATTGTAAATGATTATCTGCCACAACATTATTTACAAGTAAAAAAAGACAATAAATTAAAGTTAATTATAACTATAAATAAATAGATATAGGGAACATCAGAAGAAGCATGTGAGTGTGAGGAGCATAGAAGGAAAGAAGCTATGAGTGGAAAGAGAATCAGAACGGATTGGATCCACCATTGGAGTCTTAGGTTCACGGCTGCAGACGAGGAAATAATAGGGAAAAGGGGTTTTAAGTGATAAGGGTTAAAATTGTAAATGATTATCTAAAAATAAAAAGAGAGAAGTCTTCCATCCCAAACCCTCAAACTGGAAGGTTTTAAAATTTGAGGGTTTGAACTATATGAAGTGTTTTGGGTTACCATCCTTAAGCAATAACATTATACTCCATTATTTAAAAAACTCCCAAACAATGGGTTAAGGTCTTTTTAGCACTCCACCCCATTATTAATTATTCCATTTCATCCATCCAAACATAGCCATACCCGTATATCAAAATATACATCCTTTAGTCCTTGGCACAAATCTCAAATTAAATCAATTAGTGCATTCATCTGCAGTTTTGATAAATGACATACAGATTACCCAATTCCTTAAATTATACTACAAACAGCTAAACAAAACAAAGAAATTTTCAGTTTCCGCTGCACCTAACTAAAATCGTATCAAATACCTAAACATATGAATTCAATTGTAATAAATAAACAACGAAGAAAATTTTTCTAGCCGTTAATAGTTTCGTGAGAAGCCATTCAAAAAAGCAAAACTCGCATCACCTGTCATCGGGTCCATGACCACCGCGAGGACTGCCCCTCCTGGAGCGCTTATAAGGCGGAGGCGAGCGACGCGAAGTGGGAGAATAACGGCGGTCGCGGTGGGAAGGGCTCGGGCTTCGGCGGCGCTTGAAGTCCCTGTCTCTGTCTCTGTCTCTTGGCGGCGGCGGCGGCGGCGGAGACATGTTGCGGTGGTCGTAGTAATCGGGAGGAGGAGGGCGGCGGTTAGGGTGGCGATCAAAATCCCTTTCATCTCTCCTTTCCCTCCTGCGGGGAGGGGGCGGAGGGAGATGGTGGTCAGGGGCGGAAGAAGAGGGAGGAGGAGGGGATCGGGATTGGGATTTGTCGAGAGAAGAATCAGTGGGGAGGTTCATCACCTCAGCCATCGATCGATATTGGACGCAAAACCCTAATAACTCAGAATTGAGATTGATTGATTGAACGGATAGTGTGTCAAGTTTTCTTGCAAGACCAAGAAACTACGCATACACACACACTCATCCCTATTTTATTCTATTCCTACCCGACCCGTATCACATTTACATCCGGTGCGCTAAAACCTTTCTCTAAACTCAATCTATGACTACACCTAAGTAAATAGGGAGTTGTATTCATTTTTAAATTATTTAATACATTAAGGTTGTGTTGGGAGACATTTTGAAGTTTCAAGGTATTTGAAATTCAACAAGTTTTAATTGCGTGAATTCCATTTCTTTCATTAATAAAGTACTTTGTTTGCATAACAATTTTTGAAATCAAGAAAAAAATTGTAACATTGTGCAATATCATTCTGGTACCGGACTAGAATGTGAATCTTTTTCGACGATACGGCTTGTTGTGGGGATTGTGCTTCTTCGCATCCTTATGGTGCTTTGGTTTGCAGGATCCGCTCTTTATTGCGGCAATCTTGATCTACTAGAATTGCTCATGGTCTTCATGAATGAAACAGGGTGACAGATTGATTCCCTAACTATACTCATAATTTTCCTATTGGCCTTCATCTAATGGATTTTCCACCTTTAGGATGCGGTGATCTCTTTTTGCATGGTCTAACAGTGGTGTCTTTCCTCATTCTGTTTTAGCTTAGTTTGGGCGTTGCCCTCCGATGTACCGGAAAAAATTATTAAGGATCCCTATCAACAAAACTCAAACAAAATTTTTAGAATTGCATGTTAGATGAAATAGAGCCTGTTCGACCACACCAAAGCCCAACAACAATTCGGCGAACAATTAACATAGCTTCAACAAGAGATTTGTTAGGTGATTAACAATAACGTCTCTTATGTGTTATTATGAAGCAACGCAAAGAAAGAAGGAGAGAGAAAAAAAACATCCCTGAAACAAAACAAAGGAAAACAAGAAAGAGCGAAACATCGAGGATGAGATATGTGTAAATTTTCCTTGGTTTCAAGTTTTATTTTAAAAGAGGGATTTCACAAAATTCACCTGTTTTGGTTGAATTTCAAATTCTTTAATTTTGATCTAAAATTACTAGATTAAAATCCTATCAAATTTTTAAAATTCTTTTATGAATTATTCAACAAGTTATTTGACCACAAATCATTTTAAATACTCTATAAAAATACCTTCCTTCATTAAAATACACTATCTAAAATATTTGCGACCAAGTATCAGCCAAACATTTCCATAATCCCAAGTATTTTCGCCCTGGATATGAGGCAGGCATATTTGTAGCTAAGGGTGTTCGCGGATTGGGTTGGATCGGTTTTGAGCCAAAAAATCATCCGATCCAAAGGTGAAAACAACTTGCGGTTTAGATTGGATCGGTTTGCTTCGTTAAAAAAATCTGATCCAATCCAATCCAATCAAATGCGGTTTGATTGGATAATTCGGTTTTTACCAATACATCGTTATATAGTTATATTAAGTTTAAAATCAACATTAAACCTATATATACTAGAATTAATGTAGTTCTAGTTCCTAAGTACATGCATGAAATCTTCCAGTACATGAATAACTATTGATTTCTAGATATATGAATAACTATACACATTTCAATACATCTAGTATTTGACAATTTCAAAAAAAATATTAAAGAGAATGAAAGTGTTCGTTCATAAAAGTATGAAAAACAATGCTTAAGTATGAGTAGTACTATAATTTAAAAAATAATAATATATGTATATAATAAGTCAGTTTGGATTGGATTGGATCGATTTTCACTAGGGATCCGAAATCCAATCCAACCCAATGAAAAAAAAACGGTTTTTACGGTTTTCGATTTTCGATTCGATTTTTACGGTTTGAATTGGTTTGGATCGGTTGATGAACACCCCTGTTTGTAGCCCAAATATTTTTGTCCTGATTCATACACATATATAAATCTCATAATCATATAACAACCCTTATTTGATTATTACCATAATTTCTTAATGCCTTTAATATTCCTCTATACTACATATATATATATATATATATATATTCAATATTAATATTTTAGTCCACGCATATTTCAATATAGAAGCAAATCATGAAAATTAAGAATCAAATAAAAATTATTACCAATGCTCAAAATTATAAATTAAGAGAAGTTAACGGAAAATGTTCCAAAATATGTTATAATTGTTGGAAAATAAAGAAGTCTAATATGGATTAAATATATGAGCAAATAATCATTTATAATAACTTAAACATATTGATTGATACCGTACCTGATAATAAAATTATCCAATTGCCCTTATACCTATTTACCTATTCTATTGATCCCCTAAACAAATCATGATCTGTATGTCATAATTCCACCAACACGTCGATAACTCATGTCTCAGTGGATACATGATACATTTATGGTCAACTATGTTAAAAGAATTCAATTTCAATTTCTCTTATATAACATTAACAGCGTAAGAATAATAATGCAAAACACTAATTTGTGCCTCAGTAAATAAAATCAAGTGTGTACATCTTTCTGTCATGCATATATGTTGTTTTTGAGTGTTCAATGACTTTCATATGTCATTTCTTTAATCTTTCTCACAGGAATTTCTTCTGTGACTAGGGATGGTAATTGGTAATTAAACCTATCCATTAATTTTATATATATATATTCTTCATAATTTTAATTATGCATATCTATTTTACAACTTAAAATATTTTTAAGACTAAATATCTAATTTGGTATGTAAAAAAGGGGTGGCAAAGTGGGTTGTGATCCGCGGGTTAATCTGTCAACCCGTCAGAATTTGGCGGGGTTGGTCCACCAACCCACTTTGACCCGTCCCGCTTAACCACCCGAAAACGAGTTGGTGGCGGGTCAGGACGGGTTGATCAGCCAACCCGTCATATTAAAAAATAAATTTTTTATTATTTAATATTAGGCTTAATTGCATTTTTGGTCCCTCAGGTATCACGATTGTGCAATTTTGGTCCCCCGGGTTTTAATTGCGCCAATTGGGTCCTCCAAATATCACGATTGTGCAATTTTGGTCCCTCAAGTTTCAATTGCGCCAATTGGGTCCCCCACGTATTATGATTGTACAATTTTGGTCCCCCAATTATCACGATTGTGCAATTTTTAACATCAGTAGCCTACATAGGACACGTGAGGCTGATTTGACACTTAGTGAAGTCAATTTGACAGTTTACGAGACATTCTTATAAGACATCATTGACATCTCACACAATTTAATGATCAAATGCACATCATTAAGTGTCACATAAGAATGACATGTAAGCTGTCAAACTAGTCTCATTAAGTGCCAAATCAGTTGCACATGTGCTTCGTAGGCTATTGATGTTAAAAGTTGCACAATCGTGATACTTGGAGGACCAAAATTGTACAATCGTGATACTTGGGGATCAAAATTGCACAATTATGATACGTGAGGGACCCAATTAGCGCAATTGAAACATGGGGGACCAAAATTGCACAATCGTGATACTTGGAGGACCCGATTGGCGCAATTAAAACCCGGGGGACCAAAATTGCACAATCGTGATACCTGGGGGACCAAAAGTGCAATTAAGCCTTAATATTATTTAATTTAATTTAATTATTACTTGGAATTATTTCATATTATAAAAATAATGTATTTACTTTTGTAACATAAATTATATGTTATAAGATAAGATTTTTTCAATTTTTTAATAATAATTTAAGAAAGGATATGAAAATTGTCCAAAAAAAGAAACGTTATATGATTTTTTGTTAATTTTTTTATTTTTATAGCGGGTCAACCCGCCAACCCATCATTAGGTGGGGTGAGTTTGGGGGTTCAACCCATATGTCTAAAACGGGTTTAATCGTCCCGTCCCGTTTTCGGTGGGTTAATGGCGGGGCGAGGCGAGGCGGTTTGACCCACTTTGCCATCCTTACGTAAAAATAAACCTGAGGTACTTTTGATACTGAAAAAATAAATTAATTACTTAGTCCTTCAAATTTATAAATGTGTGACACATTAGTCACTCCTTCCAGTTTCAACGTCTGTTTACTTGCATATGTATCTCATTAACCATCATATCTGACTTGTCAGTGGTCCTGTATAGCCTATGATGGATTTCCATCCTGAAAAATGAACGAAAAATGAAAAAAAGGTGTAGAGTTCTCTGGTACGTGTATTTTAAAATTGTGCACGTTTTTCACTTTTCATTCATTTTTTACGGTGAAAATTCGTCATAGGTCACGCTGGACCACTGACGGGTCATGCAGGATGGCTAATGAGACACATTGACAAGTAGACGGACATTGGAACTAGACGGTGAGACTAACGTGACCCGCGTTTGTAAATTTAAGGGATTAAGTGATTAAATTATTTTTTTATGGGTCAAAAGTGTCCTTATGTTTATTTTTAAGGATCAAATTGGTCTTTAATCTATTTTTAATCTATATTCCATTCAGATTTGATCTTAAAATTTTAAAAATATCTGTGTAATGTAAGAGTCATGAGATACATGATAACTCCAAAATTTTAGGATCTTGTATCTTTTTTTTTCATTTGTTTTTATTTTACACCATTGCAGGAAAGAAAATGCAAAACATGCTTTATGTCTTGGTGCTCTATTCATGCAGCACACGACAATATTTATTTATTGTGTGAATGTCAACATACAACAGAAGCTCTTTACAACAAATTGGATTTTTATACATTCTTCTGCTAATAAATCCTAATTCGAGGCATGTAACAACTACCTTCATCTATTATTATGGAATATAAAAATATTAAAGATATGTAACAACTACCTTCATTTATTATTAAGGAATATAAAATATTCACTTTGTTTTGACAAAAAAAAAAAAATCAAGCAGCCTATTCCTTTTTTTTTTATGTTCGGAACCACCGTAATTAGGGCTTTTGACTCTTCAGTAGATCCATCGGGGTGTCCCCACAACTTCAGTTTTTTGGACCGGTTATGAGACTAATCCCCGTTTTGACAGTGACGGACATCCGATTTTTTACACACGGGATTGGACTGCCTCTTAACTGGACGACTCCAGAAATCGAATTTGCGTCCTTTTCCTTAGGGGGAGAGTCACGTTACCAACTGTCCTAATGCGAGCTTTGTATCAAGCAGCCTATTCTAACTTAGTGAGGTGGTTCTCACGAAGAAAGGTTCAAGGGCTAACCCAATGTAGGTTTTTTCTTTGTCATCTGAAATCAAATCTTATTGTTTGGTGGAAGACTCATTTATAAATTATAAATAAGCTGATATAAACAAAAATTAATTTGGAAGAATTTGTTTGAGTGCATCGTACTTCTTTAGAATGCCACAATGGGGAGGTAAAAAGAAAATTCATATGCAAGATCAAATCTTCATTCTTTTACATGTTAGTGTAGACTAATCTTGAAGGTAGAGTAGTGCACATATATTTTCAAGACTGAGGTAGCTTGGTGTAGTATGACATGAGAATGCAAAAAGTTCCTAATTTTCATAGAAAATATTAGATGGCAAATTTTAAACCTGTTTAGTACTCCATTGATCTATGAATACGTAAGAAAAAGGATGGCCCAAAAGAAGAAGAAAAGAAAAGAATACCAAAGATTAGTAAGACCATAGCATGAATGATTTATGAATGAAAAAACTACAGTGGGCGAAGTGAAGAGAGGACTACGTCTTGGAGAGAGCTATCTCTCAGCATAGCAGCTTTGAATTCATCAAATGTAACTTTTCCATCACTGTTGGCATCCATTCTGTCGAATATCTCATCCAACTTGCCAGGTTCAGTGATATCAGCTGGAAGACAGTGCTCTGGCAAAGCCTGTTCAGTGAATTTATTTGTGTTAAAAAAATAGGAATTCACAAGATAAGGCTAAATAATTGAAAGGAAGGTGCATTACTCTGAGCATGGATGCTACTTCTTCCTTGGTGATGCACCCGGATCGATCAGTGTCATACATCTGTTGCCCAAGAAAACCAGAGAGGCAAATTAGCTCTTTTTCTTTGTGTTGTATAAACTATAAAGGCCTTTCTATTGTTTCTTTTCTTTGTCTTGTGTATGTTGGAGTTATTTTCCAAAGTTGCTGAGACCTTGAGAGGGTGGTGAAATTGTGACAATATATGTTACAATATAATTACAATTTCGTCTTTCTGTTGAAATATTAAATCGTTTCCTAACCCCGGATTAAATATTGTTAAGCATTTTAATTTAGCCTATTTGCGTTATAACTTTTGTCATTGGAGTTTTATAAGCACCCAAACGAGAACTATGGTGGACTGCGCTGATAGGATAGCTTTATTAAGAGCAACTCCTATCGGAGTGTTGCTTTGGTAGTTCTAAAAAATAAAAACTTATCCTTGTTAAGTTGCACCTTGGAGCACAATAATGTGACGTCTATAAGTAACCCATTCTTATAGAAGAACCCAATAAAAAACCATTAAAAAGAGAAAAAAAAATAAGTTAGAGAAACGTCCATATTTGAGAACAATTGTTTCTATAAGTAACCCATTCTTATAGAAGAACCCAATAAAAAACCATTAAAAAGAGAAAAAAAAAAAATAAGTTAGAGAAACCTTGTTAGACCCATTTGATAAAGTTTTTATAGTTGCACCGTTACAATGCAGAATTGCTTAAAATGGTATAAAATAAAGAGTGGTCATGTAACATGAAGAAACTCATAAAAAGAGGAGTTACACCATTACGAGTTTTCTACAACACGTAGCCATATTGTAAACATAAGGAGAGACTTCTATTCTTATCCTGTGTTGTGTTTTCTCCCACTGATACCACAATGGTTTTCAATGAAGGCAGGGAATAAGAGCTGTTTCTCTTTTCCACACACAAAATCGTAATCCTGTATTCTTGTGTTTTTTACTTTACTGTCAAATATGGATTCTTCTTCGGTGTCAGGTAATTCAACAGTCTACACCCTAAATCTAATTTTCAGTTCATTAGTATGCCATATACATGCTGTAGATCGAGGTTAAAACTGTAGCTATGAATTTTATTCTAGCATTTTCTTCTCCATTAACAACCAAATCTTTGTCATAATAATTTGTGTTAGTTATAGCCATTTACCAAAGATATGTGCTGCTATTATCTATTCTTACACATGATATTGCTTTTTTGCTTTATAACTATGGATGCAGATTGTAGAAGTTAATAAACTTTCACTGCTATAGGTGTGCAGTGCATTCTTGTTTGTGTGTATGTGTTGACTATATAAGCTCCAATAAACTCACCTGGAAGCACAAACGGAGAGCATCATCTCCTTTTGAATTTTTGAGGCTGGAGAAGCCACACAGTATCTCTCGCATGTCAACTGTTCCATCACGGTTGTTGTCAAACAAATCAAATATACGTGGTGTTAGAGGGATCAGAGATGACATATTCATTGCTTTCAGCACCTCCTCAAACTCAGAGAGAGTGGCATTGTCTCCATTTGCACATCTGTGAACAACCAAGAGCATTTTCAGTCAAAACTGTCATAGACTACTGTACTGTGTCATGAACCATTCTGGTAAAGTCATATTAATTGTTTTATTTATCTAACTCGCTCCTAAGCAAGAGAGCCCTTTGGCCTTAAAGCTGATAAAGTTCACCTACTTTGTGCTGAAATTTTAACTTTTTATTGGAAGAATGAGGGATAACAAGGACCAAATTCTGAACTACTTGGTCATAAAGTCTTTGATACTATGTCATGAACAATCTCTCCCAAAAGCTTAAGCTATTAGGTATTAGCTAAGGCTAATATATATATATATATATATATATATATATATATAGAGAGAGAGAGAGAGAGAGAGAGAGAGAGAGAGATTATGGGATCAATTTATACGGATGTAAGTCATTTTTTTACTTAAATCCATCATCAGCTATTGATTTTATTTTCATCCAACGATGTAAACTATTAAAATTACAATCACTGTTCGGTGAAAATGAAATCAATGGTTGAGGATAAGTGTCAACAAAAAATAACTTATACGGGTATAAATTGATCTCTCCTCAGGTGAGACTGTGTCTGTATAGAAATATTTGATTCCTTTTCAAACTGTAGAGAAAAACTCTCTAGAAATTATGGTTCAGAGTACTTACATCTTCTTGAAATGTATTCTGAGATTTTCAATTTCCTCTTCTTTGAGGTCGTAGGATCCTATCAAGGATTTCAGTTTTTTGGTTCTCAAGAACATTGTGGTGCTCCAAACACTAGCAATTGCAGCAGCACGGAGTTTGCGCCGAGCATTAAAGCTCTGCAACCTTGAGACGATCTCAGGGTCCATTTGATCATCTTTGGCTATGTCACCTTTGACCCATGGATGACTCAGAAGCTGTTCCAAGACATAAAACAAAATGTGTGTGTGGATAAGTTAATAAACCATCTCAAAACTTCTTTCTGCTTGAAAATAATATGATGCAGAATGTTGAAGATTTATATTAAAACTGAATCTCAGATACAAATTACTACTTCCTATATTTGCAAAATGATTATTACTATTAGTCATGCTTTTTGTGCACTAAAAGATTAGGTATATAATGGGATTTTGTGGCAATTCCTACTACATTGGGCTGCTATCATAATTGGAAAAAGATATTTGCACACCAACCTTTAATACCATTTTTTAGAAATACTAGTAACGCACTTTTTGACACACTTTCTTCAAAACACAATCTTTATTATTATTGGGTGAGATGTGGGACCCACTAAATCACATGGCCCCACTTTCTATTCAGTGGATCCCACATGAAATACATGCAATAATAAAGTATGTGTGAAGGCAGAGTGGTAAAGAGTGTATTGCTTTACCATTTTTATACAGGTGATCAGGGTATGAAAAATTAGTGATTAGTATGTTTTATGTGATGATTAGAAATGCTAATCAATTACCACTCTCTGACAATCTGCGTGTTATGTAATTATCATCGTGTATTATGTGGTAATCAATGTAAAAGTGGTGTGTAAATTTTGATACGTGATACATAGTAATATGTCTCATACTGACTTATGAATTAGGTAAGACTGTAAAGAGTATACAATACCTCTTGAGCACTAGGTCTCCTACTAGGATCAACATTCAGAAGACTTGAAATCAAATGCTTCGCTGATTGGGAAATGCCCTTCCATGTCTTCTCATAGAAACTGAAATTCCCCTGTTTGAAAGTATTTTATTTGATAAGCAAAAACATTACAAAGTGAACTCTTGAAGATGTGACATGCCGTATGGATAAGTTGAAGATGTTTCTTCGAAGAGTCAGAAAGCATCATATATAGCAATGGTTATGCTATTATTATATTACTTTTTTTCATAAGGGTAGCATCTGAGACTAAATCCCAATATTTCATTTGTTATTTGTATGTCCTGCACATCCAAGTATGCTAACGCTGGGGACTACTATCATTATTCTATTAGTAGTATAAATGAGAAAATAGAGGAAGTAGAGTGAAAATGGGTAATGCAATTGAACATAGGCACGTCTTGATAAATTGCAAAATTTTTCTCTACCCATATACCTATTCTCTATTTCAAGAATCACAGTATTTTTTAATCTATGCCAGATGTTACTTACATTCATTATCATTTGTTGTTTTTGGCGATTAGACTGAGCAATGAAAGGTGGGTACCTGCAAAAAAATTATTGGAGGTTAATACTGAGTTAAATTCATTACAATAGAAAAATATGGCAAGGCCAAATATGTAGCATAAGGTATTCATAGAAGGAAAGATGTATTATGAAGCAATGGACATTGCTAGGGTAAGTAGATGTGCAAAATTGAGAGATAAGATTTATATGAAAAATTATAGGAGAAACGCATCGCTTAATTTTTCACCTCCAATTTGAAGGCCATATCAAACTAACTTTTATGAACACCTTATGCTACATGTTTTGTTTTCCAAAAATACTAGTTGCAAGTTATTTATCGTATTTACTTATGTGATTGAATCATAAGTAAGTATGCAAAAGACAAGGTGGTGGGTGACTTTCACTACTTGGCATTCATATTTAATTTACAGCAGTAAGTAGAAGAAGGTGCATGGGGACTGACACAAACTGAACATGTGAAAGAAAATGAACATACCCGGAGAGTAAGATGTATAGAATCACTCCCAGAGACCACATGTCACTCTTAGTAGTTATCTTCCCTTGAGAAAGAGCCTCAGGTGAAACATAATCAATGGATCCAAACAAACCAACAACTGGGTCAGTAAACTGATCTTCGATAGAACTCAACCCAAAGTCCATGATCTTGAGTGGAGAATCCTTCCTAACATCCAAGAAAAGACAATTCTCAGGCTTTAAGTCCCTATGAACAATGTTAACTTTATGAATAGCCTCTAACCCTGCTGCAATCTGGCGAACCACAGTTGCAGCTTCAGTCTCTGAGTACCTATCTTGTGCCACAATCCGATCAAACAGTTCCCCACCACAACACAGCTCAAGCACAAGGTGAACCCCATTTGAGTCCTCATACACATCATAGAGTTCAATCACATTTGGATGTGGTGAAACGTTTTCCACTATCTTCCTCATGACAAGGATCTCATTAGTGAGCAAGGCATCTGAGACTGAAACTTGTCTCCATGTGGGGAACCCCATCATAGTTGCTGCTGCACTGCTCTTTTCTCCTTCACTACCACCAACTTTTGTTCTTGGTAATCCAGAAGGGGTGTTGGAGGTACCTAACCTCCTTAGTGTTTTGATGGCTACATCGATTTTCTCACTGCTTGTTTTTTGTGTGCCTTTTCTTACAACCGAGAATCCACCCCTTCCTAGGATCTCTGAAACATCATACTCATCTAGGAGTCTTCTGGTTTCATCATGTCCCATGGTATACAAGGTCATTTGAAAATGGAATCTTTGAAGACTAGTGCAGAGACAAGAAACTAGAGAAAGTGTGAGGTATATATAAAATGTTCAATGATTAGGAAGAGCTAGCCTTCAAAAACGCGTATTGAAATGGCTGAGATAGACAGCAGCCTGTGTTAGAGCTTGTTTATTAGTTTATGGCATAACATAAAATATGAAACAAATTCAGATAGTTACAAGAGAATAAACAATGGTGGGAAAGAGGTGTTTTAGAATGGACAAAGAGAGAGTCAACTGCTACCATTGTGGTATAAGTTTCCCTGTTCATCATTTATAGCCAAACAAATTATTTACTGTATCTGGCTAAAGTAGAAAACAAAAGAAAAAACTAGAAAAACTGGCTTTATTTTATAAGACTTTCTTTAACCAAATCCATACCATGATATATATATATATATATATATATATATATATATATATATATATATATGAGTTTAATTGATATGTATTATTAAAGTAAAGATTTTTATACTGTCAATCAATCATAATCATGATATGGGTGACTTTTAAGATAATTTAGATAAAAGTCAAATATTTATAATGATGTGTCAATTTATGGTTGATTGATAATTAAAAACTTTACAATGTCAATGTATCAAAATTAAACTCAAAAGTATATATAGATTTTAGAATTACAGAAATATTTGTGTAACTAATGCAAAATAAAAGTGTTTAACTAAGAATTAATTAAATTATTATCCAATAAATAATGAAAAACAATTGTATTTCAAGAACAAAAGTCAAGAGTGGTTAATTTTAGGGGTTTAATTGGTATGCATTTTTAGTGTAATTTTTTTTTTTGCACTTGTCAGTCAATCATAAATTGTCATATTAAGTAAAATGTTTGACTCTTATTCAAACTATCTTAAAAGTCACTCATACCATAATTTCTAATATGTTGACAATATAAAAAACTTTATACTGACAGTACATAAAAACTAAACTCTAGTTTTAGTCACCTTAATTATCTATAATGTTAAGGATTAATTGAATTCCAAAATTGTGGCTGTTACTTTAAAACCATTTTATCTAACCATCACTCCAATAAAAAATTAGGCGAGGAAACAAAAATATATGGGACAACAAGTAAAGAAAAGGGCAAAATAAATGCTCTCTTTGGCAAACGTAGTTTATAGGCGAGTTTATAGCTGATATACTATAATATTTAGCATATAATTTATAACTGATGGTTGAAAAAGTTAGCTGATTGAATTTGAAACTTTTGCTAAAATTAGCTTCTAAACTAATTTATAGATATAAAATATCATAAAAGGATATCTTTATATGTTTTTATTTAAATTCTAATTAAAGCTTTTATAATTAGAATATTATTTTTGTAATTGGATTACTTTTTAAATATTTTTTTTAAATAATATAGATGAAATAACATATTTATATGATTTTTTATATAAATTGTATTTTATGAGGTAAGGGTGGGGTAAGGTAAGAATTTTGTTAAAATAATAAGAGTAAAAATGAAAGTAAAGTTAATAAGTTATAAGCTATAAACTAAAGAAATTAGCTTATGAAGAAAAATTATAGGCTAATTAAATGAGTTTATTTATCAAACACTTCTACTTTAATCGAACCAGCTTATAAGCTAGTCAAATAAACTATAAGCTACCTTATTGAACATTTCAAAAACAGCCTAAGTAATTAAATTGGTCATTGTAAAAAAAAAAGTAATTAAATTGGTATAGCCACGATGACTTGCTAGTTGCACTAACTTTACTTTTACAAATGTGTCACTAATACTGTTAATTAATCATATATTGCTACCCTATGTGTGATGTATGATTGATTGACGATATAAAACTTTATACTAAAAATATATTAGGATTACAATTTCATTTTATATATGAATGTTTAGGAGAGAGACATTATAACATAAGTCTTAATTAATGACAATTTATAGTGGTACTTATGTGACTTCCTATTGAATAACCATGATCAGGAATAAACCTAACAAACCCAGAGTTGCCTCTCTCTCAACCTTCCATCTACCCCTTTCTTCCTTCTTCCTTATCCACCGGAGGGGATGGTTTTGAGCCATTTTTTGGCCTGGAATTATTCCTCTACATCGTTTTTCTCTCCTTTTATCTAAATAAGTGATTTTTTCACATAAATCTGATTTTCCTTTCGTGTTTTTTTGTGATTTCGTCATCTGAGTGCGGCGTTGTTTGGTTTTCCGTCTTGTTACGGTGTTCGTTTGGTTCAGATTGGCAGATTAGCTTCGATCCATTACAGATTCAATCAATACTTGGGCGTCAACGTTATAAATCCGGAGGTATGGGTATTTCGGTCACTTTGATTTTGTCATATTTATAGGCATTTTGCCGTTTTATGCTATTAACTTGAGTGCTGTGAGTTTGTTCCCAGATTCATCCTTTTCGATTTTTAGCGATGTTGAATTTATGTTATTTTCGATATATTTTACCGATTTAAATGAATAAATATCTTTTTTTTAGTCAAAAAAAAAAAACCATGTTGAGGAATCTAACTCAAGACCTTTAAGTCAGCTTAATTATTTGGATTCGGCTTAGCAAATAAAGTAATTAAAATTGATATTATAAAAAAAAATTAAACTAGCATAATTAAGCTTGTACCTATAGCTCAATTGGCATTGATCCAAGTAATTAAGAATTCTAGAGTGATGATCGATGTTCATGTCGATCGGTGTGCTTTCTATTCAGGTTCAAACCTTTGGCCAACAGTTGATACAAAATCTGGCCTAAAAATACCCTTACAATATAACAAAAAAATTGTGTACACATAATGTTCATTTAAAGAACAAAAACTAAACTCCAACTTTTAGCATTATTAGTTATTAATCACAAATATCTCATAGATATAAAGAACTTTGCTTAAATCTGTGATCAACCAGCCAACTAGGTATTAGCTAAAGTTCAGTTCATGTGGCAACTTGTATTAGTACTGATATTAGCCATACATAAACAAAACATTCTTAAATTACATGACGGAAAATTAATCAACATTATATAGGGATCAATATAAAAAAAAAATATAAAGAAAAACCGTAACTATGTGTTTAGGCAGTAAGATAAGGAAAATCATATGATGTCGCATCAAAGACTGGTGAATTATTTAGTGTGTGTTTGGGACAGAGTTGAGAGAGTAAAAATCACGGTGAAAATATAGACGCTACAATATATAGCTTCTCATTAAACGTGCTTTTCACCTTACAAAATCAGCATTCCAAACATGTACTTATTGCCAAAACTCCTGGTGGGTGGGTGGTTGCACGGTCTGGAATATCAAAATTATACCTTAAGCAAGTGGTCAGGGATTTGAATTTGATCTCTTACGAATGAAAAAAAAAACTGGTTGGAAGGGGACTGCCCACCTTGTGTGCCTTCAGGTTTCCTGGTGGAGATTAGTCACTGTTAATAATGGTGGAAACTTCGCACCTATCACATGGGTACCAAAAAAAAAAAAGAATTGTGTTTTCCCTCCTATCAAACATGATTTTAGTAAAAATAGAGGTATTTGGTTACTATCAGAAAAAATTAATTTTGCCTTCAAACGTGATTATAGTAGAAGTTAGAAAAACAGTTTCGACGTTAAATTGAAAAATTTACACTAAATTTTACCTCGAACTTGCTTTTAAAATAAACACATTCAAACATAAATCACTTCACTTCAAATTCAATTGTAATCAAAATCAATTTTACAAAATTAATTTTATCCAAAATTATGTTTATCAAATATTTATCCAAATACACACTTGGATTATAGCTTCTAAAGAAGGAAGTAAGAGCAGCCGTAGTTCAATCTTAAATGGGAAAACGTGTTTGGTATTGAAAGTTGGGAGAAAAGCTTTGGGATCTCTAAAATCATGTGAGCTGGGGATCCTTGAGGTCACATATACCAAATCCAAAAGTACATATAAAACAAAAATTTACTTGCAATGCGGTCTCCCTCTTTTTCTTTCTTCTTGTTAATATTTATTTTGAAGATTTTACCTATATGATCCTTGATATAATTAGAGATTGCTCTCCTTTAATTTTTTTTATTCTGTAACCTAATCATGCAAGCTAGAAAGCAAGGAAGACCTTTATTTTCTTCGATGCAAATATGAGAAGGAAACCAAAAACCTCTTATTTACACTCTAGTCTCATTGTAACATTTCCAGAATGGCCTAGATGAATCAAATGAAGGGGGGATTTTATGACGAAAAAGTCTTTGCAAGTATATTTTTCCTTTAAAAACAATATATGCATATCTTCATATAGGCCGAAAGATTCTTCCCTAAACCCTCGAAACACGTACATTTTTAAATGCTATTACCTATGCATTTTTCATATATATTTACTAAGTAATACGAAGAAATTCTGTGCACGAAGCAAGACATAAATGTGCAATTGTAAGAAAATGTGTGAATAGGAGAATTTTGTAGACAGCATTTCTGTGTACACTGTGGATTGAACTTTGTTTATTCTTTTTTCATTATTGATCCTTTGAACATATGCCTTCATGTGTAGTCACGGCCAATTTCCTTATGCAGTTTCAAAAATAAGTTGTCCTTTCCAAATGCCAACAGATGCTTATAAACAGTATTACATGCCTCTCTTGGCTGTTAGAAACATTCAAACGACAAAAAGAAAAAAGAGAAAGATTTACAATAGTCCAAATAATATTTAAATGACCATTTTGGTTTTCTTCAAACAAAAATCAGAAGAAAAAAAAAAGCATCAACAAAATTTTTAATTAAAGATTTCTTTCAAAAAACTAGCATTTTTAAATGGTGGTAATATAGATATATAACAAATTCATCCTTAAAAATGTATAACCGAAGTTTACCTATATAAGTACTTTTCTATTAAAAAAAAAAAAAACCCATAGGTATAAATTGAGTAGAGGTAGATATTATATATTTATGGTTAACCATATAACAATATCAACGATTTGACCTACCCAAGCTCAGTAGGCAGATTTCCTAATACAAAATACGAATTCATACGATAAAGGGTAAAAATGTTATATTAGGTAAAATGAAATATTAGGTATTCCCAAGCTCCTAAGAGTCAGAGAACGAAGGGCCAAAAAAATGGTTCAATCAGTCAAGAAAATAATGTAGCCCATAAGGAGGTAAATATTTCACAATAACATTTAAACTCTATTCCTTCAATTGGATTTGCTTAGCATCACATAGTAAAGGAAGGTCAGAATAATGGTAAGGTAAATCAGGGAATTAATGAGGATTAAAGTCAGAGTAATGTTTTACAAATGCAGCAGAATTCTCCTGGTAATAGCTCTACTCAATCAATTCTCATTGAGAAATCGGATTAGGACTCATTGGAGCATGTATCTGATTTTATTCAGGAACATTCTATCCAAGGGACTAATAATGACCGGTAGAATTTGTTTGGAACAGGTCAAGCAAATGACAGTCCAACTAATCGATTAGAGAATCAGTTAGATTATAATGTAGACTCTAACCCTTTGTTGGGATTTGTGCAGACTAATATGAAAACTGTAAGTGATAATAGTTTGAATGTTATCGGTAAAATTTTTGACACTCCCGTGATTAGTTCAACTCTTATGCATCTTAATGTTATTCATGATATGAAAGTGCTTGCAAAGTTTTTGGAAAATGAGGACAAAGATGACCTAGAGAATGTCTCTCTTTTAGCAGAGTGGAATAATGATAATGTTGTTGAGGATGATAATTTCACAATGGTTTTGTCTAAATCTCATAAGTATAACCTGAAAAAGAATATAAAAGCTTAATTCTAGATGTACTTGATTTTTGTTTTTTTTATGGGTTTTGGTTTATGTCCCCCCATGATTTTGTTTTCTTAGTTTTTTTTCTTTTCAATAAATTTATGGTGACTTGATCACCTTGCTTAAAATAAAAAGCTCCATAACTTTCTCATCCTACATAATAGCATTGTTCTTTTAATAAAGGATACACACCTTTAAATTTGGTTTTGGAGTTATCAAGAGATCAAAAGCGTATGTGGGAGTTGTCAAGGCTCACATTTATAGAATTAATTAGCTCTCAATAAAGAGTATTGTATAAGGCATCTAATAAAAATAGAATCTCTCTAGTAATTGTTAATAAATCTCGGGTTCGATACTTCGGACTCTTTCCCTTTATAATTTATGTGACAGTTAAACTTGTCTTAAGTGTGTTGCACACATCACCTGTGAAAGCAAACATTTAACTCTCTCAACTATTGTTCTATTCATCCTTTCAATGACACCATTCAATTGTGGGGTCTTAGGAGGAGTCTTCTGATGTCTAATACCTTGCTCTCTATAATAGGCATCAAATGATCCTAAGTATTCACCTTCATTGTCTTTGTGTATGCATTTTAGCTTCTTCAAAGTTTCTCTCTCAACTGAGGCTTGAAATTGCCTAAACTAATTCAAGATAACATCTTTACTTTTCAAGGTATAAACCCATATCTTACTCGAATGATCATCAATGAAGGTCACATGATATAAACTACCCGTAGTGTTCTCGTGTGCATAGGACCATATAAACCATAATGCACCAAATCAAGAGTTTTCGATCTCCTGGTGGATGAAAGACTCTCAGTGGAAACTTTATTTTGCTTCCCATGAAAATTGTGAACACACTTATACAATGTTAATTTTTCACACCTGGCAATATATCTCTTTTGGCTAACTCGGGTATGCCTTTCTTACTCATTTGTCACAACTTCTTATGCAATAACTCAACCCATTCAGTTGGCTCTATCGCACGGACAACATCTTTGATTACTCTTGCTTGTCCATAACAGAAAGCTGATTAATAATTCCTCGTAAAGTATTCAAATGATATGCTAATGGAGTTCCATATTGACATTTTAAGGCCAACATAAGCATACAACTGTTTAAGCATTTTAAGCGTTTTAAGCATACAACTTGTGACACCCTCAAAACCCGTGCCACTGATTGTAACCCAAAACATACATTAAAACAATAAATCAAAATTGCTGGTTTTACTTTCGGAAAACGATTCCTTTAATATAATTAGATTCTAAAAATCGTGATGAAATTTTTTCTTATTTATTATTCATACTCATGAAACTACCACTCCAAAAAGAACAGAATATGCTCATATATAACGATATACATATATACATCAACTAAAGCTATGGACAACACGTCCCTTTACAAAAGAAAGATAAGAGATAAACTCCTACAAAGCTATAAACTAGGCAGTGACAGTCTGGAACCATATCAATAAAACCTATGGCCATCAGTAGCCGTTATCAGACTACCAAAAACCGCTGCCTCAAAAGAAAGTCTACACCCTAAGCTGGTCCAACTAATGGAAGCCATTGGACAATCCTCCAGAGGAAGGTCCAATGCTAGAACCAGGAGAAGAACACTGGGAACCTACGTTCCCGTTCTCCTATGGATGAGGCTCGGGAGCATCCAAAGGATGATACTCCGGGTCCTCCTGAGGATCCGCCTCAGGGTCTTTCTCCTCCTCCTCTACATCCTCCACTACATACTCACCCGCTACCAGAACAAAAGGCGGGGGAGGTGTCTGTGGTGGCTGCTGCTGCGGGGACTGTACAACGGGGGCGAAATGCTCGATCACTCCCTGCTGCATAAGGGCCTGCAACATCATCCCAATGGGAGGTAGAGGTACCTGGACGGTCTCCACAGTGCGGGTACTCTTGCGAGGTCCCGTCTCCGTCGTCCTGCTCACGGTGCAGACTGGTCCTGTGTATGCTGCGCTTTCCACTCTGGGGTGAATAACCCATGCAGCTGGGTCAGTCCTCCGCTCAAAAATCAAGGCGCGCATCCCCGAGTGCGCGAGATGATCTGGCATCGGCTCCATCTGTAAACAGGATATAACATATATACCAAAAGGACAAACCAGTCCAGAAAACATGCAAAGGTGAGAAACCAATATATGAATCCAAAAACAACAACTATATGCCCAATCCAAATAGCAGATTCATATAATGTAACTCACTCAAATCATCATACATCACATAATATAGCATATATAATCAAGTACTAACAACAGTAAAGGCACAAGGGCTTCGTACCCCACAATCAACGTTATTCTCTAAACGTATGCATGACACTTCTATATATCTCAACTAAGATTCAAAACTAGATTTCCGGAAATCCCATCACCATAAACACGAGTTGATCAGACTCAACGTTATTGCCCCGCAGGATACAATAACAAACGCCAGAATCAACATTCGGCCAAACGTGAGCACGTAACCCTTTCCAGGAAATAATACATGGACGCACATGTCAGTGGTACTCACGATGTATAAGTCATACTATATTGTCCTCTTCACTGGGCACAATACGCTCTCCCTGGCTCGTATGACATCATTGTCCATCAAGGCACAATGTTACATAATGATATTAAGTCATCTCAGGTTCCCCTTGCCTATCAAGGTCCCCCATTTCACGGCACGTTTGCCAAACACACAAAATGCATGAGAAACTATCTAGTTTCCGATAATTGATCTTTGTCGCATCAATATTTCCTCGTTGTAGCATCAACGCTAACAACCACCATAATGTCTTAGACTCTTTAAGCCTCAAAAGCATTTTCTCAAAACAGGACATTTAGTCCAAAAAACAACTCAAATCCCAAACATCTCTAACCGATGCACCAGTCTAGGACGTTGGATTCAAGATCATAAAAACATCCTCAAGCTTACAGGACCACAAAGATCGTCCCTAAGCCGACAGGACCACAAACTAACACGGATCCTTGATCCACGTGTTCTGCAGAACCCTAGAACCCCGACGTCTCGATTTCTAGTTTCTAACCTCTAAAACCACTTTTCTTGAAAACTCGAAAACCAAAAACCCAAATCTCCGATACTTACACATAGTCATCGGGATCGGTTTTCTATAAAACAAAACTTGGTCCAAAGACCATTTCTTTTTCTTTCGTTGTTTTTCGGTGAAATACGAACTTAAAACAAAGCTTTCAAAACCCCTTTTTCTTGAATAAACTCATATGACTTTGAAAACTACATTTCTCAAAACACCTTTGTTCAAACGGTCAATTTATCAATTTAGGACAATTGAAGGTTTCTAATGCCCTATTTGCTTTTAAACTTCAATTTTCATTATTAAAATACATTTCAGACTTTTAAAGCTTTTAAGTTACACGATGTCGGATCCTAATCAAAATTAGGTCCTCTAATGCCTTAAATCCCACAGTAGGGCACACGATACATCCATATAATCATTCAGCAATTATAGCATGCATTCAACTAAATCAGCAGTTATATCATACATACTCAAATCAACAGCAGTAAATCAAGAAATCAACCAACAATCAGATTCAGAATATTTAAATACAATACAAACACCGATGCAGCACATAGTTGTCGGAAATGGAGTTCCTCAGGTTTATCCCCTTACCTCTTGTAGTTTCCAGGTAAGTTTTGAACACCCGTTCAACTTGATCACTGGCTCAGCACGCTGCCGATCACTACATACACACAAATCATAGCGGCATTAACTCACAAAACAAAGATTTCTCCTAATGCACCACCCCTAGGGTTCGACCCTATAACATTAAAAATAGCTAGGGAGCTCCAAAATTTCTCATTTCTTGGATAACACCCTAACTAAGTGTGACAGCCCTAGATATCCGATCAGAACATCAAAAACCAATCAAAACCCTACCCTACGCACATAGGGGGGCTTCGGCCTCCTCTTAGAAAATATAGCTAGGGAGATTTCTTGGCTCTAAGCTCTTAGATCATACAAGTATGTCATGAACCTAGGCCATAGAAATTGGTTTGGTACATATACGATTTTCCTACAATTTTTCATGGATTTTCAAAGATTTTAGGGACAAAAGCCTAACACCTTTGATCATGAAAAATGGAGGAGAGAAAGGAGAGATTGAGAGAGATAGAGATGGTATACTACCTCCTCTGATGATCTACTCCAAGATTGGTGAGGGTTGCTTCACAAAAACCAAGTTTTATGCCATCAAAAATGGAAATTTTTGATGGAAGGAAAGTAAAGAAATGAGAGAAAAAGAAGATGGAACGTTGGGAGGGAGAGAAAGGCTGCGGAAAATGAGTGGGAAGAGATAAGGTGAAATGAAGATATTTATGGGTTTAAGAGTTTAATAATAGGAAGAAGTGATTAGTAATAAAAATTAACCAAGGGCAATTTGGTCAATTCACGTCCCGATATTTGAAATCATCACGACACTGGTATGAGTCCTCAATTAACTTGATATAATTCTGGCATGAAAAACATTTGATCGTGGGTCTCGAAAAACCCCAAGACAGCTCGAATCGTCTCCTCGATCGATTATCGGCCCGAATATAAAATATTATTTATATTTTGGACGTCAGGACACATTTTAGGAAAAAAATAGAGGATCGAATTCTAAGACTAATGGTCTCGTCCGTTAGTCAAGATTAGGTCGTGATAATAGAAAAACACTATCATCTGAAAAACATAGATCGGGTTTTGTTTGAGTTTTCGGTCCAAAACTTAACCGTAGGCTCCTACGATTATATGAAACAAGAATATGATTTCAGTTTTCCCAAAATTATTTTCTAAAGTACAGATAAAAATATAAACTTGTTAATTGAGTTTATCGTCCTTAAAAAACACGAAAAATCGGGGTGTTACACAACTGTTCAAGCTGGTTCGACAAGGTTCGAGCATGTGTCTCCCCACTAATGTGGTTAATGGTTTTACACATTGTCATCAACTTAGTGACGTATATACCCACATACCTGTCGTTGCAATAGAGCTTACTCTTCATCTATTTTATCACTAGGCTTATTAGTATTAAACATGGTTGGTGGAAACTCTTCACATAAAACATGTCCTTCATTTTAATTTTTCTGAAGACATAATTAGAATCATTAAGAGATACCATTTTGCTTGTATTGGCTTCCATTGTTCACCACACTGAAATTATCAGGAATGCCCAAAAAATTTGACACCACTTGTTGGTACCAGTGCGCGCAACAAAATAATAAGTGCCCAGAAAACACCTTAAAATTGTGAGAACGTGACCAGAAAGCAACCAAGCAAATCCAATACCAATAATACTAGCAATAATAAGTAGCTGTAAAATTTAAATGAGACACCGTCAATTTGTAACATGAAAAACTTTCTCAATGTAAGAGAATAAAAACCACCAAACGTAATACAAAAAATATTTCACTATTAAAATAATGGGTAAACCAACAAAGTCTTTTTACCAGAGAAGTCAACACAAAATCATAATCATCCAACAATGTGAAAATCTATGCAATAAAACCCAACTATGGAATATCTAGCACAACCAAAATAGAGGGCAAACACTAAACAAAATATATCAAAATAAAAGTCTCAATCACAAGATCAACATAATAAGGTCGTGTTTGGATAAATAGCTTAATTAAACGTTTATTGCATAAGCGCTTATCACATGAGAGTTTGTGTCATAAGCGCTTAAATTCAATAAGTTTTTTACGTTTGGATGCACACTTTGAAAAATACTTATACAAATTAAAACGTTTGAATGCATCACTACACAAGCGCTTAAAAATACTATAAAAAAAATAAAATAAATCTAATATCTGAAACTCACCTTCATCCTCCTTCCTCCGTACCCCTGGACTCAATGTCCCTTATCCTACTCACAGCTTCTCAAGAAATGCCTTCTTTTTTCACCTAAAAAACCCACGGCAACCGTTCATTCCTTACCACTAACCACTCAATCCCTCTGTGCTCATCACTGCACCTCTACTCGAAATTAAAAATCTTTCTACTCAAATGATATTCATAAAACCTAGTATGAAAATTATAAAATTCCTAAGAAAATTTAACATGAACACTGGGATTGATTCCAGAGTAACAAAGAGGACAATTTCAGAGTAACAAAATTGCAACTAAACTAGAGTTGGAGAAGATAGGGAAAAACGAGAAGAAAAAAAAAAATAAAGAAATGGGGGAGATGGGACTCGAAGTAGTGTACTGTGTATCATACTCCGCATAAGCTGTTTCCATAAGCTTCTCCCACTAGCTTATAAAAATAAACCCAAAACAGCTTATAGGATGACATTAGCCTTTTTCATAAGCTCTGCCAAACAATATTCTTAAGTGCTTATATCATAAAATAAACTCAAATGAACTTAAATAAACTCTTTCAAACGCCACCTAAAACTTCAACTAAAACACAACATTCATCTCTAAAAAAGGGTTTCCATCTCTTTTTCTTTTTTACTTCATATTCGGCCTTGACCCATTTTTATTTTATTATTTTATTAGTTTCAAATCAGTGTGGGCCCCATTTGAGGAGGGACCCACATGACCTGATAGGGCCCCATGTTAGTTATCTCTAGATAATTTCCTGATCCTAATTCAAGTTTTTCTACACCACCCGTTTCTTGTTAGAGATCTAATCTGTCTACAGTAGAGGTTATTTCTTTTCGTGCTCGCATTAAGTGGATTTTCTATGAGTGGGTTTAGAATGTTAGAAAAATTGAAATGATTTGATTTGTAAATTAAATTTTGTATTTGGAATATTTTATAAAATATTATAAAATAGAAAAAATAACTTGGCTTGTGAAGTTTTATGAACTTTATTCCTCTTACTTTAGAAATTTTATCAAATTTGATAAAATTTGTTAAGACTTGAAATAAATAGACTAATCTAGTCTCAGTAACTATTTTTAACTACCTCTAGTAAGGATAAAAATATAAAATAATAAAATTAAATCAAATTAATAAATTACAAAAATAAAATTTGATGTATAAATCAATTTAAACTTAAACCCTATGTTTTAATAAATTCCAAACATGAAATTCGATTTCTAAATCAAATCAAATTATTTCCAATTTTAATTGATTGCAAACCCTATGGTTTTTCTAAAAAACGTGAGAACCGTAGGAACAAAATGCACTTTTAGACACAACAGCGTACTGACTCTCTCCCTCATAGGTAAACAGGAGTTGAGAAAAAGCTTCAAAAAATGATGGTTTAGTAATAGCTGAAGTTCATCTCAATATTGCATATTATATGAAGAGTGACCCCATTTTCTTATAACAAAGTCCACATTATGGCAAAAATAAACACGACCCATAATTAAAAAGGCTATATAATGAATGGTAAAACTACAGCATTCCTCATAAAAATTTTAGCAAAGGATTTCATAAAGAACCTAAAAACAAGAAAAAAGAACAAAGCCATTGATTGCAAATGCATCAAATGGATATTCCTAAGAGACCAGAAGGCAGGTGTCAACCTCACATTCAACCAAAAGCAGCATTTCCTTGATACTCATATCTACAAACCTCCATTTATAGGTACAGTTCATCTCAGAATGGAGCTGATGCTATTCGGCGAAGTTGATATTTAGGTTCGGGAGGTGGTGCACTTGGCAACATATTCTCTAGTTCCTGCAAGTTGAGGAGAAAAATTAATAAACAAGTCTAACATATAAGAAACAAGGAAGTATACATGTACAAAAGAGCAGCAAAGACACCATCATGATCAAACCCTTCCAAAAACTTAAGCTTGTATGCAAAGGCATTTATCTAACACCCCCCTCATAAAAGAGCTCTTTGGATTTGAGCATGGACAATGCACATGTTTACTAGTGCCGAAATTCAGCTTTTATTTAAAAGAATGGGGGGCGGCAAAGATAGAACTCTAGACCATTTGGTCACAAAGGTTCTAATACCAGGTCATGGACTAACTCTCCCAAAAGCTTGCATAGTTTATATATGTACCAGATATATTTGTTCTCATGATTTTTAACAGGTAAAAAGGATTGTGGTCACAATATGAATACGTGCAACGAGATTTTGTACAGTAGGGCTAAATGAAGGATTTATAATCCAAGATCTTCCTAACAATTAACTCCAATTTTAGGAGGAGGAGTAACGAATGTTAAGCCAGTGAATCGAAGTCCAGATCACCGAATATCCGAAAAAACAAAATACATGAAGCAGCAGAAAATCCAAGGCATATAGTTCAAGATATGTAGCTCCAGTGCATGAAAGTAATAATTATGTTGGGTGACAACTTATGGTGCTCTAAGTAGCGTAAGACGTTGCATTTGCGTGAGCCAAATTTTGTAAACTTGTAAACCCGAGTGAGATTCATTGTAGTATCTTCATAGGGGAATAATCCAAGTTTACGTGTTCATTTCAGTTTATTTATCACAAAATTAAACCTGGCTCAAATATTCATACGACTCGCTTGTGATCCCTCAACATTAAGCTCAATGAAAAGAAGCCCTTTCCAACCTTCTTTATCCATTTTTGCTTCTACAGGAAGCCAATTTTTATTGTTCCATGAACTAATGTACATAGCCACTGAAGACGAAATGTTTGACTACATAAAAAATGTTATTATTTATGAGAGTAAAAAGACTGACAAATTAAAACCCTCCTCACACTCCAACAAATTCAAAAGCATTATAATCATCATCAAGACAAATTACCCATGATTTACCAAATCAAAAGCACTATGAGTCATGACACATTATTCCAGAACTGGATGACATAAGCACAGAAAATTCATCTGATTACTTGATTTACCAACTGCAAAGTTAATTTAATCAAACTCTAAATCAATAAATATCATATTAGTCAGCTTATTTATAGTCGTGCAACTTTATCATCTTGCCAGTCAAAATATTAATGTTATAGATTTCTAAGATGAGGATCACATCCAGCTTCAGCTAGAGTTATATACAGACATCTAACTGAACTCTTTAGTTTAATCTTTTGGAAGGGGTGGTGAGCAAATTTCATGTTTAATATGAATTGACTGCTGCACCTACACATTTAAAAATCAGAATGGAAATAAACAAATATAAGAAAAATAGATCGAAGGGAAAATACATTCCCCCTTATAATTACGTCAAAAGATAAAAGACTTGTATTACAACAGGGAGAAATCATTCTTCCCTGTATCTAGAACTTTCGTCTACTCATTTATTTCCAGCCAAATTAAAGAATGAGCAATTTGTGTATTGAATTTCTTTTTCCATTAACACAGCACACTGTTTATCGAGAGGTTTCTCAAGAGTAAATTATATGGTGTCTGCTACCATAATCAATTAATCATATACTACATAGAGATTACAAATTCATGGAGTAAAAAAGCTGTTAATAGTGTTCAAATATCAAATTTATTTCCCAAGCCTTGTAAGAAACAATTCCACCTACTGTATAGCACTTTGAATTGTGAGCAAAAGTATGCACAAAGAAGTTGAGGAACACAAATTTCAAGGTCAAAGAAAATTTCGTACTTATTGTTAATTCAGGTATTGACTAAAAAACCATAATGTCCACAGTTCCCTATCTCCTGAAGATACAAATAACTAATTTAAGAAATGAAACCAAGAATGTCTCCTATCTTACTCTGAAGATATACCCCGCAAAAGGAGAAACTACTCAATCTTATGACTGAAGGTATATACAGGAATTTGAATTAACAGCAAAACATACTTAAAACAACTAAACCTTCAAAGCAGAATCTAACCTTTCGTTTCCTCAGCCTTTCATTTTCCTCTTCCAGACGCGAGACTTTATTCTCCAACTCGTTTGTGTATGCCTGATTACCATATTTATCATTCAGGTGTGGGGATTTTAATTTATTAAGGGAAAACTTACTAACGAATAAGGACTTAGATAACATGGCACTCAAAAGGAAGACAAAGATTACCTGTTTCCTTGCTCTTGAACGGGCAGCAGATTCCCGATTCTTGATCATCCTCTTCTGCCTCCTCTCAACACTCTTCTCCATCATGTCCTCTGGAGCGCACCTTTTTCTTCCAGGTGTCTGCGTATCTGACATTGTTCCCATCAGAGGTGAAGGCAATGCCACATGACTATCTGCAAATGGAACATCCAATGAAGCACCAGCCCCCATGTGTAACGGCTGTGCTATACCCTGGCTAGGCATATAAATCCCCATTAAACTTTGTTGTGGATGCTGATATTGTGGTTGTGGATACTGTATCCACTGACCTTGCGGAGGAAATTGTGGTACTGCTGCATTTGAATCAATCCCAGCTATAGTACCAGTATTCTTTCTATTAGAAGATGCTTCTGCAACAACACCTGCTTTCACCAAGAAATCCTCCAATGTCATCTCTCCCAAGGTAGGTTGTCTGTCTTGAGACTTCTTCTTCTCATTATTTTTGCTTTGTTGGATATCTCTCCAGACCTCATCAACTGTCTTCTTGCTTAGTGCATCAGTTAATGACAGACTAGCCTGATGCTGCAGCGCAGCTTGATTAACTGGTGTTGTGCCCTCAATTTCCACAGCCATGGACTGGTTTGCCTCGACGGTCCATACATTTTTTAGAAGCTCATCAAGATTCATACTACTTAGTGGCTTCCCTAAATCAGCTAATTGATTCTGAACCTCATCAAGTGTGAGACTGTACATTGAGTTTTGCCGCACCAGAGGCTGGAGTTGTGACCGTTTTCCATTACTATCTCCACCACCACCTTGAGACCCCATAGTTTGGATCCCCATTTACCAATTAATACTACTAAGAAGTCACATATCTCACACTCAAAATCTTTTTTAACACTACAAGACTGCAAGCACCTGATCCAAATCTTCAATCCTGCCAAAGAAAATTAGAACATGACAAATACAAAATTCATAATCATCATTTATGTGGAGAAAATCTGGAAATTTTATGATCAACAAAAATCTACAAGCCTAGCACCCATTCTAACACACACAAAAACAAAAGGAAAGAGTCAATTGAAGAAGGGAAGTGAGGAAATTTTTATACTCTTTGTCAAACAAGATCTCATGTAGGCATGCAGGGGCAGAAATAATTTTACATGTAATTCAAACCAATCCAAAAACAGAAGTGAGAGGATAAACTTCATTATGCTTTCAAAAATAAAAAAAAAAGGCAGTGTTGTTATTCTGTTTTACCGACTTCACTGAAGCGCTGATAAATTTAAGCAAAATTTAAAATTTAAAGAAAAAAAAAAAAAAAAAACTTACAGGTACCCTTCCTAGAGACAAAAGAAAAATATACATTTCCATTGATTAACTTCAAAAAGGGTTATTAGAACTTTGATCCCTTGCATGCAAGCTGAAAGATACAGCAACCTAAATTAAATTCCATTGAAACACAGAACCCCATATTCAAAACACACAAATGCCCTTTGAAACTTCAATTCAAAACCCCTTTAGTTAAAATAGCAGGGCTCATTTTCCCATAACACTTAGACACAGGAAAACAAAAAAACAGCACAGATGGGAGGCAAGAAGATCAATCCAGAGACATCAGATAGTGAAGAAAAATACCCACAATTCAAAAAAGGATTTTTCAGTAAATAAATTGAAAGAAGTCCCATTTGCATGCAACCAATTCAGTGTCACTGTTGAAACACAAAACAGAAAAATCCTAAAAATATTTCAAAAACCAAAAGACGAGATCAAACACACCACAACCCAGTATTTGTTTCTCACATGCAGTGATAAAAATTACAAATTTGAAGAAAATAACATCATGGGTTGGATAGAGTGTGTTGTAAGGAAGAAAATTTCATTAAAGAAAAAGAAAAAGACCTTTTATTTGTGTGTGTGTGAGAGAGAGAGAGAGAGACCGATCTGAAACCGTTGAGTGAGTAACTGAGTGAAGCAATGGGGTTGTGGACCCAAAATCAGCAGAAGCGTTTGGGAGAGAAGGGTGATGAATGAACAAAGCTTCAGACAACTGTGTGTGTTTGTGTTGTGCGTACAATGTTGTGCTTGGTCGCAGAAAGACACTCCCAGGTGGGTGAGAGAGAGAGAGAGGGGAAATGAGAGATAATAATAATGAAAATACATCACAATTTGCCCAACTTTAATACATAAAAAATGGGGAATAATTGTTTTTTTTATTTAATTATTATTAATTAATCTCGATAGCTTAATACGTGGTTTTGTCTGAATTTTGGACATAATGATTAATGAGTTAACTTGTTTATTGATTATTGATTATTGGATACATTCGTAGCTTTACTTGTGGATTCTCATAATAAATGTTCCATTTTCAAAATATTAGTATTAGTATTTTGTGGGTTTACTGACTAGTGTCTTGATTAAGAAATCCAATAAAAATAAGTTTTTTTTTTGTACAAAGGTATCATGATAATTAAATATCATCCTTTTTGAAACGTATAGATTATTGAAGTGAGTTTTGTGCCTCCCAACAAATTTTTATCATACACATGACAAAAATCAAACTTCTCACAACATTTTCTTAAACGGAACTATCCGCGGATTGTGTTGAACTTTATTGGTAAAGGTAAGTTTTTTTTTTAGAAAACTAAATATAACACTTCTTAAAATATTAAATACATAATTTCTCAATAAATTTTTTTCTTTAATTTCTTAATTGGTGCATTGAGGACACTCATTTAATATTCTCCTTATTTTATTAGAGAATGCTTTGATTTTTTTTCTCATACTATTTTTTTGAATAATTTTTCATCGTAATACTAGTACTTTATATAAATTATCCGAGATTTATTAATTAATCTTTATATTAAATGTTCGAAATGAATAATTTATTTAAATCCTTTCCTTTTACATGAGAGAAGTGATAATAATATGATTTTGTATAGAATTTGTGAGTCCCTTTATAAATAATGACGATTTTCTTTACAATAAAACTTGCATCTTAGTGAGTCCCAATATTAATTAATCTTTGTTTCAAAAAAAAAAAACTTGAATTTTTTTTTGGTTTATCAAAATAAAACTTGCATCTTTTATTGCATACTAAGATAATCTCCTATCACTGATTAAAGGAGAGGATCTACTTTTCTATTAAAGATATGAATATCAAAATAATACCAAATATATAATTAATAATTAATAATAATATCAGTGAAAAAAATTAATTAATAATGCATTAAAGCATCATTACTCACTAAAAAATAATATTAGAGTAATTTTCTTTTTTTATACAGAATAGTATAGTACTCTATTTATTTATTTATTTCATAAAATTTAATCATTTACAAGAACAAATAATCAGTAAATAGATAAAAAAAACAAATAATCAGTAAATATTAACAATAGATTAAAAAATGTCCATACCTTAAAAAAAATTACGATACCATAAGAATTCCTTAAAAAAACCAAAAATCTAATTTTGATTTTTCAAAGATAAAAGGAAAAAATTGTAGCATGTGAACAGCCTCATGGGGTAATCATGAGTTCTCCCCGTGTCCTTGGTTCAAATATTTTACACAATGGACGAGATAATTGTGTCTACCAGTTGCATGCCCAATCACTCAACTCCACCTATCAAATTGTTAGAGTAATTTTTAATTTTTTTTTTTTGATTAAAGTAATTTTTAATTTTCTGAAACTGGGAAATAGGAAGCCTGTTTATTTGTTTATACTTTTATTTGTCACAGTTTTTGTTTCTATGTCCTCTTCCAGCCAACAAGAGTGTACATATATCATTATTTATTCATATGTCTATAGTGTACATTGAGAATGATTTTTCAAGTGAATAATTTTTAAAGATATACAAATTGATTATCACATCAATATTGTTTTTGTTATCATTCCTAGAATTCTATGTAATTTACATTTAGTTATAAATTATAAATTTTAATAACATAATTCAATCAAGTTATTTTCAAGACTATAAAAAATCATTTTTAATAGATCAAATCGTTATTTGAAACTTACGTAATTGGGTAAGAATATAAACTTTTAATTTATTTAATAACTATTGGTGTACAATAATAACTATTTCATGGAATAAAAATGATCCTTTTATATTTTATAAATTTCATTCCAACAAATTTTAATAAAATTCAAATTTTGACACCAAAATAAAATAATAACCATAGTCAAACTACTTCCTTGATCCGGTATATTGTTTTCAATTTACATATTTTTATTTTAATATTGAATGATAAGAGACAAGTGAATGACATAAGAATTTTATTAAATTATGAAGAATAAACTAAAAGAATCGATTTGACTTTATGTTAATGGTAGGCACAATGGGACCATTTTGATTTGCAACCATACTGTAAGAGAGCATGGGAGGGAGGGAGGGAGGGAAGGAAGACACTCACTCACAGACCAGAAAGGGAAAGAATAAAAGTGGCCGCTTCGGCCTGCATGGACTCAATCTATTATCCTATTCCCGGGCTGACTATACTATACCTTTGTCCAATAGTGGCACCTCACTAAATTTTAAGGGCCCGTTGCCACTTTCATGTTTTCAATTTTCTATTTTTATTAATAATTATAAAAATGTCATTATTTTTATTATGTTTCTTATTTTTAAAGTTATACAAGAAACAAGGCGGCTTCTACAGTACACCAAACTTGAGTGGAGCGTATAAAATACCTCACTTTTTGACCTTAAATAGTAAGTTTTTGAAATTTTTTAAAAATGGACTCTTAAATATTAATATTTGTAAACTAGCCAAAATAATCATTTAGAAAAAACCTCAAAATCCTCCTCCTCCCCAACTCTGCTCCTCAGATCTGTTACACCATCGTCCACGTCGTCGTCCTCCCACTACCACTGCCTTCCATGAACAGCCACCACATCCTCCCCTCATTCTGATGGTTGTCATAACTCTCCCACCATTTGGTGTGGCGATTGAAGGATATGGGTAGAAAAAATCTAAATCTGGATTTGAAAACGACGAACACCACCAATCCATCTTCTGAGGTATTTTGTACAATGATTCAGATCCGGCTAAGGTTTTCATCGTTGTCTTTTATCACTATTGCCTTTACTTCTTCCAATTCCCTCACAGTGGGAAATTGAGGATGGTTTTGGAGTCGCGAAGCTTGAATGCGACTCGGTTATATACTTTGACGACATCAATGGCGATGTCGAACATTCTGGGCCAAACCCAAGAATTCCTTTTATTCGAGTCTCGGGTCTCAACGACGAACTTGCTCCATGGCCTCAGCTGGATTCGCCTGTGGGTGCTAATATTGTTTACAACTAAAGACTGAGTGAGTGATGGACAGAGTAAAAGGGGTTCGTAGTGGTAGTGCTTCAACGACCATTAACGTAGATCTAGCAGCCTCATGGCCAAATCCAACCACATCCTTCACCAACAACAATGGAGGCGTTGGGACCACATCTCTATGAATCCTCTCCGAGCAACACACCTCGTCTTGTCCCTATCATATAGAAGAGGTGATGGTGATGTTAGATCTGTATGGTGGTTGTTCGGCGGAAGAGACAACAGTGGGTGGGCGATCGTCAAAGGGGTGGGGCTTTGGTAATAAACGTGGGTGGAGAAGGGACTTATTTGAAAATTCCTTCAAATTAGATCTCTTTTGCCCTTATTTTACTTTAAAATATAATACATGTCTGCATCTACTCACACTGACATCAACAAACGATATCTCTGCTAAAGGTCTTTACTGGTGATATAAAAAAACATTTTCCTTTATTATATAACTTTTGTTTACTTTTAGACTTATGTCAGTTGGGATCTTGGAATAAATTGTTGAGGTGGTCCGGTAATGTATATTTTCATATTTGTTTATGTCTGTGTCACACTTTAAAGAACTAGCATCTTACAATTAAATTAGAAGTTTGCTTATCTTCATATTTGATTCTTGGAATTTTAGCATTTAAATTAGGATTTTAAAGGATAAAGATGTTGAAACTATAGAAAAATATGAAATGATAAAAGAACTCATTTACTCTTGTAAACAGTAATGGAAGGAAATAAGCATATGAATACTTTGTTACTAATTTGAAAAGATCCTAATCACAGTATCAGGTGGTCTAAAGAATCAACCAACTTTACAAGACCTTTTCAAACTAAACCCTTTAACCATCTATTAGTATTTTATAATGGACATTAGATATTGCACAATAATTACCCTATATATTACATCGCAAATACTGAACTAGGAGGTTTTCCTTTGTAACTTCAACCAGGTATTTATACCATTCTGACATTCTCTACACAGATAAGCCGCTCATAGTACTCGATTTCCGCAACCTATTAAATAATTTGGATCACTCTCAACTATTCATATTCAAGGGAAAATATTTATTTAACCACGACAAAAATTGCAAAATATTAGGGTTAAATTCAATGTCAAATACCTTGTTTTAATGTTAAATAGGCAGGTCCAACTCATGCATGTCTTGATTGATCCTCATGCAACTGCGCTGCTCTTACATTAGGATCATCCTGCCAAAAGGAAGATGCCTTTACAAAGTGACCTTCTGAAAGAATATGCTACCTTATAAATTAATAATAATAATAATAATAATAATAATAAATTGTCAAACTAACCCGAATGCCATATGTGAAACCTGTTCGCAAAAAATCCAGTTGTGCCTGCAGGTTTGGACCAATATGAATTCACCATAAACATTGTAAAAGAAAATTATCCTTAGCATTAGTGAACCATACCAGACCAGGCATGCTCTGATGTGCACCATAATAACCATCGTGGCTTGGTGGCATGGAACTTATTGATCCCTACATATATAAAACAGTATCTAAATTGTTGGACTGTCACTGAAAATTTAAACCTAAAATAATCAGAGTTTGTAAGACATACCAGTCCCTGAATAGTCTGTTGATTCCCGTAGTAATTATCACGTGTTGGTCCCATTAAATTCAACTGAACCATCAAATGAAATATGAGTTCACTCAATGATGTGGAATAATACCGTGATGAGATTGAGAACTATAGTGTATCATATTCACATACCATTCTCTGCACATTCTGTTGTGTGCCGTAATAACCATCAAGGGTTACAGCTGCTCTTGCACTGAATTTATCCTACAAAATAGAATTCCTTTTAACTGAAGAGCAGTTTCCTTCAAGCAAGCAGACACATGTATTCAAGTAAAGTCGATCGTGTATCCTGTATTTCCTCTCAAAACATTATGCGTTTGATTATATGATTGAACACTCATGTTAACTAATAATAAGAGGACATAGTAAAAAAGAAAATAAAAACTAATAGTATGAGGACAAACCATCTGTTGCAAGTTGTCTAGTGCCCCAGCAGTCATCACTTCAGCTTCACAGTTCAACTGCAATTCAAAGAGGTCATAAAATAGAAACAACATAAAAAAGTAGCTGCCCAATTGCTAACAAAAACAAACCTTTTTCTTTTTAGTTGGATTCTTCTTTCTGCTTGACTTGCCCATATTTCTACTTTGGGTATCTTCTTCGTTGGAAAGCTGGCCATGACCAGCTGATGTTCCAGCTTCTGTAGGACTCCTACTAGAATTGTTTATACACACACAATTTTTGTATGTTTCATGTAGTGCATGGAATGCAATACTATAACTTTCTTGAGACAGAGATCCTTCTTCACTCAGTTTCATTGCTCGTTGACATAAATCATTGTACCGTTGCCCCCTAGCTAGCATATGTTCAGATTCTTCTCCCATTATATGCCTCGTCTTTGCATCTTTTGTCCACCGTTTCAAAATATATTGGGATGGCATCATTGAATGGCCAGAATATTGAAGAACAACCAATGCATGTCGACAAAGATAACCTCTATATTCAAATAGCCGACATATACACGAAACCTCTGATTTCATGTTATTTAACCCAACTATGAAGTCTCGATTTGTTTCCATATCATGAACCACGTGAGTAATGCCCATACTATCCTGTGCTTCACTTTTCGGGTGACAAGCAACTGCACCAACAACCTCAGCTTGAATCTTCTTGAATACTGCATGGGTGCAAATCCCTGCAACACTCTTCTCTAAAGGTGAAGGAGTTTTCAATGTTGCCACTTTATTCCAAGTATCACAATCTGCTTTTGCTTCCTCTTCATACCTGTCCTGCAAGATTGCTTCATACTGTTTGACAAAATCTTGAACAGAGGTCTTCTTATGAACATACTTATCAAAGAAGGAATTTACACTTTCAGAACGATGGACAGTAGACATACCACCTAAGAAAACATCCTTCATGAATGTTGGAGCCCATAACTTGCGATCTTCATATAATGACTGCATGCATTCATCCTCTCGGAGTTCAAACCTATCAACAATTTTCCACCACCTCTTCTCAAATTCATCACTCAGCCATGACCTATAGATACATTTTTCAAATTTTGCCATAAAATTCTCATGTCTTTTAATTACATGAGCCAAATTTTCAGAAACCTTCCCCGATATATGCCATAAGCATACACAATGACGTGCATTAGGAAAGATATCTGACACAACTGACTTCAAAGTCTTGTCATGGTCAGTAATTATCACTTTCGGAACTTGACCACCAACTGCTTTCAGCCATGTCCGCATTAGCCAAGAAAAGGTGGTGGCACTTTCATCTGATATCAAGGCACAACCCAGTAATATAAATTGATAGTGCTGATTTACTCCAACAAAAAGTGCCAGAGGCATCTTATATTTGTTTCTAACATAGGTGGTGTCAAAAGACACAACATCGCAAAAGTTTATATAGTCATGCCTACTTTTAGCATCAACCCACAAAAGACTTTTCAGGCGTTGGTCCTCACCAAGATCTACTGCATAAAAGAAGTTAGAATTCATATTTTGCATCTGTATAAAAAACTCAAGCATAAGTTTGGCCTCCCCTGACTCCAGGCCCGTAATCCGACCTTTATCAAATGGATTTTTTTCATGCTTGAGACCAACCACAGTTCTGTATTCAGCAAATTGTCTAGCCATTGCAGCGTACATTTTTCTTGTTTGTTCACTGACAGCCTGGGCTGGTAAAAGCTCATGATTATGCTCCTTCACAAAACTATGTATGACCCATTTTCCATCTGACCTTCTTTTTACATGCATGCTTGCTTTGCAGTCGATCTTTGAACAAGATCTCCGACCAGTTGCATTTTCAGAATCTTGATTGTTCTGTCTTGCACGTGGCCGATTTAATGATTTGTCATACTCTCGTTTTGTTCCGTATCTAGAACAAGCAAACTTTGCATCTATAAATTCTCTTGATGTTTTTGATCGGCGACTATTTTGTATTGCAGTGTTGAATCCCATTGACCGAGCATATTCTTGGTAGAAAGAATATGCTTCCCCATGAGACTCAAATTCCATGCCAGAAAGTGGCTCAAGATTTGTATCTTGACTATCTTCCTTAAATATCAAGTCTCCACCATCTAGAGGATGTACCTCAATACCAGCATCAAGCATATTTCTGCCCTCTATATCACCATTATGCAATTTATCTTCAGTATCCAATATGTTATCAATTGTGTTTGTTTCTTCATCCTCTTTATCGTGCTCACCAGAAGTTAACCTAAGATCTATATTCATGATGAGAAAAGTTTCTGCCAGATGATTTCAAGGGTACTGAAAAGTGGAAAGAACAGAAATCATGTTAACAAATCAAGTAAATCAGCTCCACTTCATTCATTTATGCATTGCCTCCCTATGTTGATAATGGGTTTTCTAGGAAGACAAGAAAAACACAGGCCAGGAGAAAAATGAAAGTTACAAGATAAGGAAATTGCAAACAGAAAAACAATTGGATAATTCCAGTGCCAAGGCATGTCGAAGTAAACTCGTTCGTAAAAGAACTGACAGTATAATTTCTTCATAGTAGTACTGTAGTACCAATCCTAATAATATGGTCTCTTGTAGATAATAGTCCCTTAGATATTATTACTCATATGTTTCAATAGTAGATACTTAAGTGTAGCAGAAAGCTTACAAAATTTTCCTGCAAATATTATTAAGTTTCTAATTCAACAGTATGAATGTCAAGAGTTGAAATCTTAAAAAGGAAAGCTAGTGTGAAGAGCAAAGGTGGCAGACTTGAGAATTTATCCATAAACAATGGAGACCCTGTCTGATAGGAAATAGGAACTAAGAAGTAGAACTGTTTATATATAAACCACCAAAAGACAAATATCATATGCAGTTAACATATCAAATTCTGTGTTAGGGCTCAGCCCAATTAGTAATAATTGTAAAAGTTAGTTAGTTAGTTAGTTAATTAGCTGAATAAATAGGGAGGCCATTGTAATAGGGAGGGGAGTTAGCCATTTGAGTTGAGATTGGTGACCTTGAGCAGTGGCTCAGTGTAGAGTGTAACCTTGAGCAATAGCTCGGTGTAAGGGGCCACCCTTGGGGAGATTCATCTCCTGGATTCAATAATAATCTCTCTTTCTTTCTCTCAAATCTTCTTTGTTCTCTCTATATTGAGTATCTTAGTCTAGGTGCCTACCAGATTCCCACCAGCATATGCAACAAGTCAGCAAAGTAGTAAAGATGCAAACAAAATATGGACAGTGAATGAAGGAGACCCGTGGAGGTGTGCAAAGAGAGAAAGGAGCTGTCCAAGACAGCAATAACCACCATATGGGACAGGTATTAATCCACAAGGCACAATGAAACCGTTCAACTCTACCCATCCAAGTCTTAAGCTGTATCTAAAACTGAAATATAACTTGAGTGCATACAATAATAACAAATACTCTCTAGCTGTGATTACACCACAGAGTCTACTAATAGCAAAACAATCATAAGGATGAATAATACATACAAATATTCCAACCAAAAAGATAGGTTTGGACAAACAGAGGTTAAGATGGAAACGCCATTGATCTTTAAGGAGTAAGGACTCACCAACTGAAGTTTTAAAACAGCAGCTAAGTTACAAAGGAAAAAGTGCAGGAAAATTACACAAATGAAAGAAACAGTTCAGAAAAATGTTTTAATGCTGTGAAAAACAGCAGAGCAGGGGAAAAGACAGGTGAAGGAATGAGGAGCACACAAATATGGCTCACGAAGCTAGCCACTATAAGTGTACAGTTTTTTACATTATCATCAAATCATGCTTTAACAAATAAAAATGATGACTTTTCAAGTTGTTGTTATCATAGTCAAACTCATTGAATGATATGTCAATATATGATTTCATAGTAGTGTAAAAAAACTTTTCCACCAACAATGGATCTAAATTAAATCTTTAAAATAATGTATCAAATTTTTATTGCCTTGGCCTACAATACATTCACCAAGTCTATAGAAGAATTTCTCGTGGTTAAAATTAAAACATAAAGTCATATGACTTTTTGAAGTACGTACTTACTTTTAAGTAATTTCCAACCCTCACCATTAATCTAAGATCCGAAGGTCAAGATTTTCTCCTCTCACGTCTCATAATAAGCCAATCCTTGTATTTAGGGCATCATTCTAGTGAGAAAGTCAACCATATGGTAGAAACGAGAGGAGTCTTGACATCATTAATTTTAAAAGTTCAAGCCATGTCATTTTTAAAATGGTGATTTGACTTAAAAAAGGTCACATGACTTGAAGTTTTACTCTTAACCGTCTTCCTTTTCTTTCTTTACTTTCTTTTGTTTTTTTGGCTTTTTTAAATGCAAAATAAGGCACTTTACACCAATCAACTTAAATTTTTGAAAGACAGAATACAGTAGCAAAGAGTCTCAAGTGCCGCTCCTTTCCAATTTGTACTAAGATTTCATTTCTTTAGGAACCTTAGTCATAGAGAAGCTTCGGACATGACATCTTTGGCAGAAACAGCTGATTATTTTTTATTTTTCAACTTATCCTGGTAAAGAATCTTCTACCTGGATTCTCTGGTCCTTCTCTTGCAATTTTTTTTTCCCGCAATCTAATGTGCAACTACCTGGTAAAAAATCTAGATCTTAATGTTTCTTTCTGGAAGATTAAAACTATCATTTAGTCTGAACTATTAAACAGAATCAACACGAATGATATTTTTCCTTGATAAAAAAAGAAAACCATTATGAAAGAAGAGGATTACAAAAATAGGAGGATAAGATGTCCTCCACCAGAAAACTACAAAAAAAACCATCAAATAGAACTCTCAAGAAAAACAACGCACGGTGGCAACCCAATCTCTATGCGGATCAGAAATGGCAATCCCCTCAAAAAGACCATGGGCCGAGCACCAAAGAAAAGCCAAAAACCTTATTCTATCCCACAACATTTCTAAAGACATCAATACATTTTGAAAAATCCAAGCATTCCTCTCCAACTAGATGCAACACATAATAGCAAACACTGCAACACGAATGATATGTTACAATTTTTGTGGGCCACTTAAGCTACATCTCCTGTTATTAGTGTGATGTGATTTTGGAGTTCTAACATTGGCAACCATCTCTTCCTTCACTATGATGTTGCTCAACAAATCTGGCAAAAACTGTTGAGCATTCTTTGAGCAATGGTTGTATCCGGGCACATCTAAGCATTCTCTATTACAAAGTATTGGCATTATGGGAAAAGGAAAAAAAAATGTAAGGCTTGCCATATTGTGATTTGTATCTACCCCGTGGCAGAGTCCTAAAGCAGATGTTTTTTAATGATAAAGAATATTTTTTTAGGGCAAAAGAGAATTATAAATAGATACAAGAATTTAACATTGAAAAAACAAGAATGAACAAACAGACAGAAAACTCATCAAAGAATTAAAGCTTTCAAATCCTTCTTAATTACAAACAACAAAAAGACACTCCAAAAAACCATTAGCTGAACACTGTAAACAAGAAATGTTCTTGTGTGTCTGGATTAGCTTATCGTGTGTTAAAAAGAGCTTATAATCAAAATCTTATGAGAGAGATTTTGAAGAAAAAAGGGATTATATCCTAAAAAATAATCAAATCCAAACATGCTAGAAAGTAAGCTATGTCCCACACAAAGGGTAAGAGCATAGACTTGTTCTTGAAAATCCTAGCATTTCTCTCCAACTTAATTAAAACCAAAACCTAAAAATTAGAGGTCTAAAATGGTTCCAAAATAACACCACAAATGCAAAATTTACCAAAAGGAAATTATACCAGATAAATCTAGCAGGTCAACAGTGTAGGAAAAAAACGATTGCTACCAAAAATCAGCAAGCACGGCACAAACATTATTTAGGATAAATATATCTATTATGCTCAGAATTCTTCAAAAAGTCATTTGTATAGATCCTATTGAGTACTTCTGTCCTAATGAAAGAATTTATCTTTGGGAGAGATTCTGATTTTCATAGGGTGGCAGTATGACGAAACATCTTCCTGTTTGGAGAATAATTTGGAATATGAAAAATAGATTTGCAACATACACCTATAATATCCTAGTGTTAGTAGAAGGGTAAATAGAGTTCACGAAAAGAAGATGCATAGCAATTGAAGGGCTCTTTTATGGGGTATACACTTTTCTAGCTTCCTTAAAAATTTCTGATTCATAAAAAGATTGAAATGATCTTTTATGATAGTGTCTCTTTGATCTTGAGCTCTTATGTTTTGCTAAGCACCTTCCTTATCCTCCACAGTCCACACCTTTGATCAATATAATAGATACAATACAACCTCGATCAAAATAGATGATATTTTAAGAAAGCTCTTCCTTTTCAACAAGACCTAATACCTTTTTCAGTACATAACATAATTCCACAGAAATTGGATTTGATCCCAAATAGAAGTGGAGTGTTGAATTACAGTACAGAATCTCACAACCACCTAAATCAGCAACACATAACATAACCCACAACACCCATTTCAAACAATTCAATTCAATTCAATATTTTATTTATATATATATATATATATATATATATATATATATATATATATATATATATATATTCTGGAATTGCATAGCACAATATAATTTAAATGAGTAATAAGTATAAGTAGGTAAATTTATGTGTAATGAGAAGAGAGGGAATGAGGAAAAGAAAGGAGGGAAGAGCGTACCAGTTAAGTTTGAACGATCAGAAACTTGAAACTAGAAAATCTCACGCGAGGGGCATCAGCGAGTGGACAAACACCGCTTTTCTCCCCCAAATTCCTAATGCCTAGGGTTTCAAAAAACCAATCCAACTCCCCTATCCCTTCACTCGCTGCTTTCATACCTCACCAGCCACCACTCGCGTCGCACGTGTGCGCGTGTCACGTACCACCCCGCCTTTGCTATTTTCCCTTTATTTTTTTCGCTGCTTACCTGGTTTCCCGCTCTGCCAATTTTAACAATCATTTTTTAATCAAAAAGTCTAAAAAATATAAATTTATTTCTTTATATTTTAATTTTGACAAAATGATGCAAATAAATGAGATATTATCAAAATGTATAATATCATTTAATATTAAATATTCATTGTGATCAGGAGTTGAATTCACTTTACTAAATAGTTCCATGTTAATAAGAGTTATCTCACTTAATTGAATTGTATTTCATATTTCTTTTTTTTCATTTTTTTTTTCATGTTTTTTCTATAAAATCCTATTTTTCTCACCATTTTATTTTTATATTTTCTCTTTCCATTTATTTTCTCATATCAAATAAGGCATTTGTATTTCCCCTACAATGTATGGATATCATCGGTGCATTGCACAACGATGTGATGACAGATGAGCCATAAATCGTTTCTTATGATGTAATATTAATGACTTATAAAAAATGTAAATTAATTAATTAAAAGATTTAATTTTAATATATTATCAATATAAAATTTTGTATGTAGATATTTTATTATGTATTTTTATATTATTAAAAATATTTAACTCTTATAATAATTACATCAAAATTAATCACGCATATACTAATATATGAATGATTGATGTGTAAATAATTTTAACTAACAATATATTAAAATTAAACTCTATAATTAAATATGTGTGTATGTATATACATTTACTATTGTTAAATTAAATTTTTATATTTTAATAACATGCATTTTAAGCACTTTGACAAATCTACCCGTTGACATTTTTCAGCATTCGAAAAATTGAGTCTTGCATGTTCACTATTCAATTTAGATTGTGTAAATGTGTCTTACATAAAACACTGTTTTCGGGATAACAAATGTTGTCCCATAAAATTTATCACAACTCTATGTTAAGAATTCTGATTATTGAATATTTAAATTAATTGACCAATCAAAATTCATGAGATAGAGGGTGACATACTTTGTGGGACAATGTTGTCCCATTGTCTTTGTGTGTGCAAATTGGGAATCATGTTTTTCAAAGTAAATGTTTAGTTTCAATAAATTATTAAATCAGTCACTGTTAGGCTACTTGAAATTAGTTAGCATAACAGTTAGTCAGTATTAAAGTTAGTTAATCTGTTACTTTGCTTCTGTTAGCAGTTGCAATGTTGTTAGGTAGTTACAAGAAATAGTCTTGCTAATTTTCTTGTTTTTTTTTTGCTTATGTATAAATAGTGTACTTCTCTTATTGGAAGATACACAATTATTGAATCAATGAAAAGAAGTTTATTCACCAAAATTCATTCTCTGTAATCTCAATATAAATATGAATAAAAAATCCTTATATTTATATGTATTTCTCTTTTATATTTATATATTTTAAATGTAAGAAAGAAAATATACATTTTAAATTTCTAATAAATGTTTGCAAGATGGATAAATATACCAGTTATAATTAATTAAGATAAAGGCGGTGCAAAAACTCTTTCGGCCGAGATTCGATAGCTAAGTTCCTTAAGCATGTTGTTAGGTAGGATCGTGTAAAGGCTAGGCCATTAAGGCCACCGTCTTAGGCCCCATTTTTTTTTTACTTTATATTATATAGATCCGTAGAAAATCAATTTTTGATGAAAATATTAGTGATGAGATCATATATTTAGCTGAAGAATCTTTTTGTATTGAATATTTTTTATATATATTGGATCAATCTATTTTTTCTATTGAGACACAATTTAAATAATTTTACAATATGAAACTATTTTTGGTTTTTTATTTGAATTCGAAAAATTTAAAGCTTTAGATCAGGATGGATTGAAAATATATTGTATTAATCTTGAAAAGTTTTTAAGATTTAGTGAACATTTTGATATTGATGGTCTTGATTTATTTTCAGAATTAAAAATATTGAGAGAAGAAATTAACACTCCAATAGAAGTATTAAATTATAACAAACCATTAGATTCTTTTCCAAATGTATTTATTGCTTATAGAATATTATTGACGATACCTATAACTGTTGCTACCGCTGAAAAAAGTTTTTCAAAATTAAATTTGCTTAAATCCTATCTGAGATCAACAATGTACAAGATAAATTGAATGGACTAGTCATCTTATCTATTGAGAATGAAATGTTAGAATTGCTTGATTATATTAAGTCTCTCTAGAAATTTAGCCTTAGGCACCAAAACTGCTCTGCGCGGCACTGTTGTCAGAGATTCGATTCTTGTCGTGTGTATGAAAAAAGCTTTATTAAAAGAGACAAAACTCACTTCACTAATATATACGTCTCAAAATGAATTAGTCTATGACTACCAGCTACCGGTTAGGAGATACTTTGTACATACCAAAAAAAAAGGCAGTACAAAAAATAAGGTGTTCAATTACTGAGAAGTGTATGGTACTCCGTATGTATCTTTATATATAAAAGTAAAGTAGTGATGGGGTATATTTGTAAAATCACTTCATAATGATTGGGGTATATTTGATATTTTTTGTCTAATAAAGGGTATTTTTGTATATATGTTTCTCTATTATATTTACTTTTTTAATTATCTTAAAAATGAGCATCCTTAAGTCACTACTTAATGGGTCTTCATTATTGTGAACACTCATTTTTGGGTCTAATTTATTTTTCAATATGTAATTTTAAATTCATTTTTTAATTTTAATTTCAATTTTAATTAAAAATTTCATTTCCTTCTAAAGTTTATTTTTAAATTTATTTCCCATTTAAATTTATTTTCTTTATCAATTTTAGATTTTAAATTTAATTCGGTTTTGTACTATAAAATTTACCTTCCATTTTTATATTTTAGTTTATCTCATTTTAGTTTGATTTTAATTTCATTTTATTTATTCAAAAAATAAAAAAGGTTGAATGCTTCATCTTTCATATTAATAATTTATTTTTATTTTTATTTTTATTTGATATTCCATGATGGGGTGGGTTAGTGGGTTGAGACTTGAGTTATTGCTTTTTAGATATTAACACACATATATAAAGATGCAAGAATATGTAAAAACAAAACGATTTAATAAATGGATGTGACACCCTCAAAACCCGTGTCACTTTCGTAACTCAACATATAGAATAAAACGATAATCAAAATTTCGTTGGTTTTACTTTCGGAAAATAAACCCTTATATAAACAGATACTGAAAATCGTGATAAAATTTTTTCTTCTTAATACTTATAAACCACCACTCCAGATAGAACAGAACTGCTCATATATAATAATAACAAGGTATATATATGTACATCCACTAAGACGATGGACAACACGTCCCTTTACAAAAGAACGAATGATACTAAACTTCTAAAAAGCTATAAAACTAGGCAGCGACAGTCTGGAACCATATCTCTAAAACCTATGGCCATCAGTAGCCGTTAATAGACTACCCAAAAACCGCTGCCTCAAAAGAAAGTCTGCACCCTAAGCTGGTCCAACTAATGGAAGCCATTGGACAATCCCCCGGAGGGAGGTCCAATGCTAGAACCAGGAGAAGAACCCTGGGAACCTACGTTCCCGTTCCCTTGTGGATGGGGCTCGAAAGCATCCGAAAGATGATCCTCCGGGTCCTCCTGAGGATCCTCCTCAGGGTCTTCTCCTCCTCCTCCTCCTCCTCCTCCTCCTCCTCCTCCACATCCTCCACTACGTACTCGCCCGCCACCAAAACAAAAGGCGGGGAAGGTGTCTGTGGCGGCTGCTGCTGCGGGGACTGTGCAGCGGGGGCGACCGACTCGATCACACCCTGCTCCATGAGGGCCTGCAGCATCAACCCGATGGGAGGTAGAGGCACCTGGATGGTCTCCACAGTACGAGTGCTCTTCCGCGGTCCCGTCTCAGCCGTCCCACTTACGGTGCAAATCGGTCCTGTGTATGCTGCGCTTTCCACTCCTGGGTGGATAACCCACGCGGCTGGGTCCGTCCTCCGATCAAATACTAGGACGTGCATCCCTAAGTGCGCTAGGTGACCTGGCATCGGCTCCATCTGTAAACACGATATAATATATACCAAAGGACAACCCGTCCAAAAACATGCAAGGGTGAGAAACCAATATATGAATCCATAAACGACAATTATATGCCCAATCCAAACAACAGACTCATATAATATGACTCACTCAAATCATCATACATCATATAACATAACATGTATAATCAAGTACAAGTAACGGTAAAGGCACAAGGGCTCCGTACCCCACAATCAACGTTATCTTCTAAACGTATGCATGGCACTTCCATATATCTCAACTAATATTCAAACTAGATTTCCGGAAATCCCATCACCATTCGCAAATGAGCTGATCAGGCTCCTAAATCATAGGCCCGCAGGCTCTAATGATTAACACCAATATTTGGCCCAAAAACGAGTACTTTGAATCCCATGACACTATGCGATTCTCACATGGGGGCGCAATCAGAAGTACTCCACAAGAATACAGTCATATTATATTGCCCAACTTAAGGCACAATACGTTTCCAGAACACATATGACACCATTGTCCATCAAGGCACAATGTCATGACAAATAAGTCATCTCAGGTTCTCCTTGCTTACCAAGGTCCCCCGTTTCACGGCACGTCTGCCCCACATATAATGCATGAGAAAACTATCTAGTTTCCGATAATTGATCTTTGTCGCATCAATATTTTCTCGTTGTAGCATCAACGCTAACAACCACCATAATGTCTTAGACTCTTTAAGCCTCCGAACACATTTTCTCAAAATAGGACATTTAGTCCAAAAACAACTCAAATCCCAACATCCCTAACCGATGCACCAGTCTAGGACACCGGATTCAAGATCATAAAAACATCCTCAAGCTTACAGGACCACAAAGATCGTCCCTAAGCCGACCAGACCACAATCTAACACGGATCCTTGATCCATGTGTTCTGCAGAACCCTAGAACCCCGACATCTCGGTTTTCTAGTTTCTAAACTTTAAAACCACCTTTCTTAAAAACTTGAAAACCAAAAACCCGAATCTCCGATACTTACACAAAGTCATCGGGATCGGTTTTTCCATAAAACAAAACATGGTCTAGAGACCATTTCTTTTTCTTTCGTTATTTTTCGGTGAAATACGAACTTAAAACAAAGCTTGCAAAAACTCGTTTTTCTTGAATAAACTCAATATAACTTTGAAAACCACATTTCTCAAAATGCCTTTGCTCAAAGGGTCAACTTATCAAATTAGGATAATTGAAGGTTTCTAATGCCCTATTTGCTTTTAAACTTCACTTTTCATTATTAAAACACATTTCAGACTTTTAAAGCTTTTAAGTTACACGATGTTGGATCCTAAGCAAAATTAGGTCCTCTAATACCTTAAATCCCACAGCAGGACACACGATACATCCATATAACCATTCAGCAAGTATAACATGCATTCAACTATATCACCAGTTACATCAATACATATTCCAATCAACAGCAGTCAATCAAGAAATCAACCAACATCAGATATAAACTATTTAAATACAATACAGACACCGATGCAGCACATAGCTGTCGGGAATGGAATCCCTCAGGTTTATCCCCTTACATTTTGTAGCTTTCAGCTAAACTTTGAACACCCGATCAACTTGATCACTGTCCCCGCACCCTGCCGATCACTACATACACGCAAATCATATCGGCATTAACTTACAAAACAAAGATTTCTCCTAATGCACTATCCCTAGGGTTCGGCCCTATTACACTAAAAATAGCTAGGGAGCTCCAAAATTTCTCATTTTCTGGATAACACCCTAACTAAGTGTGACAGCCCTAGATATCAGATCAGAACATCAAAAACCAACCAAAACCCTACCCTACACACATAGGGGGGTTTCAGCCTCCACCTAGAAAATATAGCTAGGGAGATTTCTTGGCTCTAAGCTCTTGGATCATACAAGTATGTCATGAACCTAGGCCATAGAAATTGGTTTGGTACAGATATGATTTTCCTACAATTTTTCATGGATTTTCAAAGATTTTACGGACAAAACCCTAACATCCTTGATCATGAAAATATGAGGAGAGAAAGGAGAGATTGAGAGAGATAAAGTTGGAATACTACCTCCTATGAAGCTTTCCTCCAAGATTGGTGATGGTTGCTTCAAGAACAAGCTCAAAACTCAAGCTTCAAATGAGCTCTAATGGAGAGAAAAGGAAAAATGAGAGGAAGAAGAAGATGGTGTGTTGGGAGAGAGGGGGCTGCCGAAATTGAGGGAAGAAAAGTGAGAGGATGGGAGTGAAAGTTGATAGATATTTAGGGTTTTATTACTTTAATAATAGGAGAGGTAAATTTGTAATAAAAATTAATCAAGGGCAATTTGGTCAATTCACATCCCGATATTTGAAATCATCCCGACACTGGTATGAATTCCTGAAATAATTTGATACAATTTTGGCATGAAAAACATCTGATCGTTGGTCTCGAAAAACCCTAAGACAATTCGATTTGTCTCCTCGATCGATTATCGGCCTGAATATAAAATATTATTTATATTTTGGACGTCAAGACACATTTTAGGAAAAAGATAGAGGATCGAATTCTAAGACTAATGGTTTCGTCCGTTAGTCAAGATTAGGTTGTGATAGTAGAAAACACTATCATCTGAAAAACGTAGATCGGTTTTTATTTGAGTTTTCGGCCCAAAACTTAACCGAAGGCTCCTACGATTTTATGAAATAAGACTATGGTTTTAGTTTTCCCAAAATCATGTTCTAAAACACATATAAAAATATAAACTCATTAATTGAGTTTATTGTCCTTAGAAAGCACGAAAAAATCGGGGTGTTACAATGGACATTATGAAATTGTAGTCTTTTGGCTTTTCTTTTTCTGCTTTAGTTTTGCTAGGAGTTGGTACTGTATTGCAAGTAGTTAGACATTTTGATTTTTTATTTTGTATTCTATTTTGGTAACAGTGTATCATTTCTTTGTTGTTGGTGCCTGATACATTTTGTGTTTTTTTTACCTTCCTCTTTTATTTATTTTAATGAAATTTTGCTTATAAGAAAATATACTCACTCAAGAAAAAACATTCAAGTTGATTAATTTGATTGTGCTTTATCAAAGCAGATAAATGAATAAACAATATTATTAAGTTAATTATTTTCTTTTTCAAAGTTCATATTTCCATCTCACGATCTTACTTTATTGTGTTTTATTTTTTTTAAATTCTATTGATGTATTCCGGTTTCTAACCATTAATCATAAATATTTTCCCAATTTCATCATAAAATCTAATATTTATTTATCAAAACTTTCATTAGAATTTTGCTTAATTTTAATTTATGTGAGAAATATTTATAAGATATAAAATATTTATTTGAAAACGTGTATGTATTTAGAGAAAAATACATACATTATATATGAATGAAAATTTACTTAAAACACATTAATTTTGAAGTCAATAAAAGTAAATATAAATAAAAGTGTAATAGCCTAATCTACACAAAAAGACTTTTAAAGTAAATATTGTGTTTATGGTTAGAACTTTTTAAATTACTTCATATTTTTTTGGATACATCACAAATGATAAAAATTTTGATAAACATATTAATATACATTATAAAATATATATCATAAACAATAATTGATGTTATATAGATTCAATTTCATTATTTGTTATAATAAAATTGGATTTCACATATATATATATATATATATATATATATATATTTATTATATCTTAAGATATATAAAAGTAAGGAACATTTGAGTATTTTTTCGTCCAATTGCAGATCTATATTGTATACCATGCATAGATATATTGTTCTGTAGACTTTAGGATTTAGGGTATGTTTATTTTAGTGTATCTGTATATAGTAACCATTATCAAATAATTTACATTTGAATATATACGGAAAGGTCTAATTTTTCAATATTTTATGCTTCAATTGTAATAAAAATATCTAATTGTTAGTCTTTTATAACTATACAGATAATAAGGTGGGGAGTACAATTATGTAACATTTGGAAAGACAATAAGCTTTGTATGTCGAAAATAATAACATTATTAATTAAAACCATGGAATAATTAATATTTGTGTTATATTTATACTAACCCAAATAGATAACAAAAATGCTAAATGATGCTTTCAATTTGTTGAAGGATGTTTTCTTTTATTTCTTTGTATTTCCCTTTCGACTCTTCTCAGATGAAATATTTGTCACCAAATTCCTTATTGCATTGATTATTTAATCATTAAAAGCAAAGAAATAAGTCTCTTGACTTCTTCAGTCACTTCTTTGTGCACATCTTCTGACCGATCCTCTCTATTGTCAACAAGTAAGATACTAGAACTTGAGATGGGGATATAAAAGTCATTTCTCATGCACTTAAACCAAGTATTTTCATTTTGCCTAAAAACAAAAAGAAATCATGAAAGTTCTTTTCCTAAAGAGATTAGTACTAAACATCCTTTTCCACTTTCTCTTGGCTGCAAAATAAAATTGATTAGTAAATGTATCATAAAACACTAAAAAAAAAAAAACATTTAACTACAATACTATACGTCCACGTTCTAACTGACAAAAGATAACCATAATTCAAGTCTTCAAAGGAAAATAGAAGGGGAGCGAGTAAAAAACTCTTGAACAAAAGGTTGCTTGAAGACCATACAATCATTCATAATCTACATATATTCGTTAAGGCATATAAATGTCCATACAAAGAGTTTGAGAAATGCTAGGAGACAGCATAAGACATATATTTTCATTAAACCAAGTGATTTATGTTCAACTAGGATACTGATAAGACAGCAAAAGAATTTTCATTTTGCACTTGAACCAAGTATTTATGTTCATAAGATAGCAAAAGAATTTCCAATTTGCACTTGAACCAGGTATTTTCAAAATATTTGATTTATGTGTTCTGATTTACACAAGGTACAATTAAGATATTGATAATATAAATGCTCATACACTGAATTCTCTACAATTCGAACAAAATCAACCTTTAGATCAAGAACATTACACACTCAGTAGACTAAATTGTCAAAAGAATGAATTAGACACTAAGAAAAAAGAAGAAGAAGAACACAGGAATTTAACAAAAGTTATGACACAGTTAAAGGAAGGACAATAAGACACCAGTTAATCCATGATTGAGAGTTAGAGACAACAAAAGCATACAACCATAACTTTCATGGTCCAACAAGATCAAACCAGAGCTAAAAGAATTATAACTGAAAATTAGATATGACCCCAAAAGAAATTTTACAATTTATTACAACCTAACAAAATGATAGTAAAATCAGGTTTAATATCTTATGGAAAAAAGAATAATATAATAAGCGACATTCTTTTTTTGTGATTTGATTCATGTCTTAAATTATCTTCAAAAGAGCAAAGGCGATAGAGATTATGAATAATGATATGTTAATATTTTATTTTTATATGCAAAAAAATGTGATTTTTTTGGGTTTGGCTTCATTGGTCAAAGTTGTTGTTGTTGTTGTAGACTGCTATTAGAGTTGGTCCCTGTGAAGCTTAGGGTGTTACAAGGACTGTCGCTGATTTTGCACCTATGAAGATGCAAGTATTAGAAGGGATTGTTCAAACTATGCCATTTTGGAATATCCTTTATAGTTTTGTACTTTTATATACACCGAATGGATAGTTCAATGATTAGAAATAGGAAACTAAGATTACATCTTATAGTTTTTTATGTTAATTTTCTTAATTTTGTATAAAGAAGCAAATATGTTAACAACGATAGAACAATCATTTAGTATTAGTGGGATAACTTAATGAGCATCTAAGAGAATGACAATTTGCAAACCATAACGTCGTCTTAAGAGTTGTTCACCAAAGTACATTTCCCCAACGATTTAGCTTTAACAACTCAAGAGTACAAACCCCTCTCCCGAACCATTCAAATACAACACAAATATGTATTCGTTCATATTTTAATGTGTTACTTCCTACATTTTAAAAAAAAAACATTCAAACAAAAAGAAATAGAAAAACATGATACATCCATGCATTACACGGGTGGTAAAGAAGAATATACTAGGCTATATTCTTTTTTTGTGGTTTGTTCATGTCTTAACTAATCTTTAAAAGAACAAAGACAATAGAGATTATGAATAATGATATATTAATATTTTATTTTTCTATGCAAAAAAAATTGTGCTTTTATGGGTTTGACTCCATTGGTCAAATTAAGTTGTTGTTGTAGATTTCTATTGGGGTTGGTCCCCATTAAGCTTAGGGTATTACAAGGATAACCGCTGATTTTTCATCAATGTAGATGCAAGTATTAGAAGGGACCGTTCAAACTGTGTCTTTTTGGAATATCCTTTAAAGTGTTTTGTACTTTTATTTGCACAGAATGGATAGTTTAATGATTAGACATAGGAAAAACTAAGGTTATATCTTATCACTTTTTATATTAATTTTTCTCTGTATAAAGAAGCAAATATGTTAACAACGATAGAACAATCATTTAGCATTAGTGGGATGACTTAATGAGCATCTAAGAGAATGATAATTGCAAACCATAAAGTCGTCTTAAAAGTTGTTCACAAAAGTACATTTCCCCACCGATTTAACTTTAATGACTCAAACATACAAACCCCCTCCTGAACCATTCAAATACAACACAAATTTATTTTCGTTCACCTTTTAATGTGTTACTTCTTACATTTAAAAAAAATATTTAAACAAAAAAATAGAAAAACTTGATACACCCGTGATGCACGGGTACATGATCTAATTTCTTTAAAATGAGAGAAAACATGTTTAGGTTAGGTGAATCCACCAAATAGATTTTGCCAACGGCGACGTTTAAATTTAATGTTCCTCGTAAAACGTTTTGGAGCATCAATGCTCTCAATCAAGAACTTGTTCTCTTCGTTATTTTCCCGGTAATGTGTGTATCCATGTCTAGTATCTTTTTTGTTTTATGAAGCATGTCTAGTATCTTTTAAATATGGACCGTTAATTGAACTTTCATAATTTTGCCTTAACGAATAAAATATTGGAGGAGTGAGTATAAAGATTTTTCTCTCCTTTAAACATGGAATCCTTGTACTTGACTAGACATAGGTCCCATCCAAACTAGAAACATGGCCTAAAAATTGACAGCGTATCTCAATTGAGTTTGACCATTTAAAACTGGATCCCTATCTTCAATAATTATTCAAACCCCAGTTCATTTCTCAAATAGCTTCTATTGGTGATCCACACATGGACTTTCATATAACACACCCTTCAAGCTTCAAAAAATAACGGTGGAATTTTGGTATAGGACATAGAGCCAAGTAGATGAATTGGATAGTGTTTATTTCAGTTTCAAGCAAAGCACTTCTTACATTACACTTCATTGCAAAGCCAGAAGTGAACTCCAAGATTGTCATCACTTGCATTTCTTGAACCCCAAGACTCATATTATCAAAGACTCCATAACATCAAGAACTCACTCGTGTTTACATATTTATATATATGAATTGAAGAAGATAATTCAGACAGCACAAAAAGGTGCAAGAAAATAGTAAACAAGTGGAGATTCGAGATGAAATCCTTTGCTTACCTTTTCTTTATGTTTTTCTTTGTTGCCTTTACCATCATCCAACTTTGCTTGGCAGACTGTGATAATCTACAAGACACTTGTCCAGCAGTTCCACCCAAAAAGCAGACCATATTCATCAATGGACTACCCTGCAAAAGTCCAACTAATATAACAGCTCAAGATTTCAAGACTACAGAATTAAGCAAAGGTGGTTCTATAGATATTTTTGGTGCATCCATAAAAATTGTCACTGCTGCTGACTTTCCTGGCCTTAATACTCTAGGCCTATCAATTGGAAGAACTGATATTGATGGGGATGGCATGGTAAACTTCCATTATCACCCTAGAGCTACTGAGATTATCTTTGTTACCAAAGGTGAATTGTTAGTCGGATTTATTGATACCCAAAACCAGGTTTTCCAAAAGAGTATTAAAGCAGGTGATGTTTTTGTGTTCCCTAAAGGTTTGTTTCACTTTTATCTAAATCGTGGTTTTGAAGATGCCACTGTCTTCTCAGTGTTCAACAGCCAAAACCCAGGGCTCGTGTCTATCACTGCTACAACTTCTGACAACACATTGGAATCATTAAACAAGTTAAAGAGGAGATTCATTTCACTTTCTGCTTCCGAAGTTCATGATGTTACCAGTTTGACCATGCCAGGATTGGAAAGCATTTTCAGTTAGCCATTTCAAACTATAGTCTCATGAATTCCATAAATACTAGTTCAATTTTACTACTTATTATTGAAAGCATGCTGTGTGTATGATGATGTTGGAACGGGTTTATGGGTAAATGTAACCTTAATACTATTCTATGAAGATTGACTGTGTAAAAAACAAGAAATAAGTTCAAAATTATCACTAATTTAAAGTATATATTTTGCAACTTATTTCCAATACTTAGTCTATATACACAGTATGTAAACCAAAAAACACAATAAAAAGAAAAGAAGATCATTATTCATGGAATGATCTATCCTCCACAGTGAACTGAGTACTTGAAAGGACTTCAAATTCTAAAGATACAGATGGTACAATGTAATAAATAAATAAATAAATATGCTAACATTTGTCTGTATTGAAATGAGGAAAAAATTATTAAAGGCTAAATAATGGCTTCCAAATTTTAAGCAAAACCGACCGTCACTCTATCACCTGAAACTGAAAGTACTTCCAGATCTGAAAGCTCAACAAAACACACACCGGAATTTGCTTTCGTTTCCTCCATGTCATCTCCAACTACAACCATGCTATTATAATCATAGTAATAGCTGTTCTTTAATGGGGATAGGATGCATGCAGATCCTTGGTTGATGCTGCAACTTTGAAGACATGAAGAGGCAACAGAACTAGAAAGCCAGATGTTTAAAAGTTGCAGCATTTTTGTAAATGAAATCCAGTTTGCATCAGAGTTATCTCATATCAAACTTCATAACTATTAATCAAATTGGTCAGCTTAACCTTGACAATCTTTTCCGTTTCCGATTCTTCTTATACACAACCAGACTTTTTGTGTTACTGTTACTAGAAGGAAGAGCCAAACTTGACGATCGTTTGCCGATGTAGGTTCTGCCTTTCTTGGAAACCCATTTCAGAGGCATATTATTAACAACAGTGCCAATATCAGGAGAGTTATTCAGTTCAACAAGTTTTTGGATTTGATCTAGCATCTGATGGGTCCAAGCCAATGACAGGTCCAGTTCAAACGAATCATCCATTGGTTTTCTCCATAGATCCGTCAAAACCTCTTCAAATGACCGAAAAGACATGGATGGTTGACAAACTTGAAGGTTTTCACAAATCATGTTTACTTTGATGACATGCTTGCAAAGGTTACCTTGCATTGACCAAGAACAGTCACAGAATGCAAATTCAGATCCTGGATTCCACACTAAATGTGTTAGGGTGCTGTCTTTCTGGCTTACAACTTTGGCAAAGAGGCAATCTTTATCATCCAAGGTAATGGCAGAGTTGGGAATTTGAAGTGCTCGATGCCATGATGTAGAAGCAATATACTCCTCCTTCACATTCTGGAAAGAATCACTTTCGTCAGCATAGCGGTCAAGCCAATAGCTCGAATGCAACTCAGTTGTTAACTTGTGGACTAACCAATCTACTCTTTGCAGTGCTCCAAGATGTGAATCATCAAAAAGCTTGGCTTTCAGTTTAACATGATAGGCTTCTAATGCTCCAGAAGCTTCCTGGCTTGCTAATGGACAATTTCTCATGGTTGAAAGCCACATTTCTGCACAACAGGGAAAAAGAAGGGCAAGGATAAATGAAGTTAATAAGTGAATGACTAACTGACTAAGCCCAAAAAGTTCAGAAGCAAAACTCTTTCAAGAAATTTCCTTTGTCATATATTCAAGCATGCACGCCAATATGTCTTCAGCCAAACAAGTGTATTTTATGTGCATGCAATAGAGCAGAGGAGAAAGATCTAACCAATCTTAGGCACCCAGGAGGCTCTGAAATATTCCATGAAAGCAGTTTGGTCAACAAAATCCAGCATAAATTGCTTCAAGGCAAGCGATGTATTAATACCACCCCAAATGCTGTACACTATTGTCCCAAGACGCTTAAAAATCTCCCTTTGAACCTCAATATTACTGCATTTCTTAACAATATTCCTTAGCCACGATCTATGAACACGCCATAGCGAAAATAGAACAGGACAGCAAAATATATCTCTGTAAAAGCAGTCAATACAAGAAAGTTATACATAATCAGAGAATTTTAACCCAAATTCATTTATAAAGCAATAAATCTTGCCTCAAAAGATCAATTTCGGCTGCAGCATCATCAATTAAAAATCCACTGACTTTCCACCCTGGTTCAACACTTCGAGCTCGATCAATTAAAGCTTTCAGCCACTTAGACACATCAGGCTTTGCAAAGCTACGTGTAATGACCCATGCGACAGGAAGTGCATGTTGTCTCGAATCAAAAACAATTAGTGTGAACAAGGGATACTGCCAATATCAAAAGATAACTATGTTAGGCTGATTCATGTAGATGTCTTATTTTAGATCAAGCATAACTTCAATGTTAAGATTGAAAATTAAAAAAAATTACTTTAAGTCTCTTTATGCCAAAGGATGAGTCTGCTGCAACAACACTGCGATGACCAAAACGAATCATTTGTTGCAACTGCCATTCTGTCTGGATCCCCAAGATGAAAGGGTCTGACTCTGAAGTATCCTGATGAAAAAATACAGACTTTCTATTACGCTCAACCCACATGCAGATGCTGGCTTGATCATCTAGATCCAGCTCATGGGTAGACCTTTTGATAATCATCCCTAGCTTGTGAACATACTGAGAGGCAAGGCTATTAACTTTGGCATTTGAACCACAATATCGCTCAATTCCTTCAATGTGCTTTTCCAAGATATTCTCTTCCGGAATGCCCAGATAAATCATGGACATTGTTTGTTGCTGAATTTCATTACATATATAAGGAATTTTTTTGGCGCCTGGGCCAATGGCATCTCTATCAAGTGGTCCATGACATACAAAACCAGAATTGTTAATGTGGCGCCTCTCATTGTATATAATAAGCGCAAGTGATGGACGAGCATAGAGACGTTTGACAACGAAATGACAAGTACAACCACGCATTGATTGTGGTCTAGCAGCACGATTTCGAGTATTAAGCCGATATCTTCTACTAGGCAATATACTTCCACCCTCCCCATAATTTTCAGGGCCAAATGAGCACCAGTACCTAGACAAAGAAAATATTTCAACTTTACAACATAAGTATTGGAATCCTGATTGTGCAAATGACCACTTAAGTTTTCAATTTGTTTGATCGACCGCTGTTGATTACAAACCCCAGACAACAACAGGAAAATGGTTTGACCCTGTGAACATGTTTAACATTAAGGAACTTAACAAGGATCAATGTTTTCTAAAAGGGAAGTTTGATTTCACACTTCCAAGTTCCAATGCTCTTCCAAAAATAAACTAAATAAATAAAAAAAGCAAAAAAATTGCTAGAGAAACTAAACAAATGTTCCAAAAGTCTAACAATATTCGGATCGCAATAATCTAAGGAGAAAATAAAATTTAACAAAAAAAAATACTTGATCAAAGTTATTTTGAATCCAGTGTAATAAGAGGCATGATAGAAACTTACAGCCTGTACTCCAGATACTCATCATCCTTGTAATCCTTCAAGCTGCCAATAGCTCGTTTCCTTCCTCTCTCGATATGGAACCGAGTGGGGCACTCAACATTAGAGCATTCACCGATTATAAAGGCATCAACTCGATCATAGGGAATAAGGGCAACCTCATCATGGTGCTCAGCATTACCAAGCTTGCTCCAACTCAAATCAGAAGCACAGAAATCTTCCTTAGGTGGGTCTTGCAATGGAATCTTACCTACCGATGCAACTATTTCCATGTCTACACAACAAAGCCAAAGTTTCCTTGCTATAATACACAGAACAATCTACAAGCCTCCCCAAACAAAATAAAACAAAAATTAATAATATTGTTGAAGCACAAAATAGACCATGAAACAAACATCTAGAAATGACCCTTTTGAGATAACTAAGCTAAGCAATTCAAAACAAAGAGATAAAAAAAAAAATGAAGGCAAATTGAGTAGTGAAAATTGAAGGGGCATACCCTTATTACTGAATATTGAGAAGATGAGTATATGTCTTTGTAGTGGTGGGGGTGGAACCAGAATCAGAATGTTAAGCAGAAGAGAATAGGGTTTTAGAAAAATGGGTGGTTTTGGCGAATTAGACACAAGCGATGATGGGTGAGTGAGAGGACAGTGGAACTGTTGAAACGACACATCCCAAGTTAGCAGTAGCACCTATTATCTGTTTTTTTTTTCCTTTTAAAAGAAAACTTAGATAAAGAAAACGACGCCTGCACTGCTACCGTTTCAATGACAACCTAACTTCTTGGTGGCGGTGTAGTAACCAAGAGAAAGCAAAGCGGTCTTAGGGATGGAAATGGATCGGGTCCATATTTAATCCGAATCGAGTCGGTTGGGTTTGGTGGAAATTCATTGGGTTGTGCGGGTCATATATACTCCCATGTAAAGCGTTGCACACATTTGAGCACAAAAAATAAAGGAGTTGCACACATTTACTAGGCAACATGCTCAAAGCATGCAAATGCAACCACCCACTTTTTCAAACTACTAAATCAACTTTGAGTTTACCACTATTAAGTTGGTCCGAGTGAAACTGGACTTAAATCCCTTATGTAAAGTTTCGTGTGATGCTTCCAAAACTTAACCTCACTCTCTTTGATACCTTAAATAGCTAGAAAAAGTTCGTTTCAAAAGTTAAGCTGATAGACATTTATTACAGTCCAAGATTACACATCTAAGTTCCGTCTGAAAGCCATGATGTAAAAACAACAACAATAATATACAAACAGACGTCCCACTGGTCGTGGTATAAATAATACGGAAGACTTAAGGATACATTCGAGGTCTCCTTCTCTACTCGAGAAGTAACACTGTCAACCTTATTGCAGAAGGAGATCCCTCCTCGGTTCAGCTTCACCAACTGCAACGCACTCGTCAGTTTACCAGTACCTCCGTTTTCGGATCATGACCCGAACAACGACATATATGTAAAACATAGGGAAGCATGTACATGAGGTAAGAAACGCTACAACTATCATGCAAAGGGAGATCACGTAGCATATAACACATCAACATGCACAACAGCAAGCACATCCATCTCTCGAGATCACCACAACAGTCAACCTCCAGATTATCACAAATAAGGATCACCGCCTGTTCTACATACACAACTGAGTCTACATGATTAGCCAATTTTAAAACGTGCACTCTTAACCATGAGAATACAACAATCAACCTCCAACTGCGAGGAATGACAAGCCAATCTCCAACTGTGAGGGTGACTGCTCACCAAGGTAAGAATGTCGCTTCCAACTGCAAGGACTTCGAGTCAGACGTTCAGGTAACCGCCTCCTGAGTTTCCAAGACAGTGCAATAGTGGTTCCCTCAACTATGAGGAGTATTGTCTCCCCGAGCCCCTCCAACTGTGAGGAGACCCGGGAATTTCTCCATCTGCGAGAAAGCACCTGCATCCCTCTAACTACGAGTTCAGCCGTCTTGGTCGTCCCATAATGTCCACCTCGAACACCAATCTCATGTGACAACCACTCAAACTGCTGATGCAGTTGTACACACGGCTTTCACCATAACAATGCAAATGATATGATTATGCATCAATCAACTCAACAACGTCTTACAACAACTTAACCAACATCTCAAGGTCCACACCCTCCCACTGAGCATGTCACTCTCCAACTACGAGAGTCACCTTCATCTTAGATCAACTTCTTTATACTACAAGCTGGATGCTATCAATAATTCTATCACTCTAACAACACGCAAATTATCTCCAAATCCAACCAAGATCATGACAATCACAAATCATAGCAACAGACATAGCATGCAGCATATCATCATTGTATGCATACCAAATAACAATGAAGCATGTTATCACAACAAGCATCTCATCTAGCATGTTACCATGTATGACATCATTTTAACATATTATCAAATATTGCATAAAGACACTCAACCTTGATCAACACATATCATGTATCAACCTAACAATGATAAACCCACAATGCCTAAAATTGCACTGGTACTACAATCCGATAGTCCCTAATGCGAGTTAGGTATTGGCGGTTACTCAACCACTAGTAGGGTTTGAGGATTCCTACACATGTTGACAGTTATATCTTACGCCTACATTTCCCAGATATTTGTGATTTCTTTCTCCTTACCTGGTGATTTGTCCCAATATACTCTTGCACCAACGGACAACTTTGACCCTCGATCTCACGAACACCACAAATACGCCCACGACCAACACGAGTGAACCACCACCACCACCACCAACATGTGGCTTCCACAGCCACCAAGACTCGGCCGCAGCTCCTCCTTCACCCATGAGCACCATCGTGTCCTCGAACTTCGCCCTAATCACGGGAACAACACGCAGGCATTATTGTTAACCCTAGGGCAGACCAAAACCAAGAAAGATTCGAGGAAAAGCTTGAAGAACAAGAACAACCTCGAGGCCTACGTGTTAGAGCTTCGAGCTTACCTTCGAGGAATAGAGAAACCACTTGGTGAAACTTGTAGTACTCGAAGCCCTGATCTGATGCCTCGATCTCCCCCGAATGAACTTCCTCTCTCTAGAACTCTTGAACCTTTCTCTCTAGCTCTCCGGACGTCCAAAGTTATATGGTTTTCATGCAAGAAAGAAAGAAAGAAAAGGAAAACTTTAGAGTTTGTTGTCAAGCTATCCACGCTTGAGTGTGGCACGCTGATTGTCACGTTTCTGCCATGCATCGCGTGAGCGCTGACACGTGCGCCCCCACGCGTACCCCTTTCCACGCTTTGACGTGCAACTACCCACGCTCTGACGTCAATGGTCAACGTTTGAGCATGGGGTTTCTCAACATCAAAGCATTGGATGCGGATTAGAACTGTTCTTTCACGTTTCTTCACTTGCTGAACTCGTTCCAAAGCTAAATTCCCTCAAATTTGAACCATAGCTTACTCAAGCCATAAGAAACATTATCCAATCTTCAAACATACTTAACTTAGGTCCTAAATCTTATTCAAGAAAATGGGATGTTACATCTCGGGTTCGAGTCTTCTAGATGGAAAAAACGCGATTGGGAGAGGAGACCCCACTTAAGGTGGCCAACTAGGTTTCCCGGCAAAGATTAATCATTGGTGAAGCCGATCTATGCTTCAGACCTATGACATGGTAACAAAAAAAATCAACTTTTAGTTTAATTTTAATATAATGTTAGTGTGAAGTTTTTTTGCACCGTCGACAAATCACAAATCATTTTATGTATGACTTTTCAAGTAGTTATGATAAAAGTCAAATATTTTTAATGATTTAGCAAATTATGATTTGTTTGAGAATGTAAAAAATCTTTACACAGATGATACATATCAATTAAATCCTTGAACTTTTCCATCATTGCATTATTAATGCAAGATTCATCTATAGGTTGGAAGTTATTCTTGTGTTTCGATGTGAAACTAAATGAAATAAGATAATAAGAGATATAATCATTGTATAACAACCAATCCATTCACTTAATAACAAAGTTAAATTTTGATACATTTTAGTGTAAAACTTTACACTATCACCTGATTACACATCATTTTCTATGTGACTTTTAAGGAGTAAATACGTAATTTGATTTCTAAAATTGTAGGGTCGTATCAACTTAGTCCCTCACATTATCAATATTCCAAAATGATCCTTGGAATTACAAAATGTTAATCAGGTTCGTCCCTCCATTTGGATTCGTTAGCAAAGGTATCCCTGACATTATTCACTTAGTTTCAAATGCATCCCTGACATTATCAACTTAATGTCATTATAGTCCATGCAAATACCAACGGAGGGACGAATCTGATTAACTTTCTACAATTCTAGGGATCATTTTGGAATATTGATAATGCAGGGGATTAAGTTGATACGACTGTATAATTTTATTGACCAGATTGGGTATTTACTCAACTTTTTAGGTAGTTATTGTGAGAGTCAAACATTTTTTATGTGTCAATATATAATTGGTTAATAAGGTAAAAAATCTTTATATTGACAATATATTACAAGGATTTAATTGGTATACATTGCTGGTGTAAAAAAATTTTATATTGTCAACCAACAATAAATTGTCACATCAATAAAAATGATTGATTGACAGTGTGAAGTATATAACAAGTAAATTCATATTAGAATTAAACCCTAACAATAAATAGCAGGTCGTGTACAAAAATTTTGTGGCCTTGGGCAAAAAAAATCATTAGAGAGACTCAGTATAATGTAAACTATCAATTCTTATATTATTCTTTAAGCTTATTGAGCTGAAAAATTATTTATAAAAGTTTTATCATCAAGTAATTTTAACAATTCACTTTCAATAGATAATATGACTAAGTTATTTAATCTATCTTGTAATATTGTTGATCTCAACTAGGATTTAAGCAATATTAATTTTGAAAAACTTCTTTCAGCACTAGCAAACGTTACGGATATTGTCAATAATATTTTATAAACAATTCATACATTTTGAAAAAGAATTTAATCTTTTGTTATAGTTTAATACTTCTATTGGAGTATTAATTTGTTATGTTAACGCTTTTCTAAATACTTTCAATTATGAAAATAAATCAAGATCACCAAAATCCGAATATAACTAAATCTTAACAACTTTTCAAGATTAATACAATATTTTTGTAATTCATCCAAATCCAAAATTTTAAATTTTTTCTATTCAAATAAAAAACAAAAAATAATTTCACATTGTAACGATAAGAATTTGGGGGCGAAAGCAATTGTCTCAGTTGCCTTATGCTTTCCACGGCCATGATAAATAGTTATAATAGTTTAGTGTCATAAGCCAGGCAAAATATAAATCTATATATAATCTATATCTATATAGGATGCGTTTGGAAGAATTTATGGAGAGTTTATGAAAATAGCTTATGGAATTAAACTTATATAGATAGTTTATAAAACTAGTTTATAATCTTTGCATAAGCTATTTTTAGCTTCTTTTCATAAGCTTGTTAGAGAATCTTATGAAAATAAATTATTTTTAATTTATTTAAAAAAGAATTTATTCCATAAACGTTTAAATAAGGTGTATACCAAACGGGATTATCATGACGTACGTACTCTCCTCACTCACCCACACCCTAACAAGTCTTTTGAGGTATCGACTCCATAATTGGCTGGCTGCTTGCTTTGATCAGATGAGATGACATGAGAATTGAGAATTGAGAAGGTGTTGTGGTTGTGATTCAGTCTCTCTATTTTCCATTATAGCTTTTCTCTGCTACTCTTACTCCTAGTACCATTCAATTCAATTCACTTGCATTGCAGGTTTTTATAAAGAGGTTAGGTTTCTTTCTCTTGCATACCAAAGAGGAACCTAATTAAGGAGAACAGAAAAGGAATAACACGAGGATAAGAAATCACCTAAAAGAAAGAAACAAAGAAAGAAAGGAGTAAAATGACAAGAAAGGAGTCCAAGATAAAAATCAATATAATAAAGCTCTCCAATTTTTTTGAATTTGTACAGATACCTTCTAAAAAGAGCATGAGCTGATATGCTAGATGCACAGTTCTGTTCCAAAGATAAGGAGACACGATTCTTCAATCTCAAGTATTGTTTGTTTCATTTTAGGACGAACAGTTCAACTAAATAGTGGTGCTTTAGATGCCAGGGGTGGTGGCTTTTAACTTTTTGCCACATTTTTTTTGTCTTCATTAATTGCTAGGTTGAATCCAATTTTGTTGGCGTGGGCATTTAATATAATACCATTACTACATGGATGTGTTCATATATTTAGGGACAATCTTCATTCAGTTGATAGTTCTTTTTATGCTTTCAGTTTTGTAAGTGTCTCTTAGCTTGACCATAGTTCATTTGCAACAGGTTGAATTCAAGATAATCATTTCGCCCTTAAAGTATCAGACAAAGTGTCTTGCTGCATTCCATGATCAACAAGGTTTCTTGGTATGCATAATTCCCCACTCCTTTTAGGTCTTTGATCCTTTTCTGTATCTGGGGAAATCTTATTTCCCATGGCGATATATAATTCTTTCCCAAAATTGTGTTCCTGTTTAGTATCTTTGGAAGAATTTATTTTCCATAGCCATTTTTAGGGTGGTTTTCATTTTTTGCTTGCATGCATCTCTCCATGGATTATGAAAATCCTTTCAAAACCTCACTCTTGCTTGCTGGAATAAAGCAATAAATCCTGCCAAAAATTAGAATATGCAGTAAGTCAGTAACTTAGATATCTTAATCTGTTGATCCAATGTAACTGCGGTCTACCACTCTTTAAGATATTTTCACTATATTAGAAGTTTTATATTTTGTCAAACTATATAGAGCTGACAAATTTATTTTAGCATTTTTGAAATGAGAAATGTAGTTTAAATGCTGGTTTCGTGATGGCCAACTGTATTAATCCTCATTGATGTTAAGTCTCCCACCCTAGCCTTCGCCTACCTTACAGTTGATTGATGTTCACGTGTTTGAGTTCCAGTAGCTGTCTTCTGGCGTTTGTGCTAGATGGATGTGGGCAAGCCTTCATGCATCCTTCATTCCCGTCAACTCCATATATTGTATACAAAATTTCAGAATTCAGTTCTTAACTATAAAAGTTAAGCAATACTTATGCTTGATGGTTTAATGTGACTTAATAGATAATAGAAGATTGGTATAAAATCATACATTAATCAAGTCATGGGGAGAGCATCCAAAAGTGAAAATTGGTCAGCGCAGCAGATAGCTAGGCATATTGACTGAATCAAATCACGTGGGTTTCTCCCAACCCGCGAACTGGCGGCAAGTACACCGATTCATGTGCGAGAGCGCTGTTCATTGCTCACCTCCATGATCTAAATGAGTAACAAGGACAAGGATGGCACATCCTATGAGACCGTTATGTCCTTTTTTCAGTTTTTTTTCCAGTTTTGGTTGTTGGTAATACCTTTATGTTTAGTTTACATTTATTGAGATTAGTGGTACAAATGTGGGAATCGTGTAAGTCATTAAGTTTTCAATATAATACATTTGTATATCTATTTGTATGGGTATTGGTGTAAAGTTTGAATGGCATGGTTGAATATGATGGGGCTGTTTTGGGGTAATTTTAAGTTTTTTTCACTGGTGTGTGCTGTGATTATGCAGGTGGGATAAATCATGCAGGTGGGAATTTCTATTTACATTTATATTATTATATATAATTCTCCATAGAGTTTGGGTTGCCATTTCATAAAAATCATGTTGTAAGATTTCTGCGATACATTGAAAAACATGTTGGCCATCTATATCTGCATATTAGTTTTCGATTGCAGAATTACATGTTAATTAACTTCAACTGCTGATTTAATTCATATATGTCCCTAATAGGAACTTGCAAGGATCCCTGACTACTTCGTAGAAGCTTTCAAAGATGAAATTCATAAACCATATTATTTTGTCGAGGAGTGTGGATGGATTTATTTGGTTTGGAGGATTCAATAGGAACTGCTACCAAGAGTGTACTCATTCACAAAATCAGCTATATTACAAACAAACTCTTCTTTTGGTTCTTTTCTTTGTTATCCCCGGATAATCTATGTTTGTGAATATGTGATATGACAAAAAATTAGGAATCATCTCGACAAGATTCAGTTTTCAGGATTTTATATATTGGGTTTCTATAAGACTATAACCTATTTTCCCATATGTTATTTGGATTTATGAGCCTTATTAACAAGTTGCTAAGAATTGAAGGGTTATTATAATGTGAAGCATACTATTCCGTTAAAATGCAATTTTACTAAACACTTACAAGTTTTGTGGAGCATTTTATTATTATTTTTCAATAAAAATAAAAAATTAACTGGCATTAAAATTTTATATAAACATACAGTTTCTTTTTATTTTATTATTTTTTTAAAAAACTTATATTTAAAATAGTTATAACCCATGTATCGCACAGGTAAAAATATTAGTACTAATAATATATGTACAAGACCGTCCTTTGGAAACTTTGGTCAGGTGACAGTTTATGGGGAAATGGCTTCCTTAACACTCTTCTTGAAACTTTTTTATAATATGAAAGAGAAAGTGTTTGACAGCTGATGATCTGTGATAAAAATAAAAATAAAACCTGCAACTCATAAATGTGATGGATTCTTCAGTTTTCAAGATTTCAAATTCAAATGGTGGCTTCTAGGGTGAGGGAGTAAATAAGTCCCTCATCCATGAGGGAGCCAAATGACAGGTTATAGCAAGTGGACACCATTCACTTTAGACAAGTAATACAACACTCACAGAAATGGTTTTGTCTCCCTTTTGTAGACTAGTAGTTCACTTTTTTTTTTTTTTTTGGGTTACATTAGTTCGCTTTCATTTGACCCATTTCTGCATTGTTGTTAAATGGTTATGCCTTCATCATTTTGAAGTTGTGTCGCTGAAGTGGTGAAGTGAAACGTTCCCGTATCAATGGCATTAAGGGTTTATACTTTTTTTTACCTGGTAACAAATCTAGTTTTTAGTAGAAGAGTATTATTAGCTATCAGTTTAATCCGAGCCACACTTACCACAAGAAATCCGCGTTGGAATAATTCTAATCCAACCAATCCAATAACAGGTGCCATGCCAAGATGACTGAAAAATCTGGAAAGAAGATCTATATAAAGCAAATGCTTAAGCAATGTTTTTTTTTTTTTTTTATAATTTTCCTATCGCAAACATGTCACCTGCAAATAGTATACCTTGAAAAAAGTCCCAGACTTGATTGTAACCCAAGATTATCTGAATACTTGAGGCTACAATTAGAGCTCCTTGTATAGCTCGCATTGTTTGTATAAATCTCTGCAAACCAATCACATGGCAAGATCTCTTTCAATACCCAACCAAATAAGAAAGTAATTCAAGTATATTTCTGAGAGGTATGGATGGGTATATTTCTTCTTCCGTTTCTGGACATCCATATCTGTAAGGTATGATGGAGGATGCCATCTGATACTGGCGAGATGAAGCAGGAGAACACCACTAGGGCTGGCTTCTTTATATGTGAAAATTTTCCATAAATTTTGGGGTCTTTTTGAAAAAATTGTATGTAACCCGAATAATAGGTCACCAAAAAATGATCTCAGCCACTACTTTATTTAATTACTATATCCACCTGTAGATGACACCCCTCACTGACGAGGGACTTCTTTGGTCCCTCATTTTAGCATCCACCAATTCAAATTTCGAATTAAATTCATGATTGCATTATTCTCTCTCTTTCTCTTCCTTTCTTCTCTCTTTTCAATGAGTTAAGTGTGATGGCAAATGGACAATGGCTAACTACTTCTATTTGCTGTTTATTTTCTGTCCTTTTTTTCTTTTTTTTTTTGTATTTTTAGCGTTTAGAGATTGCTCCTTATCATTTTTCCACTATTTCTCTTATTAATACCAGTTCCTAACACGTGACAAGAAAATTACTTGGACAAGACATTACTTCAAATTTGAATGGAAAAAAAGGATAATTCCTTAACCAAATTGCATTTTGGTTTGCATAAACATTGACTTTCATAGCTTGCTCTGTCAATTTGGAATATCCTTTGGCGTTTAGCAATTGAAATTTTGTCACATGCTTGATTTCGGGAAGCAGGTCTCCAAGTTGGGAAACATCAAATGCAATTTAAGGAGCTACTGAAGAGCAATACAATGTTATTTGTGGTAACTGCAAACATTTCTTTTATACCTGCTGTAACTGCTTCATCTTCCCTTGATCCTTCCTTCCTTTGGCTTCCCCTTTATTCTTCCAATTATAGACCCGGCTTCATAGTAGAATGCGAGTGACAGGCATTGGTTATAGTTCTATTTCCAAAACAAAATCTCTTTATTTTTTTTATGATTTAGTTAAGTTTTTAATCCCCGAAAATAAGTCAGTTTTGATTTTAATGGGTACTGCCTGTACCTTTGTTCAATGTTATCAATGGAGGTACCTTCCATATGGTGTTAATTTTGTTCGTGACTTCTTGCTGTTTTTGTTGTTAACTATATTAATATTTTATCTTAATCAATTTGTTTTCTTTCCATTTATAGCCTAAAAACCTTCTTCTTGATTTAGTTCTCAACCTTCTCTGAAGATTGCTATGACCCCTTGGATCCAAATGGGAACATTTTTGTAACTTTTGACATTTACTAATGGATAGATAATAGATATCTGGTCTGTACAATGGCACTCTAAAACCGCTATTTGTTTTTTTGAACCGCATATGTTTAGAAGCTTCAAAGTTATGTGTCAAGTCCTTATTTATGGTCAAAGTATAGGAAAAATTACCCAAGATGGTACCTAGCTCCCTTTAATTTGCTTTGTATGTTTCTTTACTCGAAGAAGAACAATCCGTGAGCAAAAATCCTAAAACATTTTGTCTACTAGAGCTTAGAAAAGGTATTATAATGTTCCATGGATATTAGCATTAGTAATTAGATAATGAATTTTCAAATTTCCGAACAACTTATATAGCGTGTGATCAACTCCATGAAGTTGGTCTACATATTACACAAATTACAGGCATTTGGAGTTTGACTCTAACTAATAGATTTAAGTTTGATTATTTTGCATACAACATGATGGAGCTATGAAGGATTACTAGAATGTAGGTTGAATACAGACAAGGGTGACGCTTGAAAACCATTATCAGTATCGGCATGTAGACAAACCTGATTAGAAGGTAGTAGAATGGACATGGGCTAACGATGAAGTGATATGGTCAATGAGCGGTGCCTTTGCAAAGTATAGAGGGAATTGCTCATCTTACAGCTCTCGGGTAGAATCTTGGAAGAGCAGCTGAGCAAGGATGAAGGTGATATGAAAACTACATTTCCCTCTCTTGATATAATGTGTATATGTGGTTTTTCAATTTTCTGGTTTTTTTTTTTTTTTCAGTTTCAAGGTTTAGTTCTTTGGGTCTATGTTTTGTCACTGATCAAAATATTTTGAATCGGTTCCATATTTATAATCACTTATTATCATCATGTTATTATTCTCATTCTCTATTGCTGAAATTTTCAGTTTTATTACATGTTTATCTTGGTATTTCCTCATACAACTTCTTCACTTTTTTGGTATGTACAGGTTCATTTTCTCCTCCTTCAAGAAGTCTACTTCGATCTTCTGCTGATCTAGAGCTCTTCCAAGCAATCTGGTGAGTATGATTTCAAACTGAGTGGATTTTTTGGGTGCTCTCATGTACAATATATTGTTTAGCTTTACAATTAATAACTCTATCAATATCTCCATCTCCATTAACTATATTTGTAACTATATGTAGTTTGTAGTTGTATGAGTATTTGAAAAAGTTAACTCAAAAGCATGGTTTCTTTTGTCAGCACGAGGGTCAATGGGTTTATGCTTTCTATGTTATGGTTAATTATTCTCATCTGATTTGTTTTGAGGGTATTATTGTCATCTTCAACACCTAAGTTTGCTTCCTGTTAACTTCCAGATATTTGTAATATGTACCAGTGGGTTTTTGAGTCAACATTTATAAGAGGACAAATTGAAGGGAACGATATGTGAATTTTGTTTAAGAGTTAATTTTTTGCCAAAAATAGTGTTGGTTTGAAATTTGGAACTCTGACCACATATTCCTTTTTTATTTGTTATTTTTTACTTTAATTGAGGAAATTTAATTATCATGCCAAGAAAGTGTTAACATGGTCAACACTGTGTTGCTATGGCAATTGTCGAACCACATTCCATCCATCATGTACTTGAAGTGCTGGTACATGATTGTGAATACTGCTTGTGGGAAGCCGCTACACAAAAGGCTTACAGTGAAAAACATAGTTTGGAGCAGAAGGAAAAAGTTTGATTTTGTCCTTGGTAGTAAAATGTCCTCTTTTGTGCTCTGGCATAACAGTTTCTTATTTATTTTTTTTGCAGTAAAATGTTCTCTTATTTTATCCTAGGAGGTTTCTATGGTGCAGTCTAATATGTGGTATATCTAAATTTAAGTTGAAGAATCGTAAATCTTCGGATTTTTCATATGAACACGAGAGGGGTGTATGGAGCATGTGAGCATGTGTATGCTTTAGTTGCATTATATATGTACATTTTTCAGGGAATTAATCAAATGTACTTTTTCTTTTCTGTTTTGCAGAAAAACACACAATAAGAACTAGGCAGGATTTGTTGGATGGTTGGACGGTACAGGAGGTTGATGCCATCAAAGTACTTCTGCAGCAATAGAGAAAAATCCAATTTTCTCATACTACTTTACTAAGGAATGTTGGACATGTTGCTGAAAGGGAAGTGGATTGGTAGTCAGTCTTGGATAACAATTTGGACAGAAGTAATTGGTAGGAGGGAGTTAATGGGATGAGCTAGAGGTGTTAATGTATAGTGGACTGAGACACTTTCTCTGATAGTTGCATAAAACACTTATGTTTTTTTCCTAAAGTATTGGTTACTCTGAACTCTCATTTGATATCAAGTGATTTGAATAGTTTTCATAAGCTTATCAATAGAAGAGAAAAGAAATTAATGGAAGCTTGCTTCATAATCCAGATGACATCTTTAATTTGTTATACGCATCTTTGTGAAATTCTGAACTCAGAACAAGTTTGGTTGATTAATTTAAGAAATTAATTACTAAATCAACTCTTAAAAGTTAATAATAACATGTTATCATAGAGTTCATGAGATTGACCGTAAACTTTGGCTTGGCTTCAGTTTAAATTAGAACAGGTTATTTGGGTCAGCAATGCTTAATTTTGCTATTTTTATATTTAGAATTTAGAATTACACTATTAAACCTTTCCTTTTTGGTTCTCAAACTGAAAATAATTTTTATGTACTTTTTTACATTGTTGTTGTATCGTGTGCATCGCACGAGTATTTTTTTTGGTTTATTAAGGTATCTCCGTGCTCAATTATAAAAATTAATCTCTCGAGATATTGGACGATATTGAAGGGTTGATCTTTCCCAATCATGTTTTCTTTATGTACAAGAGTTAGGGATCGAAAACTTTGACTACTTGCTTAATGATCACGAAACTGTTATCATTCAGACCAACCATATGTTGATATGCATTGCACGTGTATGTGTCCACCTATACAATTTATTGTAATAAAATGAATTGATCATTAGCTTAAATATTTTTATCTATATACAATTATGTGTCCACCTATAGGGGATGAAAAATCTTACATGAATATGTTTAAACTTTTAATAGCTGACATGACCAGGTTCAATATTTTATCAATATGGTTAAAATATTCTTTTATCAATATAGAATCAAGTAATATATATTTAATATTTATATTATGTTATAGGGGGTTGCAAAATCTTTTATAAATGTGTTTAAACTTTTAACAAGTGTTATCCCCGATATCTATGTCCTATTTTCTTTTTTGAATTCATATTTGGTTTAACTATCATATAGATTTTCATGTTATATTTATACGATGGATGATTATAATTAATTAAAATAAATTTTAATTTAATTTAATTTTATATGAATTTTATAGGAATCATGTTTATATTTAAAATTAGATTATTGGACATTTCTTTTTCAATTCTCAAACTGCAAACAATTTTTAAAGTTTATGTGCTTCTAAAATTGTCGTTGATCAAACATGGTGAGTTGTGTAAGGGATGTATATGACATAACACTGTTTGTTTTTATTGGATGTGTTAACACTCTTGTTTTTTTTAATGTATGTACTTAATCTTTTTCAAGAATGGTTTTTGCTAACATAATGCAGTGTTTGGTCTTTTATTTTCAAATTATAGATTGAAAGATTATAACGCCATTCTATTACAAAAAAAAAATATCCTTCGCTTATTTTTTTTCCTTCCAACTACAATTATCAATAAATTTACATTTATGTACTTTTTTTATATTGCATAAACATTATATCGGGTCACATATATAAATATAAATATAAATATAAATATATATATATATATATATATATATATATATATATATATATATATATATATATATATATATATATAAAGCTAAAATAATGCAATCAAATAATCTATTTATATTCAATTATTACGGGGGAGTAAGTATTTGCCCTCATTTTAATATATAACTAGATTGTGATCCGCGCGTTGTGCCCTTGCAACTTTATTCGAATTATTGCCAATTTAAATGTTTGAATTACATATTTGGAGATATCATTCAAAGATGATTGTTAACTTTGATTTCATATTTTTTTTTTTTTGCATTCTTTCTCTTGGCCTTGCTATTGTTGTTTCTAGCTTCTGGCTTATCCTTTTTGCTTCTCCTTAAGCTTTCTATGAGGATTGATTCTTCATTAGAGGATATTATCTTTTGCATTTTTTTGTTGAATTTTTGCTTGTCTTGCCGTTGTTCACATTCAGGTCATTTTTGGAATATTATCATACCCTCTAATGCTTTTCTAACATCAAGAAAGATCAAAACACTGACATCTCACCCTCATACCTGGGAAAAAATAGAAAAAGGTAAGTAATCAAGTACAGAGATGAAGCTAGTCATTCTCTACCAGAATTTATTGCATCTATGGGGAAAAGTGAAAACTATTTGAGAGCATGTTGCATGTTAGTCAATATAGCAGTAAACCATGCTAGATTGTCAATATAATATCAAACTGAGTTACAACATCCTAAAATCAATAATAAGAATGCTTTCAAGTAAAACACGTGACAACCGAGAATATATTACATTACACAAATACAACCTTTTTATAATATAAGCTAGCTAAGTGAATAGAAACATTTGCATAATAAATTCGGCATTTCCAAACAATAGTTCAATCAAAATACATACTTGTATTCACAAAGACGATAAAATTCCTTATGAAATTAAACAGTTGTCTCCTTCTATACCTCACTCGTCGGAATTCAGAAGTATTGATCTCCTTTTGTTGTATTGCGCTATGGGACTTGAGAAGTTATTATTTTGAAAGTTGCAAGAACAATTGTGTAGTTGAGTATATATAAACAAAGCTATTCACTTGTATTTCAAAACATTAAATGAACAACAAAAGAAAGTTACAGACTATGTTATTGATAACAATGGAGTTCCAGTTCCAAAGTGATGAGTCTCTATATCAATTTGTGTTTGAAGATGTAAACTTTAGCTTTTTTTTTTAAACTTTTCCTTTTCTTCACAATTAAATATACATGCACCAAAAACAATTGGATTTTGTTGATTTTGTCCTTTAGAGTTTTATGGTTTCCAAATTAGGCTACTGAGTTAAACAATTTAATGTTTGCATTTCAATAAATATAAAACTCGGGGAGTGTAATTGCACATAAATATTTTTTTGTTGTGGATATGCTAATGGTTGTTTCTGTTGTGGGTCTTTAAAGGCTCTTTATGTAGTAGCAATAGCATTATCCCCTCAATCAAAATTCTTTCTTCCCCTTCCTCCTTCTATCCAAATTGCTAGTGTGCTAGTTGTTCCTTGTAAATATCCTTTGTCATGTAGTTGGTGTTAGATTTAAACTCAAAATCATATACAAGGCATGCTATCATAAGTCTTTATTGCGGAAACATAATAACCATATATAGCATGCATCTTTATTATCAAGAACAACTTAAAACTTGATACCTTTAGGATCTACAACATGCTGATTTATCAAAGATATAGGAATACCTGAATCCATTATATGTTCCTAACCTCAAGCGTTCTTCAGAGGATGAACTTGATCACCAACCTTCACGAACGGAGGGTAGTAATCCTGAAACGCAGAGAGGGGGAAGAGAAAAGAGAGACGGGTAATGAACACCCGTTGGCTTGTGGTTCTTCCTCAACCGGGACTCCTTATGCCTTAGTCGCTCTTCAGATGGGGAGAAGAGGCGGTATGCGATATTGTGTCCGGTGTATTGGGGACCATAGCCTATATATAGGGTGATGGCCAATTAGGGTTCCCATTATTCCGAAATGGGCCATCAATGACATCCACTCATATTTAGTCCATATCAATTAACTAATTTATTATCAAATCAGAAATTTAATTAGCCTTATCACTTAATTTGATCACATATCAATTAAGGCTCCTAATTGATAAATAGCTAATATAATTAATAAACGATATCTGCGCACATTATGACATTGGAATATAATTAAATACAAAATATTCCAACAATCTCCCACTTGGGCAATATATCGTAATAATTATATCAGAATTCTTTAGGCGCGCATCCGAATGCTATTTATCTTTAAATTTCCCCTTTACAATCTGGTCCACCTCATACATCAACAATGGGACCACCGCGGCTGTCGTCACTAACGTCTATTGTGATTAAACCCCGACGACCACCACATCAATGCACTAGATGACATAGATCGATATGGATGAGTGGCATGGAAATTTCATGCAATGTGATCTCTGAATCATGCCTATTTCCAACTGGTCCAACTTAAGTCTTTAGTGAGATCAATTTTGCAAAAATTTAATTTTGCAAACCAAAGTCCTTAATGTGTAAATAAATTTTACACACAACAAGATACAAACAAGTTCATAATGAACTCATAAACATAACTTTATTTCTGCAGAAAATCCGAAATAACAAAAGGTTTGTATCTCAAATATAAAACACAAATAGAGACTCCCACTAAACTAAGGCATCCTCAGTGACAACACCCATATGAGCAACATGCTCGTGAAAAAAACCTTAGGTGTTAAGCCTTTAGTTAGTGGATCTGCTAGCATAGAATTTGTCTCTATGTGCTCCATAGAAAACTGTTTTTCCTGAACTCTTTCTTAACTACAAGATACTTGATGTCGATGAACTTCAACTTTGTAGAACTTATGTTGTTGTTGAAGTACAATATGACTGACTTATTTGTCACAACATGACTTGAGTGATATTTCAATATCTTTTACTAAATGCAACCAAGTGACAAAAAATTACTCCAGTCATATCCCATAGTCGGATGCCTACTATCTTGGCATCCTGTAAAATCGGAGTCATAATTTCTCATGATCTCTAAACTGTCAGATCTCCGATATGTGAGCATATGCCTTTTTGTTCTCTTTAAGTATCTCACATTCCTTATGGTTGCTTTTCCAATAATCCTTGAATTGCTCAAGTATCTGCCTAATAATCCTACTATGTACGCTATTTCCGGATGCGCACAAACTTGAGCATACATCAGACTTCCCACAGCCGAAGCATAAGGAATCTTTTGCATTTCCTGAATTTCCAGATTTTCATAGGGGCATTTAAGTGAGACTAAAATGTCTCCCCTAGTGACCGGGATATCTCCTGGTTTACTATCTTTCATATCGAACTTATCCAAAACTATATCGATATAGCTCTTTTGTGATAACCCAAAAATACCTCGAGAATGATCTCTAAGTATCGAATTCCTAAGACAAAAGAAGCGTCCCCAAGATCTTTCACCACAAAATTCTTTGTCAGAAATTTCTTGGTTTCGCGCTATAAGCCTATATCGTTCTTGGCTAGCATAATATCAACATATAATACCAGAAAAATGAACTTACTCCCACTGAACTTGTAATACCCACAGTTGTCCTCGATATTCATCTCGAAACCAAATGAGACAATCTCTTGATGGGACTTGTGGTATCACTAACGAGACGTCTTCTTTAGCCCATAGATAGATTCCGTCAATTTTCAAACCATCTTCTCTGTGTCTTTCGACACAAAGTTTTCCGGTTTGCATTATATACATTTGTTTCATCAATGTTGCCATTGAGAAACACCGTCTTGACATCCATCTCGTGAAGCTCCAAATTATAATGAGTAACGAGAGTCATGATTGTCCTTAAAAGAGTCATTCAATGGTACCGAAGAGAATGTCTTTTTACAAGCAATCCTTTCTTTCGAGTATAGCCTTTTGCCATTAGACAAACCTTATACTTCTCCATATTATCCTTTGAAACCTTCAGGTATCAGGATAAGTTTCAAACCTTAATGTCTAGCTAAAGCTTGTACTCATACCTTCAATCCACTTTTCCGAATAGAAACGTCATATGGTTTGATGGGAGTTGATTGAATCATCTTCCATAATACAACTTACCTTATGTTCCTAGAGAAATACTATATAATTATCCAAAATAGTATTCACTATTTCTTTAGTGGATCATGACAAAAGGCATCGGCTCTTGATGCTCTAGTTCTTGAGGGTGTTGAGTTTAACCTTCAGGAATAATTTCCTTATCTTGAATGGGAAGAATAACAACAATATCCTCACAAGGATCCAAATTTGCTACACCAATAGCAACTGTATGAATTGGTTCAGGGATTAGAACCAATTCTTCCTCAAAGATAATGTCTCTGATCGTATCTCCCCCCAAACTCAATATCCTCAAAGAACTAGTCAGTTCCTGTCTCAAGGTTTCTTTAATTTGGGATTAAAAAAAAATTGACATACCTCTTTTACCTTTCAGAGTAACAATACGGTTGCCGCCCAATCACTTTCAATAGTGACTCTGATAAGGTAGAATGACTAATCATACTCCTCACCATACCTTTAAGAGTCATTACTAGGGCTTAACTATATTCTTGATAGCCATGTTCTGATCTATTTAATGCATTTAATACCAAAAAAAAAAAAATGTATAAGACCAATGGAATCTAGGATTCCCTCATACAAGTTGCTCAACTCTATTTATAGAGATGTGCCCTGAATGTTTGTATCATAGCACTCCTTGATTTCACTATAACTTTACACTTAGTGTCATATGATTCCTCACTCAATGTTTTAAAACAAGAGGTTTCAATACCAAGCAATTATAGTATGTCCAACCCATAGCTTGACTGGTTCCTTCAATGTTTGAATTTTAAAAGACAAATTGAATCCATCGTTTCTAAATGAACAAAATTATCCTGATTTGTTCAATAAGAAACTAAAACCAAATTTCATCTAAATGATGACTAAATCAAAATGTCTTTTAATTCCAAATATTAGCTAGTGACAAAAAACTTGAAACGTCAATAGCCTTATCCTTTACTGATTTTGGTCAACTCCAATATGGATGCATCTTTCAGCATCACTTGGCCTTCATCAGTTCAGACAATCCTTTATAGGCATACCAAACATTATATTTGGGACATTTCTTCTTTAGTATCCCGATGTCCTTATAAAAGAAATAATTATGACCCTAGCTATTTCTTTTATGGCAGACCCTTAGCAGCTTTATCCTCAGTTTTCTTTTGTTAGCCCTTATTCTTAGAGGTATTTGTCAAATGAGCACTATTTGTCGTTTCTTACTTCATTGTTTCCTTTCTTGCACACCTTATGAAATGAATCCATTCAGATATCATTTCTCTTTATAACAGCTATAAGCTGACTTAAACTGACCGAATTGTGCATGAAGGAATACCAAATGCTAAATGCATGGGCAAGTCGTTAAACAACCCACGTTTTAGTGCCTTAAGTTTATGAGCAAGATTGGACATTCCCATAATGTGCTCCTTACATTTCCTTTGTCTTTATACTTAATGAAATTCTAGCTCTCCAATGAGTGCTTGTTTTCATCTTTATTGCTTTCAGAAAGCACTTTTAATTTCAGCAAGGAAATCTCTGGCATTAATTAAGCCATCCAAAATAATACCCCTAAAGGTTTCTGGAATATCGACCTTTATGATCAAAAGACCCAGGCAATGGGAGCTGTCCCACTTCCTATACTTGATCATCTCTTCAGAGAAACTGGATTGTGAGAGAAGGTGGTTTTCTTCATCCTTATGCACGGTCAAGATCCAAGAACAATATTAATGTTCTCCTTTCAATTCCAAAAATTAGTCAAAACTTTTGAGAATCAAAATTGAATTAAATCTGCAGATACATAAGCAATATTAGCTTAAAGAGAACATAAGTACCGTAAAGATACTCACCAAAATACCCTGTGCACCATTAATATTAAGTCTTTGGACAATAACATTAATTGCTAGTGGTATTTTGTTATAATGATCAAACACTAATGATAATTTCTATCAAACAACAGCTATCTTTAGATACTCTGTTATTCATATGAAAAGGATCTTTATAATCACTATGTGTTTACCATCACAGGTGTGAATGCAACCCTGCCAAATATTAACCTTCCTTTGGGCCGATTAATATCCGCATGGATGTACACTCACATAATCTTTAATATTTCTTTTGAGTGATTTCCACAAGAGAGGTCACTTTGGCAACTTCATGCTTTAAGTGACTCACTCTCACTCGAAATCCAAATTGGCAAATTGAAGACCCAAACAAGATATCAAGCGCACCATTAATCCCCAATCTTCGGATTGTAAGAATTAACTGCAAGTGATACTCTCAACGCAATGATCAAATATTGATGATAAGTCCTGTCAAATAATGGTCACCTTCGGGCATCCCATTATCCACATGGAAAATACTTTATAATCACCACACATTTACCATCACAGGTATGTAATTATCCGGCCAAGTTGTGCCTTCCTTCGGGCCGACAACAACTCGCATGAATAATTCCATACTACATCTTTTGTAAATCCAATTGAATCAAATTTACGCAACAGAGGTTACTTCGGCAACGTGTTGTTTCAACCAACTCAACCAAAAATACCAGACAATTTTAATAAAATGGGGGGTCCCAAATTTGCCATTTTCACACTAAAAACATGAAAATTTGAATGCTTAGTGTGAAAAAATTCTTCTCATATGTGAATGGTTCTATAGTTCTAACTTTGGTTCTTAGAGTCTGGACCCATTTCGAAATATTGCCCACAACCATAGGTAAACTATTAGAAGTGGCAATACCCTCGAAAGGAATCACTCTAAGTTAGGCCTTCGTGATAACCAAACAGGATGTACATCCAGAAGGCTACCACTACTCAACCTCTTCCCTATTTCAAGTTGCACTCAGGCCCGGGTTTAGGGTCTCGCTCATAAGTATGTGAGAAAAGTATAACAAATACATTGCTCAACATAGTGAGACCATAAAACAATATGGAAAAGCCAGTCTTTTCCCATTCATCTTTATATAATATATATACAAAATTGACATCCAATCCCAGATGTTTATGATTACGTGAAACAAAAAAAATTTCAATCAAGAAACATTAATCACGTAAAAAAAAAATAATATATCATCATCAATTCATATATTCAAAGATTGAAAAACCAAGATAGATATATTATTTTTTTTTTTTTTAACCAAAAAAAAAAACACATGAATGAAAGAAACCTTATGAATCAAACTTTCCAGATTCACTTTCCAAATTTTCACCAAAGATCGAAAATTGATTATAATTTATTAATACAGAATCCTGGATTCCGATTTCGAAAGAAGAAGAAAATTTGGATCACATACTGGAGGTATATATATTTAATACCACGTGCCAATTAAAAAAAAAAATATTTCCTTTCAAAATTCCTAATTTTCAAAATTAGGATTCATACAAATAATCCCAATAAATCAAACATGAAGACCGCTCTGATACCACTTGTTAGATTTAAACTCAAAATCATATACAAGGCATGCTATCATAAGTCTTTATTGCGGAAACATAATAACCATATATAGCATGCATCTTTATTATCAAGAACAACTTAAAACTTGATACCTTTAGGATCTACAACATGCTGATTTATCAAAGATATAGGAATACCTGAATCCATTATATGTTCCTAACCTCAAGCGTTCTTCAGAGGATGAACTTGATCACCAACCTTCACGAACGGAGGGTAGTAATCCTGAAACGCAGAGAGGGGGAAGAGAAAAGAGAGACGGGTAATGAACACCCGTTGGCTTGTGGTTCTTCCTCAACCGGGACTCCTTATGCCTTAGTCGCTCTTCAGATGGGGAGAAGAGGCGGTATGCGATATTGTGTCCGGTGTATTGGGGACCATAGCCTATATATAGGGTGATGGCCAATTAGGGTTCCCATTATTCCGAAATGGGCCATCAATGACATCCACTCATATTTAGTCCATATCAATTAACTAATTTATTATCAAATCAGAAATTTAATTAGCTTTATCACTTAATTTGATCACATATCAATTAAGGCTCCTAATTGATAAATAGCTAATATAATTAATAAACGATATCTGCGCACATTATGACATTGGAATATAATTAAATACAAAATATTCCAACAGTTGGTACTCAACTTCTAACTTGCATTAAGTCTATCTATTGCAATAACTTCTGAAAGCAAATTTGATGAAAAGATGGAGCCATCCTCAGCAAAAATGTATTCTCATTGTTAAGGACAACTTATACATCAGCAAAATATGTAGCAGGAGTAGCAAAATATTGTTGCTCAAATAGCTCAACACCTTACTTGGCTAAGTCTAATAGTGGCATATGTCCATTGCTTCTAATAAAATGAAAATTCTGGTTGCTTCCCCTTCCTCCTCACTCCAAAAATTTGTACGTACCAAGGCTATACAAGGAAAACACAGATGATATATTGTTGTTCATGGCACAACTACAATTAAGAAACACAAATTAAAATGTGGATTTCTATGTTTCAGAGTACCTTTTATTCAAATTTGTTGCCTACAACGCTCCAACCCTAGTATTCTTATCACAGGGAACTCATAAAATGGCAACTAATTTTAGGCAACTTTACAAAGACATAAACTTCACAACACACTCAGTTTAAGAAAGAAAGGTTGCCATCAAGATAAATAAACTCTAACTTGCATGTAGAAGTTAAATGTCATATACTCCTTAACAGGCCGTAGACCATAGTAAGGAGTTGAGATCCTCTCCATTTCCTCTCTCCATTTTCTTTCTCTATTACTATAATTTTAGGAATATAAACATGATAATGTGATATTGGACAGGGTTCAAATATCTTTTATACACCCCAAAACTATAGTAATGACGCTCTCCATTTCTCATGAGAAATGGAGAGAATCTTTATCCCGTAGTAAGCAGCACCAACTCCAATCCCAACAAACCCAGCCTGCATTATATTTAACAACTTCATGGAGTGCAAAACAGAAGATGTCTTCAATGAAAATAATGCCTCTAAAATTGCTAAATGATTATTCTAACAGACTTGGCTATATCTCGAACATTATTGGAATCTGAATGATTACCCCTACGATGCACAGTGCAAAATATTTTTATAGAATAATAGTTTACACTATTTAAATTAATTTCCATATTTAAATCTAGAAAATAACAAATTACAAGAGCAACAAATAAGTTTTCATTTATTTTTCGAAATGAAATATTAAATCATTGCATGGTTGTTCTGAGTTTCGAAATAATATTTTTTAGTACGTTTAATTTCAACTTACCTATATATTTGAAATCACTAACATAATTACATAATTAAAATAGTAATAATTTAATATTGTGACTACCATTCAAACATTTCAATATGGAAAATTAACATTAAAAAACTAAAACATAGATAATGCTATTGAAAAGACTCTTTATTTGAAGCATATAACTGAAAGCTATCATACTACTGACCAACTTCAACATCAAACTGCAGCTAGTTCAAGGATCACGGGAGGAGGACATGGAAGAATAAAAGTTTTTGAATTTGATGATATAGCATATACAAAATAAATTCTGAATTTCCTACTACTACAAGGTCTTAAAGAACTTATAAAGAAAAAAGATAGATGTGACATAATGTAACAATTCAAGCAAGACCAATTGAGGATCCTACATGGTAATCAAATGCACAGATTAACTCTTCTCCTCCCCTTCTTTCCTTGTCAACTCAACCTTGGACTTTTGAACTTGTGTAACTCTACTCGTGAGTCTTATATAACTACATTTTGTATTGACTATAATTCAACTAAGACTACATAGTGAATCAATTATATTACCTGCATCATGAACACATCAAAAGTATCATTTGCTTAGTTTTATATGACTGAAGGATATAAAAAATTATAACACCTTGAATATGAAAGCACATTAATGTTTATTATTGGTCATCAGCACATAAAGAAAGATTCATGATGTTCACGTAACCATAGTTTAGGATCATGATTCTAGATTCTCCTCACTAACAATTAGAAATAAAAATACTTTGACACCGCTTCACATGTTCTGACAAATTCATTAGTTCTATATTGGACCAGCAGATCCGGCAGCTTCTAGAAATATGCCTTTCGGTGTTTTTTGTCATAAAAACATTATCTGTTTTTTTATTCAAGCACTATTCATCTTCCAACATAAGGCACATCTTTTCACCGTGTAGAATGCAGTTTTAAATGACAGATTTAGAATATCACAACATTAAACATATTTAAATGCTTTTGAAAAATGTAGGTGATCATTCCTGTCACAAGTTGGATTTACCTACTTTATGATGCGAAGTTGTAGTATAGATCTAGTAACATCCACATCACCACTTTAGATGTAAAATGGTTTTATGACACATAAATTTATGCAGAACATTTTTTTTATGATGACTATTATAGTGTGTCGACTTTGTAATGGCTTAGTCCACTGAAGTTGTGTAGTGTAAGTATTTAGAACATTTCTACCCTATGACAGAGTGTTTCCATTTACAGAGTAGTGAGCTTATTAGCACTAACCTTTGAATCCATTGCAAAGTAACTGTCTTAGTATGAGAAGCTATTTTTTAACAGGTTCTAGAATCCTTACTGCAATATCATGACTATTGTTGTGCAAGATGTTAGAAGTAAATATAATAAACATAAAAAATCAATAGAGATTGCAGAAGGATATGACATAAAGACTGCAATCGAGCAAAGAGTATACATAAGAGCACAAATGCTGCTACAGGACTTTGCTTCTTCATTTTACTATTTTTTGCTTTCTAGCTTTCAGAAATTGCTTGCAAGACCTCAAAAAAACAGATAATACATCCATCAAATTTTTTTTTTCAAGCCTGTAATGAACCAAATCGTTGTCAGAGTTATGGACAAAATCATTTGCATAATGCAATATACTATTTTATAAAAGATTGAGCTTAAATCCTCAAGCGGAAGCTTGCCGTAATCTATCCTACCCAACTGCATCGGTACATATAATCTAAGATAGAAGAAGCATGACCAATTCATCCTCTTCCACAATGTGCAACTTATGACTGATCCAAATTTAAATGGTATTATAATTCCTAAGTCATGACATCATGTGCATTTAAATTTTGCCACATCTGAGAACCTAAATTGGAAAGCATAATATTATATATTGTTGGGTAAGAGACACTTAAGCTATTCAGAAACATGTAAATCTTAAGGTTTCTGCAGAACATAGATATCCATGCAAATAAGTGACCATCTTAGAGTTTTATGAGGCTTTCCATTTTTTTTATTTGCTTCAAGAAGAATAACTTAAGTAGCTCAAGTGGAACCTCACCATGCCTGGTCATCCGAAAAAGTTTTGTGTAGATGTTTACAATCCAAAGCAATCATGCAAATTGTGTAAAAAAGGGAATTATAGAAGACATCTGAAATAGCTGACAAGTAAAAACATCCAAAAACCTTTAGTCTAGTAACTTGATAATCCAGATCTCTTGACCCGAGTCCATCATATGCCCTGTTCATAAGAATTTCAACTTTTAAGCCTGAGCAAAATAAGTATTTTCAAGTAATTATTCAACTGATTTTATATGTTGTGCATTGTTTAATTATTTTTGTGTAATGTAACAATAAATATTAATAACATTTGAAGTGAGTTAGAAGAATTCATTATTTGCTTACAAAATAAGATGAACTTACATGTTTAGCCATTCCAAAGTCTGCCAACTTGATTTCAGCATTAGGATCAACTAATATGTTAGCCCCTTTGATATCCATGCCAGAATAAAAATGCCATCATAATTTGAAAGAGTATATAGTAGCTCCAATGCCCTGTTATTAATAGAAAAACGATAACCTAATTACCTGTGTACTGTATTTCTTCCATGCAGAGAGGCAAGTGCAGAAACAAACTGTGTGGTATGAATTTGAATTATTGGCTCCTTAAATGGACCATATTCTTGAAGAAATTTATGAATAGAACCACCAGAGACATACGCCAAATAAACGAAAAGTGCTTATTCACTCTGAAAACATGTGATAAGTATACAAGTGGATCTCATTCATTAATTCTTCAACTTCCCTTTTGTGTGTTAGTATTACGAATCTTTGGTTGGCTTGGTTCAGCTAGATGAAGTTGGAGTTAATTGTTTCATCCTGGATGCAGGATCTTATCCCATTGTTCCCTTGAACTGAATCATAGAATTTGTAATATAACTTTGTGAGGCATATATGTTCCAATATTTTGGTACAAATTGCTATAACTATGCTAGTAAATACTGAAAGAAGAACAAAATATCCTGTCATAATTCAAAACAACTCTAGTGAATTATTTCTAACAAATAAAAGTTATGGGCATTGATTAGAATGTCACCTAGGCGGCAAGGCTGCAAAGCATGTCATGAAGGCACATCACACATCATTTGTATCCCTTCCTTGTCGGCAACTATCTTCATATGCCTCTTTAATCAGGCTATTTTGCTTGTTACATTACTATGACCACATGAGTGAAAGGCAAATATATTATTACTCATGATACAAAGAGAAGTGACAACCAAAAGTCATGACATTCAAATGGGGATTTTGAGTCCTGTAAAAAAACCTTTATATTTAAATATGTTGTAATTATCATCCCGTGATTACATCATCTGTGAAAGGGTCATTTTGTATATATTATTTCTCATTGTGTCGTCCTTCTGAAACTACACCAAAATGTTGCTGATTTGATACATTAGCTAGTTCTGCTAACATCCTAGACTTAAACGGAGTGACAATATCAAAATAAGACATGAATAAGGACCTATGCATTAGGAAATGCACAAGTGTTCAGAAGAAAATAACTCACCGGATAAAAATATAAAAAAAAGCTAAATGACAGATGCTAAATTTTTCAAGTCAAGATTCTAGGCACTTTACACTTATAGCTTTCTCATGGTAAAGGATCAACAGGAAAGCCACAATAATTTATTTGCAAGTCTGTACTAGATCCGCAAGCTGCCACCTCCAGACCAGTCTCGCTCAGATACGACGTTGCTGTGCACCCAGCACTGCTGCCGGCTCCTCCGTCGTCGTTCCAGCCACGTACCAAGCCGTGCCACCCGTAGAAGAGCCTAATTTCTGGCCAGGCTGAGCGCTTCCAATCAAAGAGGGACTGTGGGGATGCGAAGATGTGGCAGCGAGGAGGGTGGAGGAGGTTGAGGTTGTTAGGGTTTGATGATTATGAAACGATGAGAGTCAAAGGGAAAGAGGGAAAGGGGCATCTAGTGGTTTCGTGGTTGGGTTTGAAGAAAGAGGTGAAGATGTGAAGAGTGAACAAATTGCAAGGGTTTTTTTCTATAGAGCCTAGAGACAGCCAGATAGGACTAAGTGGTGATGTGGAAAATATTGCAAGAGCTGTCAAAAATAGGTTGAGATGTTATTTGCAGATTTTGAGGGTGAACTTTAATAGAATATAATAGATAATAGATAATGGATATTTATATTATAAAAAAAGTACCTTGGTATATGAATTTCACTACCAAAAATACAACCCTGACTTAACACTTGTTATATCTTGGTAAACTTTGGCTTCCCCGAATTAATTGAATCATCCTCGACTCTTAAAGTAATGTAATGTAATGTAGTCTGACATTCTTTGTTTTTGTAAAAGTCCCACATTGAGAGGGTCACGAAGCAACTTAGTGTTTATAAGCTTATGACAAACAGCACAGGCCGCCGAGCTAAGTAACGTTAGCTTGTGACCCTAGTGGGGGCATTAAGATGATGGAACAAGCTGTTTGCGAGTTGAATGGAGGCTGAGTCGTTATGTTTGTAATGGCGCTTCCTTGCGATCAGGGGCTGCACTTAACGTGAGGCTGGTTATTTACCTGACCCGAATGCCTTACCTCTAATGGTGAGAGGAGGGACTGGGTTTGGCCAGGTACGCGGAGCCAGATGAAGAATGCCTGCTCACGCTGCCTTAACAGAGCAGCGATGCATATAACTCTGATTCACAAGGCCCTCCATTACAACTTCTTGCTTAGACCCTCATCTTTTGGTCATTGAAAAATTGTGCATCATTTGATACTACTCACATAAAATGCCGTGTCACATGTTTTACTACTGGAACTACGTGTTCCTTATCAAGTAGTATTAATGGCACCATGTTATGCATGGCTGATCGAGGACTGCAACCAACATCTATATAGATCAATCAATCATCAATGTATACCCATTCAGGGAACTCACCCTCATGCCCCTCTGATCAACAGCATTCGTGCTCTGTGCCTTTACAGATAATGCCTCTGGAGTTGTTAGGTTGAGGCTTTAGTTTCTGTTGTGCCTGTTATTTTCTGACTAATACAAAATCAAGATGACAATAACATCCTTAATTACGCGTTCCTATATATGTTGAATACAAAATCGTATACTCCTACAATGCATTTTCCATTTATTGCTCCATAGGATCCAACACACATTATGTTCGGTAGTTTGTGCAACCTTTGTGCTTTTCTGCAAGTGGGTTAATTATGTGTCATCAACATTTTCTATTACTGAAACAAATGCTATCTATGTCATAAGAAATAAAAGCAGCAGATGAAGAATCACTGTCACAAATTAAGTAGCTTATATACCAGATTCTAATTAAACTAGACTTATAAAGCCTCTGACAATGAACAGAAGTCCCACATAGAGCAGAAAATGATAAAACCTAGTGTTTATAAAGCCTCTGACAAGGTAGTCAGAACGCCGAGTTGGGTAACGCCAGCTTGTGACCCAAGTGGGGGCACCAAGGTGATGGAACAGCTCCCTGGCTTCCTTGGCTGGGCTGGTGAGTGCAAATTGGTTGGCCTGCCCGCTCCAAGTTGAGAGTTGATTCATGGGGTCTGAGCGAAGGCACAGGTCTCATGAGTCCTAGACTGGAGGGCACCGCGTGAGGCTGGCTTCACAGAGCAGCGACCACCTCCGGCTCCTGACAGTGGAGGGATAACAGGCTACTGCACTATCTAGTCAGTCCACAATGCCTGGTGAGCCTAGCTGCTTGAACCATCACCTTTTTTGAATTCATGCTTTGAGCTAGAATATTAAAAGTAATGCCCTTTGTTTCTGATTCTCCTTGACCTTAATGCCTAATGGATGAAGCAACTGGAAAAGAAAACTACCGATGCTATTACTTAGCCACCTTTATATAATATTAGTTTGACACCTGTGCTACTGCAAGGGTTAGCCTTTGTTCATTTATAAAAATAATATAATAATCACTATTTAATGAAAGTGTTGGTTATAAAACAACCTTTAAAGCTCCTTTTTCACCTTCATGTAGATAAACAATATATGGCTGCTAGTATCTCTATTCCTGAGAGTTCAGATAGCAAAGTCTGTATCATGTTGGAATCTGTTTATGCAGAAACCTGAAGCTGAAATTCTATTGAGGTCCTTTCAGGTCCCACTCCCAGGATTGTTAGGCAACCAAAAATTCTAGTTCCTTCTTTCCTGTTTTATGGCCTCATATGAAGCCCTCACTTCTTTGAAATTAGCATCAGCAGCCTTTGAACTCCTATTTTAGTCCAACTATAATATTCTCACAATTTAGTTCCCAAATCAATTTTTACAATTGACTCTCATCACAATTGACTGCAAATTGGTCTTTTTGTGGTCAAAACTCTCCCTAAAGGTCTTCAAAGGAAAGGGAATGCAAGACATGTAGATACCCGATCAAAAGATAACCTCTTCAAAGTTCTATACAATTGCTTATGCCAGGAGGGGACCTCATTTTCAACCCCTAAATACATTAGTGCCAGAATTTAGTTCTTTTATTATAATCAAGGATACCAACTAATTTGTCAATTATGTATATGAATATACACTTTCAAATAGACACTGGAACAACATCCTTTATAAGTCATCCAACCAACCTTATAGACAATAGCTTGGTCAACCATTCTTGATTGCTTTAGGTGGTAGACTGTAGATCATTCATGGCCTAATAAGCTCGGGTCAGCTTAATTGATCTCGCCTTGACGTAGGCCCAATAAATTGGACGAGCCTAATCGACAACTAAGATCCCTATTGATTGGTTAGAGTTATGTGCAGATACTTCACCTCATCCCTAACCAATAAATTGTCAGGGGATCAACATGGAGCTCTTAGGTAGAGGACAAAGCATCTAGTGCCATCTATAGAAACTTGGTGAAGCTGATTCACAGTCACATACTAGAAGTCATTGTTTCCATATTTTTCCAAGGCAAAATGCTAGGGTGGGAGACCTTGGCATGTCTCCCACCATAAGCAAGCTTCTTTTTGCAAAAAAATAAATAATTATTTTCAAATCCTTAATCTTTTCAAATTTAAAGAATTGACTCATCTTGTTCTCTCTCACTCTCCCTTCTCTCTCCCCTCCCCCCTTAAGCTAGCCGCCCAACTATACCAAGAAAAGCTAGGAAGCTCTAGAAAACTTGTGACCGAGGCTCACGTCATCGGTAAAGGCAAATCGACGACGAGGCGCGACAACAAGCTCGACATGCAGTAGCGGCACGAACCTGATAATGGTCGTGTTTACTCACTCGTGTGTCACTGATGGGGCTAATTGTGTGCAAGATTGGTGGCTGCGTGTGAAGAGATCAGATTTGGGCGGTAGTGCACGGTAGCCTCTGGTTGCGGTGACCGCGCTCGAAGGACGAGGAAGTTATGCAGTGAAACTCTGATGAAGCTGTGCGCGAACGAAGGAAGAGGGTGTTCCAGCGGTAAAATTACTATAACTCATGCTTTAATTCCTTCGAGATTTATTTCACTGTCTTCACAAGATATTTTCCTTGGTGAGATGTTTTGAATAATTACGTCCAGTTATTTGACAATATACTATGCTTTGCATAACAACTTTGTTGTATGATCTCAGCAATTCTCCTCATTTCACCAAATAGAGCACAACATATACAAGTCTCCGGTCTGCCTACCAACCATGGAGTCAAATAAGAACTAAAAATTGACCCTCAAAGACATGAAATCAAGGGAAATTTAATGGTCCAATTAATCGGGTGTTACTATGTATTATATGGCCGCTTCATAATCTTTATTATTTGGTAAGATTATAATTTATTGTTGATATTTGCCATTTGTATCTCGCCTGATATTTGTCATTTTAGTCTTGCCATTTATCTAGGCAATATGCACAATTTAAGGGTTGTTCACATATCAGTTTGTATCGATTTTGAACCAAAAAAATCACTCGAACTAAAAATAAAAACAAGTTGTGCTTCAATTTGAATTGAATTGATTTTTATAATCAAATCCGAACCAATATAATCCGATTAAAAGCGTTTTGGATTGAATTGAATAATTCGCTTTTTACCAACATAATAACTAAAAAGTAAGTTTAAATAATATCAACAAATATAATATATATCATACTAAAAATTAAAACGTTACGAACTGGTAAATATCAATTTTATGTTGGGAACATTGAAAATAGTAGAAAATTATATCACATCAAACTAATTGGATTATGGTCCTCTAAAGTGAGTAAAAGTGTAAAGTGAAAAAGTAAGAGTGTATCCATCATTGATTAGTTAAAATATAGAGAAAGAGAGAGAGACACATAGACATATCATAATAAGCTAAAATAGTGCAATCAAACAATCTATTTATAATCAATTGTTACCGGAAAGAATGAGTGTTCACACTCATCTTTAATATATTTTGTAATATGTGTAGTGTTTATATTAAAAAAACTGCCTTGGTATATGAATTTCACTTCACATTATCGAAGCCACAAATACAAACCTATGATTTAACACTTGTTATCTCTTCCCTAAACTTTGGCTTCCCCGAAATAATTGAATTATGGTTTACTTCTTAACGTAAATAAAATAAAATGCATAGAAAAAAAAGGTAGTCTCACATTTCTTTGTGATTTTGTAAAAGCCCCACATTGAGAGAGTCATGAAACAACTTAGTCTGTATAAGGTTATGACAAACTTCATAAGCCGCTGAGCTAAGTAACGTTAGCTTGTGACCCAAGTGGGAGCATTAAGGGGATGGAACAAGCTCTTTGCGAGTTGAATGGGGGTTGAGCCATTAAGGTAATGGTTTCCTTGCGACCAGGGGCTGCACTTAACGTGAGGCTGGTTTTTTACCTGCCCTGGATAGAGAGAGAGAGGTTGGGTTTGGCCAGGTACACGGAACATATGAAGCGTTCATGTTCTTGCTGCCTTAACAGAGCAGTGATGCATAGAACTCTGGTTCACAAGCCTTCCATTAAACTTTCCAAGGGACAACAGCTACTATTTGCTTGGACCATCATCTTTTTCAATTTATTTTTTGTTTTATTGAAAAATTGTGCATCATTTGATGATCACTTTAAAAGCTGTGTTACATGTTTTACTACTGGAACTACAAGTTCCTTATCAATCACTATGTTATGAATTTGTCAACATGGCTGAGGACTCTAACGAATGTAGGACCAATAGTTAACATAAAAGTGTAGATTTTTTATTTGTTCTCATCTTCATGTTTTTTTAGTTTCTGAGGATATCCTCCACGCACAACTGCGGAGACTAATCCCTCGAGGTACTGGACGATATTTAAGGACTGACCTCTCTTAATCAGGTTTTCTCTATACGCAAGAGCTAGGAATCGAACTCATGACCACTTGTTTAAGGGATCCGAGCTCGTTACCACTCGGACCAACCACATATTGGTATTCTCATCTTCATGTTTAAAATTGGATTTGGCTCCTCTAAATTGAGTGAAGTTCTAAAATGAGAAAGTAAGGGACTATCCACCATTGATTTGATTAAGTATATAGAGATCTCAACAAAATTAATGATCTAAGGGTGGATGATCCCGTACTTTCTTACTTTAGAATTTCAGTCACTTTAGAGAAGCCAAATCCTTTAAAATTAGGGAAATGCTACGGTACTCTGTATAATATACGGGTATCATAGTATTGGTGTTGGGTAGTCATAGGTAAAGGTATTTATTTTTCCAAAGATTTTTTCATCTTGTCTTTTATATAGGGAAATATTAGCTAATCTCTGTTTAGCTTTGTTTAGGATATTTTGTAATATTATTTTATGATCTTCATTCTGTTCTTGTAAGATTAGTCCTTCAAAATGTTTTATTTTCTTTCTAAAATAATTCATTGCTTCTTTTATTTCGTATAGTAAAGTTGTATCAAATCCTTCAATTATGGTGACTAATTCTCCTACTATGTGTAATCCTAATTCTTCTATGTATTCTCCCATCTTATTCTTCTGTCAACTCTTTCAATTGGTTTTCTAATTGAATTAATTTGTTTTCTCTCCAAATTATTCCTCTTTCTATTAATTTTCTAAGTTATTCATCAATATAATCTCCATCCTTAGATTTGAGTAAATTATATAAATATCCATATTCTTCTTTTATCTGATTTTTTGCTAATCTAATTTTTTATTTTAGAACGTTTATTTGTTTTATTTTATTCATTTAAGCAAAATTTTTGAGTTCTTCCTTTATTCGAATTTCTATGTTAAGGTTGTAATTGATTATTCCTTTTATAACAATTTCATCTAAAAATTCTAGATCTTTTAGTTGTTGCCAAAATTCTATATTTTTTCGAATTCTTTTTAGTCATTGTTTTAATTCCTGATATCATTTCATCTTGCAATATTATTCAACCTTTGTCTTAAAATTTCATGTATCCAGATAGCTTCTTCTATTTTTCTAGATATCCTTATTTTTTGTAGTTTAGTTCTTGCTGTCTGATTTTTTAAATATTTTATATATTTCTGTATTCTTCGTAATTGTATTCTTATTTCGGTAAAAGTTTTCACGTTTTTATCCAGGCTTTTAGTTGAGTTATTATTATGTTTATTAAATCTATTATCCTTTCATGTTCTCTACAATCACAATATTGATTATGATATTTTATATATTTGTTATAAGTATCGGTTGCTGTTCTTCTTAGTCCTTGTTTTAATTTCTTTAAGTTTACTTGATTTGTTAAATCTAGCATACTTATTTTATATATTATTTGTTCTATATTTTGACTCATTGTGAGCTAAGTTCCAGATCTAATACCAGTTCGTGTCCAATTCTTCGCACGTCTTAATTTTATACTATTCATATTCTATTTTTTAAATATAATGTTAAATCATTTACTTGAGTAACTAATTTACTAATATTATTATCATCTCTAGTTTGTTCAGGTTCTGAAATATTAAGGGGTTTAGGTATTCTAAATGATTCAGACCTTTTTAAGAAGGTTTCTAATTCGATAATTTCAGTTCTTTTAGGGTAGTAAATTTTTCCGATATCTTCAAATAACTTTGGTACATCTATGCGGTCATTATTTCTAAAAGTGATACTATGATGTGAATTTGTTAAGACATAATTAATACAGTATGTTACAGAAAATATCTTATCTCCTTTTCTCATTAAGTTCTTTCTTAAAAATTTATGTTCTAAAGTTAAAGATTGATCTAGTCTCTGTGTGTTGAGTGGAATTCCAATATTAGGATGTATTTCAAATTTTAATTTTACGTAGGCTAAATTCCCTTCTATTACTCCTAAGATTTTATCTTTTGAGTCTCTTATCCTTTCATCCTTTAATATTAATTCTATAGGAGAGTCTATTCCTTCTTGGAATGTTGCTTTAATTAATATCTAGATGGCTCCTATGTGAATATATCCTATTTTATTTCTATGTTCTTCTTTCTTTAAATTTTGTTTTAGTTCTGCAAGTCTTTTCCTACTTAATAGTTGTATACATGTATTTCTTTGGGCCTCAGTGATATCTATAGGTTTTTCATTAATAATTTTTCCATAATAGATAATATTTTCTTTTTGAGTAAATTTATTTAGTATTCCTCTAAGTTTCTTTTTTCCCTTCATATTTGCATTTTTAGCTAAATCTAGATTTTCTTTTTGTATTTTCTGAAATAATCTAGGATTTATTAAAATACTTCCATAATAATTTCCATCTTCTTCAGTTATTTGTAAATGTTCTATATCAGTATTTTCTATTTTTTCTTTATCTGTATTCATGCTTATAACTTATAAAACTAATAAAGTTGAGTAGATCGACATACCTAGTCTGCGTATTTGGGCATCTTTAGGTCCACTGCTGCTTCCGCAAATAAGTTGTTGAAGTTGAGAGGAGGGTAAATCAGTTGATGAATTGACAGAAGTGTAGTAAGTAAAGAAGGAAGTTTTATTGATTCGATAAGTGATACAAGAAGTTGAACACTCGCAGGTGCTCACCTAGTTTCCCTCTAGGGAGACTAGCAGATTTGTCAGGGTGAAGAAATCTAAACGAGAGGTTTTTCTCACTTGAAAACTCTGTTTAAGCCTCAGCATAAGAGGTCTTATTTATAATCCTAAGGGACTATTAGAAATTTACAAAGATATCCCTAAGGCGCATAAGTGTTTACATCATCTTATTAATAATTACGTAGTGTCGTCACTGCTTACATCACTCTTCAATAATTGCTTCCTCCGAGTCTTTGTCTTCTTGGTGACCGTCTTCAGGTGGGGCTTCCTTTATTGTGTATCTAGTAAATGCATGATTCCCATTATCTTTAATAATTGAGCAGAGCCATTGGAGTATAGTTAGGCAATAATTCATAGCAGGTCCTTCCAAATCATAGAAAGGAATCTCGAAGTTTGTTAGGAGGGCTAAGTCTTTTTCTGGAATCACTCTTCCGCTTGTTTTGCTTAAGAGTAAATTATTTGGATAGAGAGAGAGGTTGGGTTTGGCCAGGTACACGGAACATATGAAGCGTTCATGTTCTTGCTTGCCTTAACAGAGCAGTGATGCATACAACTCTGGTTCAAAAGGCCTTCCATTAAACTTTCTAAGGAACGACAGCTACTTCTTGCTTGGACCATCATCTTTTCTCAATTGTTTTTTGAGGAAGAAGAACCTGAAGACAAACCAAGACAGCAACGACTTAGACCAACCAAGAAACAAAATAATAGAAAACAACAATACTATAGCAGTATAACAGAGAACTAATAACAAATTGAAATTAACACAATGACATTAACAGCAAATGATAAAAGTAAAAACACTAATGAAAAGATGAACACTAGTGCTATTAGATAACAATAACATCCTTAATTATGAGTTCCTTCGTTGAATACAAAATCTTATACAATGCATTTTCCATTTAAACTAGAGTCACTGTCCCTTCTTTCTTGTAGACATTTCTGTGTTGTTTTCAATTCCCTGGGAGAAGACAAACAATGTCTAACCACATTATTATATCAAAACCAAAAGTGCAAACTACAGTTTTTCCACGGCAAAATGAATTGACTTATCCTTTGCTTCTTATAGAAAAAAAAAAGGGGTCCATATATTTGAATGTAGCTTGTTAAACCTCTTAACAAGCCCCACATCGGATAGAAAATGATACAACTTAGTGTTTATAAAGCCTCTGACAAGATAGTCAGAACGTTGAGTTCGGTATTGCCAGTTTCTAAGGTTGGTGAGCCTAGCCAGCTTGAACCATCACTTTCTTGAATGCATGCATGCTTTTTTTAATACCCTATGATTTCTAGCGTACAACTTGGGGTCCTGTTTTTTCTGATTAGAATAAAAAAAGAATGTTAAAAGTAATGCAAGGTTGTTGCTGGTTCTCCTTAATGACTGAAGAAATTGTTAAACTACCAATCCTCTTAGCCACTTATCTGTTCACATCCTGATCCTACACCTGTGCTAGCTACTGCAGAGGTTAGCCTTTATTCATTTATAATATAAAACATACTTTAAAGCTTGCTGTTCACCTTCATGTAGATGTCAATATATGGGTCAGGCTTAATGTTTGCTAGTATCTCTATTCCTTACAGTTCACATAGCAAATTCTGTACATAGCCAAAGAACAATTTTGTTGATTATCCATAACTTCAAGAACAAAACATGGAATAAACAACTGTCAAATTCAAAAAAAGAAAATCAATCATCACATAATCAGGTTATAAAAACCATTATCATGTCAAAGGAAACACAACTTTGGTATATTAAGAGACAACAGATGAGTAGAAAGGAAATCATAAAAGGTTAACTTTCAAAATTAAGTAGAAAAAGGTAGCCATTATTTTACAGTCATCCAATCATCTTATCCTGGTTATAATTCCTTTAGGAGAGAGGCAGTCATAGCATAGACTTAACCTTATTTATTTCCCAAGTCCATCTATCAGAATGTTGGGATTCTAGTCCTTCTGTTGAAATTCTATTAAGGAAACTTGTTTGATGTTGTACTGTTGGTGGAGTATCTTTTCTTCTATTTAAATTTAATGTTGTCCTATGGGTGGAGTACCCTTTCCTCTATTTAAATGTTGTCCTACTGTTGGTGGAATACCCTTTTTTCTGATGTTTACTATGGACATGTGGAAAAGGTGATGGCTGCAAGTGTTTGATGTATTGGGTTTTGAGTACCCCTTGTACTCTTAGTTAATAACTTAATATAATTGTTTGCCTATAAAAAAAAATGCCTAGTACATTAAAATTGACTACAGTGATTGTTACTCATGAGACTGTAGAGTATTTTAGGTATGAAGAATTAATTATTTTAGTATCTCTTATTCTTTAGAGTAATTTATTATGGTGAGCCTTGAGAATCGAGGGATTAGAGTTTTTGATAAGATGCATTTGTCCTCTCTACATTACATTTTAATAATAAATTGATAAATCTAAGTGTAAGTCAATTGTTGTAGCAGCAAAATGATAACACAACAAATAATTCAGAGGTGGAAGTCGTTGCTTACAAAGTATTGAACCGGTTCCACAAAGTATTTATTATGCTACTATAAATCAAGTTTCTAAATCTCTATATATTCATTTAAAAAGGTGAAGAAGGCTTACCTCAGAACTTTGAAGAACTAGGTCTAAGATGCTTTCTGTGGAGCAACCTGCCTCAATCTCTTTTGCCTGATATTTGCTTCAGTGTTTCATTCATTGCTATAGAGATTAGATCTTGAGCTATCATAGTATTAAAACAACTTACAAATTGGCACCAACACATATATAATATATTACACACGATTGCTTCTTAATTATTCATGCTTTGTATTAGTTAAGGAATCATACTAAAACAGAAAGAAAAAAGAGAGGAAAAATAAAACACAGCTAATCTCTTTTCATATCATCTTTCCCTATAAAGGAATAAAGAAATAAGTGTAGCAGATAATATAAATGTAACAAAAAAAAAATCAAGAAGATCCAGAAATATAAATGTTACAAAAAAAAAAAAAAATGGCAGAATATAAATGTCCTTTAATCACTTACCTAGTAAGAGTAGCAGGAAAATGTCCACAAAGATGAACTGAGAACACCACAAAGAACAATAAAATGAGAAGAACCACAAACACATAGAGAAGAGCTTGTAAATAGAGGAGGTTTCAGAAGACTGAAATGGAAGGCTTGCTATTCCTAAGGCAAAATGATAAATGCTAAAATGGAGGGCCTTTATCAAAATGCATTTGTGTGCCATTCCCTTATCAGTTCGATTGTCTTGTTGGCAGGAAAGATAAACTGTTCAAAGATAAAATTTCTGGAAGGTTTTACACAATAGACATTAGTAAAGCTTGTATACAATAGGCATTACAAAAGCTTTTACATTATGTGCCTAAGAAGCCCTTTTAAAAAATGACAAAATCTGTTCTGACTAATCTCTTTTTCTAATTCTGCAGATATGCTTACTAATCTTCTTATTAAGCCCATTTAAAATTATGCAGATATGCTTGTTTCATTTTTATCATTATTTTCTAATTCTTCTTACTAATAATCTCTTTTACCATTTGACAAAAACGTGTCCAGCAAATTGTTTCTACTTGCAATGAAGTCATGGGTGTATAAAAATGACCTTTATGGCCATGCTCCGTTTTGGACGGTTTAGTGGATCAGCTTTCATGGTTTTGGAAGTATGCTTTCTTGCTGCAACAGTTCCTTTGGCTTTCGGCATCCATCAAATAATTGCACGATTTTCTCTCTGGCAAGCAGAAGTCTTCTGCCAATACTCAAGTGTTGAATAACCCATGCCCTTCATGTATTTTTTTCTTATATTTCTATAGAAAGCATACACTTTATACTAATCAAAATTAGTATTAAAACTATAGCATTCATAAAATATATGGAAACAGGAGAGGCAAATGCTCAGGCTTTAGAATACCAAATAGATATTTAATTATTTGGAATAGCTCACATCCTTTCAGGTCCCGGGATTGTTAGGCAGAGTTAGGCAACCACAAATTCTGGTTCCCTCTTTCCTGTTTTATGGCCTCCTATGAAATCATCACTTCTTTGAAAATAGCATCAGCAGCCTCTGAACTCCTATTTTAGTCCACTAATATATTCTCACAATTTAGTTCCCAAATCAATTTTTACAATTGACTCTTATCAAAATTGACTGCAAATTGGTCTTTTTGTGGTCAAAACTCTCCCTAAAGGTCTTCAAAGGAGAGGGAGTGCAAGACATGTAGACACCCGATCAAAAGATAACCTCTTCAAAGGTCTATTCAATTGCTTATGCTAGGGGACCTCATTTTCAACCCCTGAATACATTTGTGCCAGAATTTAGTTCTTTTGTTATGATCAAGGATACCTACTAATTTGCCAATTTTGTATGTGAGTATACACTTTTAAATAGACACTGGAACAACATCCTTTATAAGTCATCCAATCCTCCATATCTTAGAAGTACTAGAATAGCCAGGCATATGCACTCATGAATATCCGATTATGTTACAATTCAAAAGTTTATTAGATATCCATGTTTATTTTATTGTAGAAACATGTTTATTTGTCCTATTCTGCAATTCTATTTGTTCTGAAATTTTATTAAATCTGAAAGATTTTGTGTTCCCATCCCCATTCCCAGTTTCTCCTTTGTGATCTGCTTTCTTATTTCAACTATTCCTGTCTATTTTGCTTGAGCACCAAAAAAAATTGAACCACAACCAGAAAAAATTTTCTTAACCACAACCTATATATAAGCAAATCAAATTGGGTGCAGTTAACTCCATGTCGTTAAAACTTTTGTGTGCAGATATATCTGCAAATCAAATTGAACTTTTGTCTCATACTCATAGTAAGTTCTAGTAATATTTTTGACTAATAACAATAATTAACTCCAAGTCTGTTAGAACAAATCACAAGATGTCCACAGTTCGGAGAGTTACTTACACATATGCCTTGACAGTTTTCAAATTTCAAGTGCCTCTTTTAATCAAAGCTGACATTCCATTCTAAACTTGGCTTGAAATCCAATATTCTTAAACAAGATAGAAAACCAATCCAGCTTTCACCTTTCTGACGTTTTTATTTGTTGTCGTTGAAATAACAAATGTCTGTACCTTAACAACTCATTAATATTGTTTTTATCCAAGAACTGACCAATATTCTAATGTAAGATATTCACATAGAACATTAAAGGATTAAAGGAAGATTATAAGGAGGGAGGAGGGGGAGGAAACTGAGAATAGCATGTGAAGGGTTACTTAAAGGATTAAAGGCAGATTATAAGAATGAATAATGGTTTGGTTGTAATGGAATGGAATTGAAGAGGCGGTGAAAGCATGAATGGCAAGGTGATTGTGAAGACAGAGATAGGATAGAGGACAGAGAGACACAACAAAGGCTGTTCAAAATAAACAACGTTTATTGGTTAGGCTAACGTTGAATAGAGGATCATGGTTGGGTTTGTTTTGGAGGGGTGAGGAATACTATTAAAAAATGAACAAGGTTAGCAACACATTATTTATCATAATTCCTTCAACATTTTTTCTTATTGAATGGATTTGATGTGTGCTATATGATTTATTAACGTTTCTTTTAAAAAACACATTGCCCAATAGCAATACACCAATTTCATTTCCTTATATCATTTGTCGTTTTTCACTGTCATGTATGATATTTTATTAACGGAGTTATTACATTACATAATAAACAATTAGGACTAAATTGTGTAGCATTGAAACCTTAGAGCATGGATTTGAAACATAAAAAAAGTCAGAGAACGAAATAAAATAAGAAATAAAGTTGAAAAAAAAATAGAAAAGACTAATTTTATCATTTATAAAATTTCTTTTTTTTTTTGGGCAAGGTGACAAGTCACCATAAATTTATTAATAAAATAAAAAAGAAAACAAAAAGATGTGGAGACATAAACCAAAACCCATGCAAAATAAACGAAATCAAGCAAACCTAGAATTAGGTTTTTTATTCAGTCTCAAATTATACTTCTTCTGAGATTTGGACATAACCATTGTGAAATCATCATCAGCAACATTATCATTATTCTGCTCTTCTTCCGTAGAAGTACTTGCATCCTTTTGTTTTGCCCACAAAGCTGATAAAACATTAAAATCATTCTGAACAACAGCTGAAAAAGAGCTAAGATCTTGAACATAAATTGGACTGATATTAAGGGGACTAGAGATAGTAACTGAAATTGGACTAAATCTAATTTCTTTCTGAACTTGAGGAGGCACAATTTTTGGAGAAATAATCTTTGCACTAGAGCCGCTTAGAGAGACAAAAGTTTGAGAAACATGATCAACAAAGTCATCTTCCTTATCATTCATGTCAGCAGTTGTTTCATCATATACATATTGTATAGAATCAGTATCATCATGTTCAACATCCTCATGATCAATCTGAAAATTCTGAAAATTCATAGCAGTATCTTTAAAGTCATTGACAACATTAACCACAGGATCTAAAATTTTTTCCTGAACACTATTAGTGACCTTTGCATCCTCATGATCACTAATAGGTTCCTCATAAGAAGCATCATTCGTATTTGCATTATTATGATTGGCTGCATCTTGCTGAATATTTTCATCAACCACAACAACTGATTTAACAGAATGACCAATATTTTGACAATAATTACAATAGGAAGGCAATTTTTCATAATCAATTTTTCATAATCATTTATAAAATTTCTTAAATTTAGTAGCAAAAAAAATTAAACTTTAAGGCATTCAACAACTGCTTAAATTTTTTAGAGGTTGAGCCAACATCTCCACTTTTTTTTTTTTTTTGGGTGTTTCAAGGGGGCAAAAAGCCCAAACAAAAGAAAAAGATTACAAGGAATAAATAAAACGGGATATGGGAGCCAAAAACATCACTAAAAATTAAGCTAGCTAGCTCCAAAGGGGGAGACTGTATGACTTGCAGACCCAAATCGTGATTCAGGCTCCAATTATTACATCTAAATTACATAAAAAGTTTTTTACTAATGGTTTTATGAATGATGTGGCATAAATATAATTAAAGGCATAGCACTGCATACAAAATCATGGATGGTACTCCCTCCTTTCCATTATATATGACATACTTGACTAAATCACTTGATTTAAGAAAAATAATAAATGAAAGAAAGTAAACAACAATTTTACCAAATTAACATTATTTATATTTTCTTTATTTTTAAAAATTCTGTTATCATTAATCATAAGTTACATTCAACGAGAAAAAACAAATATTCTAAGACATTGATAATGGAACAAAATGCAGCTATTGGTTACTCAAATGTTTCACTTGGAAAATAAAAAAGTGATGACTTCGATTAATGCATCACATAACAAAATTTTAAAAATATAACAAGGGGTAAAATTGACAGAAAACATTTAATATTACATTGAAAATAAAAAATAACATATATTTTGGGATAATTTTTTTGTAAATATTACATATATAATGGGACGTAGAAAGTATTGTTAATAAAGTGAACCACGTGTCAACATAGCAGCAATAATTTTTAATTCATTGCTCATTTCACAAATTTATTTTTATGCAAACAAGCTTTTTTTAGAGAATTTTCTTGGTTTTCCAGGATATACTGTGCGCAACTGCGGAAACCAATCCTTCAAACTGGGTAGGACCACAAGGACGACAAAGTTCTCCTTCAAAAATTTTAATGTTGCATTTTTAAGGCTCGGATTCAAACTCTAAACCACTGATTAAGCTAAAAGAAATTTGTATCATCTCATCCAAGCGTTCTTCAGTTTTAAGATAATCAAATTGTATATCAGTAAAATTAACATGACAAATAAAATAGAAAAGTACAAATTCAAATTAAAAAGATCAAACTTTAAATACTAACATTTATGGTATTTCCATTCAGAATGAATTTTTTTTTATCAGATCATGCATTCCTTCAAATTTTATTTACATCATTTAGCACGTAAATCTCTAAAAGAGAAAAGATATTTTGTTTGAATTTAATTGCTATGTATTATAATTGTAAATATTTTTTATACTGTTAATCAATTATAAATTATCACATTATTAAAAATAATTGACTCTTCTCATGATTATTTTAAATGTCACACATAAGATGATTTGAATTGGTTGACGGTGTAAAAAATTTATACAGATAATGTATAAAAAATAAACTCATTTTATTTACTAATATTTTATTTTATATCACTTTTAATTTTTCGAAATCTAAAATGAGGCCATTTTATCATTTCATTTGACCGGGACAAAACTTTTCATAAGGACACAAAAGGTCTAAAACGGTTATATTATAAATAAACTGTGAAGCATCCTCAAACCAAACATGATTAAAAATTTCTATAGTACACCTATTAAGTAGGATAAAAAAGGATATTGTTGAACACACCACACAATAAGGTCAACCCAAGTGTTTGGAAAGCCCTTTTTCTATTGCACCACTTACAAAAATTGCCACTCAATCGATCATAAGCTTTTGCCATATGAAGATTCAATGCAAATGTACCTTTTCTTACCACGCTTCTTTTTCCTTATATAGTGGAAAGCATCAAAATCTATTAATCCATTGTTAGTTATTAATGTTTCTGAAACAAAAGCAATTTGGTTTTCTCCCACAATAGAAGGAAGAAAATTTTTGACCCAATTGGCAATTATTGTCTTGGTACACAATTTGAAAATGACTTCGCACAAAGAGATTGAGCGAAAACCCTTCGTATATTTTGTTCTCTTCACTTTTGGGATAAGAATGAGGCTATTGCTAGGGTGAGCATGCTACACAAGTCTCTCATGGTAAGAGACCATTACTTACTATTGACTCATCTTAATCCATATGATTATATTGTATACCCTCCACACTAGATTATTTCTTCCCCAACTCCCCTCCCACCCTCGCCGCCGCCGTCGTCACCACCACCACGGCCGCCGTCGCCACCATCGCCACCACGGCCGCCGCCACCACCACCACGGCCGCCACCACCACCACCGCCACGACCACGGCCGCCACCACCGCCATCGCCACCACAGCAGCCACGGCCGCCGCCACGACAGCTGCCGCCGCTGCCACCACCGCTAGTTGGGGAGTATGTGAGGGTGAGATGAGGAAGAAATAATTTAGTGTGGAGGGTATACAATATAATCACATGGATTAAGATGAATCAATGGTAAGTAATGGTCTCTCACCATAAGAGACTTGTGTAGCATGCCCACCCTAGCAGCCACCTAAGAATGAAGTATAGTTTAAGTTACTAGGTTACCCCATGATTTAGCATATTAAATATTTTGAGCATATCCTTACTAACAATGTCAAAGTTTTGGGTTAACAAGGGAAAGGGCTATATATAGTTGGATGCATTTGTTTCAAAGCTTTGATCATTTCTTTTCTTGTAACCGTTGGGTAAAGGAAATCATGCATATCTTGTGTATTTCTTCCACCAATAACTTGTGCACTATTTTCAAACTATAGAAAAAATCTGATGAAAACATATGCTTAAAAAAGTCATAATTACCCATGCAGTATCCTCTTCATCCTATCATCACCTAAAATATCATCCATCCAATTTCTGAATTTCCTTTATGAGTCTTTTTAATGGAAAAATATGGTATATCAATTACTGTGTTGAAGCCACACAGCCTGATCCCGCATTACCTCCTCAACCTTCAATAGGCCATTGAGCTCATGTTTTGTTACTTTAACTTGGTTCAACACCTCCTCTATTTGAAATTATGAAGTGAGATCATGTAGAATCTTTTGTTTCTTTGTTATAGTTGTTTTGTAGGTACTTAAAAATCTGCTCGTTCCACGAATCCAGTCATGACCCACGTGATTTAATTTTCTCTACGAAGAAGTCACCCAACATCGCATGACCATATTTTTACTGTCATCTTTCGTAGTCAAAAAGTCTTCAAATATGAAAATATGCTCTCACCTATTTCACCTTGCTTCACGTTGTAAACAAACTTTGATGGGACAATGATTGAATATAGATATTGGAAGAAATTGAACATTTGCTTCTAGGAAAAGATCACTCTATGAAGCAAACACTAGAGCTCGATCCAACCGTTCTTGGATGTTTCTCTCCCCCACCTTGTGATATGCCATCTCAAATCACCTTCAAAGCATCGAATCTAAAAGGACTCGTGTTTATAAGTCCCACATTTGGCATATCATGAAACAACTTATTGTTTATAAGCCTCAGATAAACTTCAAAGTACGCCGAGCTAAGTAGCGCTAGCTTGTGACCCAAGTGGGGGCATTAAGGTGATGGAACAAGCTCTAGCTTTGCTGGTTTGGGCTGGTAGTTGCACTCTTTGCTAGCCTACCTCCATGGAAAGTTGTTTGGGTTGAGTCGCAAGGTTTCGTTTGTCACAGTGGGGCACCATGAAAGGTTGGCTTCACTGTTGGGCCTCTCAAGAAGCTTGACTTTGAGGCTAGCTACACGGAACAGGGTTTGGTCCTGCTCCGGCTGACTTAACAGAGCAGCGGTGCCCCAGTATTGTAATTGTGTAGAGAGGAGGGTAAATAAATAAATGGCTAAGTAAATAAATAAAGGAAGGTGCACTTCTAAGACCATATATATGCTTGAACCATCTCTTTTTGAATTTTTTGGCAATTGACCTCATCTATCATTTTTTATTAATGTATCTACATGGCTTTGTCCAAGTAGAAGAGTGGACTTTGCAAGACCTAATAAACTCAGGTATAGCTAACCAACCTTATAGACCATAGCTTGGTCAACCTCTCTTGATTGCCTTAGCTGGTAGATTGTAGTTCATTCATGGCCCAATAAGCTCGGTTCATCTTAATTGGTCTCGCCTTGACGTAGGCCCAATAAACTTGACAAGCATAATCGACAACTGAGATCCCTATTGGTTGGTTGGAGTTATGCACAGACATTTCACCCTATCCCTCATAGGATCAACATGGAGCTCTCCGATAGAGGATGAAGCATCTAGTGCCATTTGTGGAAACTTGGTGAAGCTGATTCTCATTCACATACTAAGAGTCATTATCTCCATATTCATCCAAGGCAAAATGCTAGGGTGGGAGACCTGGCATGTCTCCCACCATGAGCAGGCTTCTTTTTGCAAAAAAATTAATTATTTCCAAATCCTCAATCTTTTCAAATTTAAAGAGTTGACTCATCTTTTTCTCTCTCACTATCCCTTCTCTCTCCCCTCCTCCCTCTAGCCAGCCCCCCAGCCATATCAGGAAAAGGCAGGGACCTCTAGAAAACTTGCGGTCGAGACTCACGTCATCGGTAAGGTAGATCAACGATGAGGGCGCACGGCGAGCTCGACATGCGGTAGCGGCACGAACGTGATGATGATCGTGTTTACTCACTTGTGTTCCATGGTTGGGGCTGATTGTGCGCGGGGTTGGTGGCTACGTGTGAGGAGATCAGATATGGACGAGAGTGCATGATAGCCTCTGGTTGCAATGACCGCGCTCGAAGGAGGAGGCAGCGGTGCGGTCGAACTCGGATGAAGTTGTGCGCGAACGAAGGAAATGGATGTTCAGGCGAGGTCGCAGTGGCTAAAATTACTATAACTCATGCTTTAATTCCTTCAAGATTTATTTCATTGTCTTCACAAGATATTTTCCTTTCGTGAGATGTTTTGAATAATTATGTCCAGTTATTTGACAATATACTATGCCTTGCATAGCAACTTTGTTGTACGATCTTAGTAATTTTCCTCAATGCACCAAATAGAGCACAAAACATACAAGTCTCTGGTTTGTCTACCAATCAAGGGAAATTTAATGGTCCAATTAATCGTGTATCACTATGTATTATATGGCCGCTTCATAATCTTTATTATTTGGTAAGATAATAATTTATTGTTGAGTTTTTTCATTTGTATCTCGCCATTCATTCACGTTTAAATTATAATTAGTTGTTGATATTTGCCATTTACGTCTCGTCATTCTTTGAGTTTCACGCTTACTTATCAACGCAATACAATTTAAGGGTTGTTCACTTATAAGTTTGTATCCATTTTTATATCAAATCCAAATCAATCTAATCCGATTAAAAGCGTTTTTGATTGAATTGAATGATTCGGTTTTTACTAACACAATAACTAAAAAGTAAGTCTAAATAACACTAACAAATATAATATATATATCATTGTAAAAATTAAAACATTACGAACTAGCAAGTATCAATTTTATGTATAAAAAAAAAGCAAGTATCAATTTTATGTTTGAGACATTAAAAATAGTAGAAAATTATATCACATCAAACTAACTGGATTATGACCCTTTAAAATGAGTAAAAATGTAAAGTGAGAAAATAAGAATGTACCCACCATTGACTAGTTATAATAGAGAGAGACGGACATAAACATACAAGTCTCTGGTTTGTCTACCAATCAAGGGAAATTTAATGGTCCAATTAATCGTGTATCACTATGTATTATATGGCCGCTTCATAATCTTTATTATTTGGTAAGATAATAATTTATTGTTGAGTTTTTTCATTTGTATCTCGCCATTCATTCACGTTTAAATTATAATTAGTTGTTGATATTTGCCATTTACGTCTCGTCATTCTTTGAGTTTCACGCTTACTTATCAACGCAATACAATTTAAGGGTTGTTCACTTATAAGTTTGTATCGATTTTTATATCAAATCCAAATCAATCTAATCCGATTAAAAGTGTTTTTGATTGAATTGAATGATTCGGTTTTTACTAACACAATAACTAAAAAGTAAGTCTAAATAACACTAACAAATATAATATATATATCATTGTAAAAATTAAAACATTACGAACTAGCAAGTATCAATTTTATGTATAAAAAAAAAAGCAAGTATCAATTTTATGTTTGAGACATTAAAAATAGTAGAAAATTATATCACATCAAACTAACTGGATTATGACCCTTTAAAATGAGTAAAAATGTAAAGTGAGAAAATAAGAATGTACCCACCATTGACTAGTTATAATAGAGAGAGACGGACATAAACATATTATAATAAGCTAAAATAATGCAATCAAACAATCTATTTATAATCCATTGTTACCGGAAAGAACGAGTGTTCGCCATCATTTTTAATATATTTTGTAAAATTAGTTATATATGTGTAATGTTTATATTAAAAAAAAAGAGCACATTGTCATATGAATTTCACTTCACATTATCAAAGCCAAAAATACAAACCTTATGATTTAACACTTAAAAAAAAATGGTAGTGTCACATTTCTTTGCGTTTGGAAAAGCCCCCCATGGAGCGTCAAGAAACAACCTAGTGTTTATAAGCTTATGACAAATTTCGTTAGTCGGCTGGCTACAGTGGTTTTTCTATTTTGGAGCAAAAGTCCTATATGGCTGACGAATTTTCTTTTGAGCTTTTAAACAAAATCTGCTTTGGCACAACCTTTGTGCTTCAGCAAGTGGGTTTAAGTGTCATAAACATTTTACTTGACTGAAACAAATGCTATCTTATAAGAAAGAAAAGCAGCAGATGAAGAATCACCGTCACAAACTAAATAGCTTATATACCAGATTCTAATTAAACTAGACTCATGCTCATGAGAAACTGTCCCTTCTTATAGACATTTCTCTGTTGTTTTCATTTTCCTGGGAGACGACAAACAACGTCTAACCACATTATTATATCCAAACCAAAAGTGCAAATTACAATTTTTCCCTGCCAAAATGAATTGATTTATCCTTTGCTTCTTACTGAAAGAAAAAGGGGTATATAAATGTGGCTTGTTGATCTTTTTTTCATTTGGAAGTCCCACATGGGGTAGAAAATGATAAGATTTAGTGTTTATAAAGCCTCTGACAAGATAGTCAGAATGCCGAGTTGGGTAACACCAGCTTGTGACCCAAGTGGGGGCATCAAGGTGATGGAACAGCTCCCTGGCTTGCTTGGTTGGGCTGATGGGTGCAATTTGGTTGGCCTGCCCGCTCCAAGTTGAGAGTTGATTCTTGGGGTCTGAGCGAAAGCACAGGTCTCATGAGTCCTAGACTGGAGGACACCGCGTGAGGCTGGCTTCACAGAGCAGCGACTACCTCAGGCTCCTGACAGTGGAGGGATAACAGGCTACTGCACAATCAGTCCACAACGCCTGGTGAGCCTAGCTGCTTGAACCATCACTTTTTTTGACCTTCATTCATTTATAAAAGTAATCACCGTTAAATCATTCATAATCAGACTTTCCAATGAAAGTGTTGGATATAAAACATACTTTAAAGCTTGCTGTTCACCTTCATGTAGATGTCAATATATGGGTCAGGCTTAATTTTAAAATCACATAGCAAAGTCTGTACATGGCCAAAGAACAATTTTGTTCATTATCCATAACTTCAAGAACAAAACATGGAATAAACAACTGCAAATTCAAACAGAAAACCAATCCTCACATAATCAGGTTAATAAAAACCATTATCATGTCATGTCAAAGGAAACACAACTTTAGTATATTGAGAGACAACAAAGAGAAGATCTTGTAAATAGAGGAAGTTTCAAAAGGCTTAAATGGAGGCTTGCTATTCCAAAGGCAAAATGATAAATGCTAAGATGGAAGGCCTTTCCCAATATGCATTTGTGTGCCTTTCCCTTCTTATCAGTTGGATTATCTTGCTGGCAGGAAAGATAAACTGTTCAAAGATAAAATTTCTTTAAGATGTTCTGGTAGACATTCCAAGTCTAAGAAAAAGGAAGAGCTTTTACATAATAGGCAATAGTAAAGCTTTTACACAATAGGCATTACAAAAGCTTTTACACTCTATGCCTAACAAGCCCTTTTAAAAAACAATAATATTCTTCTGATTAATCTCTTTTTCTAATTCTTCAGATATCCTGACTAATCTTCTTATTAAGCCTATTTAAAATTATGCAGATATGTTTGTTTCCTTTTTATCATTAAATTATTTCCTAATTCTTCTTAGTAATCTCTTTTCACCATTTGACAAAAAAGTGTCAAGCTAATTGTTTCCAACTGCAATGACGTTTTGGAAGTATGCTTGCTACAACAGTTCCTTTGGCTTCCTGTGTCCATTAAAGCAAATTTTTAAAGTTATCAATGTGCCTTCAAATAACTGCACAATTTTCTCTCTGGCAAGCAGAAGTCTTCTGCCAATACTCAAGTGTTGAGTAAACCATACCCTTCATGTATTTTTTTCTTATATTTCTATCAAAACACACTTTATACTAAAAGAAAAAGAAAATGCTCAGACTTAAGTAGATTTGGATTACCTAGCTTAATCAAAATTAGTATTAGAACTATAGTATTCAAAAAACATGGAAACAAGAAAGGTTTGCATTCAATATCTATTTGGTACACTAAGTGATAAATATCTATTTGGTGTTCTTTCTTAATAATCAAGATATATATAGCAATAGCCTTATGAAATGTCGTGAAGCCTGTGATGTAGTAGATCACATCCCGTCCAAATCTCCATGGTGCAATTTTAAATAATAGGACATTTCACTTACATACAATTAATCTATTTAAATAATAGGACATTCTATCAATCTAGTTTATCTATAATTTTTGAATTATTACATCTAATTACTACTAAGCAGGTAAAAGGTGCATAGCACTTAATATCTCAAAAGAGTTGGTATAAGACACAAACAACATATAGAGTTGGCAGTTCAAATCCAAACTCAAAAGTAAAAATGCCTATTACCAACATTGTGCTTACGGTAAAACCTGACATTGTAAAAATAGGTAATGTTTGGATCAAACCGAGTGTGAGAACTGAGAGGTGTGATTCATCTATTGACTGAGAGTGTGAGCAAAGGGTGTAACATATTTTATACTATACCTTTTCTTCTATGAATTTCCAAAATGAAAAAAAAATGCCATAATCAAATTCTCTAATCATTGCAGAACTTTTACTCGCAGCAGAACCATATTTTAGCTGGATGATAATTCAATGCAGAATTAAGGAATTTTATTGATTATTTGGAATAGCTCACATCCTTTCAGGTACCAGGATTGTTAGGCAACCACAAATTCTGGTTCCTTCTTTCCTGTTTTATGGCCTCCTATGAAGTAGTCATTCTTTGAAATTAGCATCAGCATTCAGCAGCCTCATACCTCCTATTTTAGTCCACTAAAATATTCTCACAATTTAGTTCCAGATTATTTTTTACAATTGGCTCATAAAAAATGACTGCAAATTGGTCTTTTCGGGTCAAAACTCTCCCTAAAGGTCTTCAAAAGATAACCTCTACGATTGCTTAATCTTATGCTAGGGGGCCACATTTTCAACCCCTGAATACATTTGTGCCAGAATTTAGTTCTTATATTATAATCAAAGATACCAACTAAATTGTCAATTCTGTATTCTGTATATGAATATACACTTTTTAATAGACACAGGAACAACATCGTTTATCAATCATTCAATCCTCCATATCTTAGTGGTACTGGAATAGCCAGGCATATGCACTCATGAATATCTGATTATGTTACAATTCACAAGTTTATCGAAGCCCAAAATACAAACCGATGATTTAACACTTGTTATGTCTTCCCTAAACTTTGGCTTCCCCGAATTAATTGAATTATCCTTTACTTCTTGATTTAAAAAAAATGTAGTCTCACATTTGTTTGCTTTTGTAAAAGCGCCACATCGAGAGGGTCATGAAAAAACTTAGTCTTTATAAGGTTATGACAAATTTCTCTAGTCGCTGAGTTAAGTAACGTAAGCTTGTGACCCAAGTCGGAGCATTAAGGTGATGGAAGAAGCTCTTTGCGAGTTGAAAGGGAGTTGAGCCATTAAGGTAATGGTTTCTTTGGGAGCAGGGGCTGCACTTAACGTGAGGCTGGTTATTTACCTGCCCTGGATTAGAGAGAGAGGTTGGGTTTGGCCAGGTACATGGAACAGATGAAGAGTTCATGTTCTTGCAGCCTTAACAGAGCAGTGATGCATACAACTCTGGTTTACAAGGCCTTCCAATTAAACTTTCCAAGGGACAACAGCTACTATTTGCTTGGACCACCATCTTTTTCAATTTATTTTTTGTTTTATTGAAAACTTGTGCATCATTTGATGATCACATTAAAAGCTGTGTTACATGTTTTACTACTGGAACTACATGTTCCTTATCAATCACTATGTTATGAATTTGTCAACATGGCTAAGGACTGTAACGAATATAGGACCAATAGTTAACATAAAAGTGTAGATTTTTTATTTGTTCTCATCTTCATGTTTTTTTTTGGTTTATGAGGGTATCCTCCGCGCATAACTGCGGAAACTAATCCCTCGAGGTACTGGATGATATTTAAGGACTGGCCTCTCCCAATCAGGTTTCTCTATACGCAAGAGTTAGGAACCGAACTCATGACCACTTGTTTAAGGGGTCCGAGCTCGTTATCACTCGGACCAACCACTGTTGGTATTCTCATCTTCATGTTTAAAATTGGATTTGGCTTCTCTAAATTGGATGGAGTTCTAAAGTAAGGGACTATCCATCATTGATTTAATTAAGTATATAGAGATCTCAACCAACTAAATGATCTAAGGATGGATAGTCCCTTACTTTCTTACTTTAGAATTTCAGTCATTTTAGAAGAGCCAAATCCTTTAAAATTAATGACAAATAAAATTACTCCCTCACTCACAGTTCAACTCCTTGAAGTTTTTGTGTATGCTTTTGTTTCTAAAAATTGGAGAGAAACAAGTGCTTTTACACAATAAGCATCAACGTCGTTTGAAACTTGGCATATGGCAGGGAGGAAATTACTATCGAATGCACATTAGAGTCCGATTTAAAACTTTTTAGGTGTAGGGAACAAATAAAAAATGTGCATCACCTATAAGGACAAATTTGCTAATGTATGTGGGACATATTTCCAAAAATTGTTAGGTATAAGAACCAAATTAAAATCTGTGTTATGTATAGGGATCAAAACATTAGTTAAACCAAACATCTACCAAAGTTATATCAAATTCAAAAGTATAAATTACAATTTTGGCCTTCCCCAAATCCTTTGCTTCCTGCATAGAAAAAGATGGATATAAATATATGTTAGGGATGTCAACCGGGCAAGGCAGAGAGTACTTCCCCGCTCCTCGTCAACAGATGTAGAGGAACTAGGTTATGACTCAGACGACGTAGCGGACAAGACGTGTGAAGAGCTAAGAGTGAGAGGTCTGACCATCTGACACAGAAAGATGAAGATTGAAGAGGAGAAAATGAATAAGATTAAGAATTTAGAGTTGTTTTTTTTCTCAATATTTTTTTATTTAATAAAATAATATATATTTGAAATTATTAAAATATATTTATAATATATACACATATATTTATAAGTATATTTTTGTAATCTTATCGGGGACGGGGCTCCACGGGAACGGAGAGTATGTTCCCCATCCCTATCTCCACCCCCACGGGAAAAAAAAATCTTCGCCTGCAGAATCCCATTCGGGACAGTCCGTGCAGGGATCTTTGCTCGGGTGGAAATTACTATCACTAATGTATCTTGTTTACCTTGTTAATCCAATAATTCCTATCTTTGTCTTTGTTTGCACTTACCAGCACCTTACAACGTTCTCTCTCTAAACTTTATCTTATAAAAAGAAGAAGAAGAAAAAAGAAGCCAAAAGTACAAAATAGAGTGATGAAAGCATCACGACCCTTTGCTTTGCTTCTCTTCCCCAATAGATTTGTATTATCCTTTGCTTCTTCCTTAAGAACACAAAGTTGCATATAAAACAACCTAGTCCAAGGTTGGTGGCCTTCGCATTTGTAAGTCCCAAACAGAGTAAGTCATGAAACAACTTTACCTTTATAAACCAATGGCAAACTTTGAAGATTGCCGAGCTAGTTAGCACTAGCTTGTGACCCATGCGGGGGCATTAAGTTGATGGAACATGCACAAGCCAGCTAAGCTGGTTTGGATAATGGTAGCTGCACCCTATGCTGTGGTTTTCAGCTTCTAAAGAAGCTGGTTAGGTTGAGCCCAACAGTGTGGTTTCCCTAAATACCCAGAGTTAGTGAAGCAAGCTTGGCACCTGGCTTTGGTGGACGGAGACTTCACAGAGCCAGCGACCTGGAGACTCCTGCTCACGCTGCCTTATCAGAGCAGCCAACTCTGTATCCCGATGAATCGGGGTAATATCCCAACAATGAGTTGGAGTTAAAGATCAAGCCCAGCAAGCACTTCCAAGATCAACAATAATAATGCATGGACCATCACCTTTTTTTTTTTTTTTTTTTTTTTTTAATTTGTTTTATCAATGTGCATCATTTAATAATAATCATATAAAAGCTGTTTTATCAAAGTATCACTATGTTGTGAATCTGTCAACATTACTTATCCTCGATGCCTATCCATTACCATTTCTCCAACAAAAGCTATACTGTAAGAAAGAAAAGCAGCAGAAGAAGAACCACTTAAATTAAATAGCTTACATACGAGATTCTAATTAAACCAAGAGTCATAATCATGACAAACTGGCCCTTCTTACAGACAAGACGAATCTTTGCCTTCCCCAAATTTATTAAATTTGAATTAGGGCATATGAATGTAGCTTGTTAAACCTCATTGTCTTCCTCTGCATTTTCAAGTCCCACATTGGCTAAAATATATAAGGACTTGATCTTTATAAAGCCTCTGACAAGGTAGTCAGAATGCCGAGTTGGGTAACACCAGCTTGTGACCCAAGTGGGGGCACCAAGGTGATGGAACAGCTCCCTGGCTTCCTTGGCTGGGCTGGTGAGTGCAAATCGGTTGGTCTGTCCGCTCCAAGTTGAGAGTTGATTCATGGGGTCTGAGCGAAGGCACAGGTCTCATGAGTCCTAGACTGGAGGGCACCGCGTGAGGCTGGCTTCACAGAGCAGCGACCACCTCCGGCTCCTGACAGTGGAGGGATAACAGGCTGCTGCACAATCAGTCCACAATGCCTGGTGAGCCTAGCTGCTTGAACCATCACCTTTTTGAATCATGGTTTTTGTCATTTGAATTTTTTCTCAAATAAGGGTTGTGTTGGTGTTAGTTGCTGCAACCACATGTTACTCGTAAGGCATTTGAAATTCTCTATCTATACATGGTGAAGGGACAACAGGCTGCTAAACAATCACTTAAGGGTTGTGTTTGTGTTTGTGTTTGGTGCTGCAACCACATGTTACTACTCATTAAGGCATTTCAGTTTGTCTACCTATACACGGTGAAGGTTTAGCTAGATAAGTGGCTGTCTGCAAATGCAAGTAAAATGGCCAAGTCTAGCCTTTTCCATTTGGCAAGCATATTGGTATGTGGAAGAATTCATTTGATTATTGTGATTTGCAAGACATGATATGCTCATCCCAATGACAGTTCTCCAGTTCTCACAACTTTTATTTTTCTTCAGTTTTTCGAATCAGACACTAGATGTCAAGAGTGTTTTTGTTAATATACATGTTGGCAAATTTTAGTATGGTCCCTTAAAAAACGGATGCAGATTTGGACCTCTAAATCCCAACCGTTGTTTGTTATAAACATTTGATCAACGGCTATTAAGTATTATCCGGAAACTGATAGAAAGGTCATTGTTTATATTAACAACCATCATTATATTTGGATGTCACATCATCTTAATTCAATGGTACAATCCAGCAAAGACAATTTCTTGATTTTTAAGAATTAGTTAAACAACTTTCATCAGAGTTATTTTTAATATTTTATTTATTCTGAGATGAAATATTTTCATAAATAATTATAAGAGTTTAATTGTTATGCATTGTCAGTATAAAGATTTTTACACTGACAACCAATCAAAAATCATGGTGTATGTGACTTTTAAGGTAATTAGGAGAAGAGTCAATAACTTTATCTTATGTGTCAATTTCTGATTGGTTGTCTTTATAAAAAATCTTTACACCGACGATGTATACCAATTAAATCCTAATTATAAAATTATCATAAATTTTTATTTTTTAAAATTCATGAATAAGAAAATAAAAGATACTATTTTTACAAAAATAAGATAAAATAGAATATTTTATAATTATTAATCTAATTGGGGGGGATATTTTATTCAGAAAAAATAAGGATTGGTATTTACTTAGCCCCTATGACCGACTACTTTTACTTACAAATCCACTTTAACCCAATACAGTAGGTAAAGTCAAGGATCACGGATGGTCCTTTTACCAAAGGGTATCACACTAAAAGGCTTCATACATGTTATCAGATTTGACTTATATTTGAAGTTGTTGGGTTGCAACATCCATTACTAAAAAATGTACCCGCTTCATATTTCATTTAACAGCCATCGTCAAAAAACATCTTCCCCTTCTTTGATTAAAAATTAAACACTGATTCATTTTTGATATAAAAGCATTGAGCTTAACTAATGTATTCAAGCCTCTTAATTGTTTTTTCTCTTACCGATTCAAATAAAGCTTTAGTTTTAAAAAAATTAAATAAAATTTATTTTGATTTAATCAGTTAAATTTCTGACTGATTCATGATTAATGTATAATTAATTTGGATAATGTTTGAATCGAATATGTAGTCAGTTGATTCATTCGATTCTGTTATTAACGTATTGAGAGATCTTTCTATAAGAAGTATAATGAATTACAATAATATTTCTGGCTATACAATTATTATTCATACTTCGAATAAAATCCTCCGATATATAACTTAATTTCGCAATTAAACTACTAGTTTTTATTAGTGTTAATTGATCTTTCTTTCTTTCTTTCTTATTTCCACCGCCTAGCGCATCTGGGCCCAAACAATCCCAGGCCCAGTCGGCAATGACTAAACGACTTCAGTTTCGTAACCACGCGCCGACCAGTCGCGTCGTTCGGTCTCATCCGCTCCCCGACTTCAAATTTCTCCCTCACTTCCGAACCAAAAAAAAAAAAAAAAAAGAAACTGAACAAAGGGTCCCTTCATTCAAAATCACTTCATTTTCATTTGAAGCATTTCTATTCAGATCTCACGAAAACACAGAACACAGAAACACACACACATTCAAATTTCTCTCTTTCTCTGACGTTTCTACCCCTTTTTCTTCTTTACCACAACACATTAGGGTTTCGAATATTCACAGCATTTCTTCTTCATTTTTTATTTTCTCTTTCAATTGAAGCGGTTTTGGCGATTCCGATGTCCGCTTCCACGGTATCCATCACGGCGGCGAATCCGTCAACGGCGCGTCGGAGGCCCGTGATCGTCACGGACAAGAAGACCTCCACCAACATCGAACTCATTGCCGTCGACGCAACCGTTTCTCCGGCCGCCGCCACTTCCGGCGCCGGGGACGGTAAGACCCCCACCTCCGCCGGAAACGCCCGAGACCTCAGCCACCACTCGATCCGCGGAGAGGCCGTCCTCGAGAGATCCTCCAAGGATTTCGTTCCGGCGAAGAAGGCCGCCGCCGCCGGTATTGCAGCCGGAGGCGCCAATTCGAATGGATTGCCGGCACGTCGAGCGCGGAAGCCGCTATCGAAGGCCGAGAAGCCGCGGTGGGTCACGGTGCTGAGCATTTTTATGAAGAATTTCGTTCTCCTTGTGGTGCTTGCAGGGTTGGTCCAATTGATTCGGAGGCTGGCTTTGAAATCCGGCGATGGCATTGGGGAAGGCGTTGCCGGGGGTTACGAGGGGTTGTCGGATTTCGAGGGTCGAATTTCCGATGTGGAGGGGTTACTGAAGAAGACGACGAAGATGATTCAGGTGCAAGTTGAGGTTATGAATAGGAAGATGGAGGATGAGGTTGGAGGGTTGAGGAAGGAAATGAATGAGAAAATTGATGAGAAAGGTGCAATTTTGGAAAGTGAGTTGAAGAAATTGGAGGCCAAGGGTGATGTATTGGAGAGGTATTTGAATGAGTTGAAAACAGAGGATTGGTTATCAAAGCAAGAGTTTGAGAAGATTTTTGAGGGTTTGAAGAATGTGAAGGGAAGTGGGTATGAGGGTGGTGGTTTGGATGAGATAAGAGAATTTGCAAGGGATGTGATTGAGAAGGAGATTGAGAAGCATGCTGCTGATGGTCTTGGGAGAGTGGACTATGCTCTTTACAGTGGTGGAGGCCGCGTCGTGAGGCATTCAGAGGCCTATCAAGTTGGGAAGGGGAACTGGTTCTTGTCTTCTCCCATGAATGGTGTCCACCCCAATGCTGATAAGATGTTGAAACCGAGCTTTGGTGAGCCGGGGCAGTGTTTTCCGTTGAAGGGTAATGACGGTTTTGTTCAGATTAGGTTGCGCGCTGCCATCATTCCTGAGGCTGTCACCTTGGAACATGTTGCAAAGGTGATGCCTTTATTCTAAAATTTGCTATATGCATGTCAATCAGTCAGTATATTCTTTTATTATTGCTTAGTTTCTGCAAAATTTGGGGGGCAATTGAGATGTTTGTTTTAGGCAGTTTGATTGTACAATGCCCATGCATTCCCATATTTATATACATGCCTATTTTCTGATTGTGGCAAACTTTGTTCATGAAATTGCATGGATTAAGTTTATGATATGTAATATCCTAATGTATCAATTAGATGCAAGTAGTTTATTGATATGGTTTGGCCTTTAGGTGATTTATTGGTGTAGTTTGCTGAAGATATACGTTTCTCTTCTCGTACTTGGGTGCTAGATGAGATGATTTATGATTAATGTAATTGTTAGCAGTTGAGGATGTCCATATGCTGGCTTTTTAAATGAAGCTTATGATAAAAGAAACACCTAAAGGGCTATTTTGATTCATGAGAATGGAAAGTCTTTTGCTTTGATCTTTCATCTGAAAGAGTTATGCATATTTTAGTGCTTGACTGCTTGTGTAACTTTTTTTTATTTCTTTGAAAGTGCAATGTAATTGTGGGTTGGTCATCTTGATATTATTTGTTGTATTTTAATGATATAAAACTATTTTATGTTGTATGAGTCTCTGGGACCTTTCTTGTTGCTTCAGTCTCATATTATTCTCGTAAGGTTTTCATTTCTTAATTGATATGTCATTAGTGTGTATAGTGTATACATCCCCCATTAATTTGTTAATTTAGCTGTTGTAATTAAGTCAGGTTGGATGTCTAAGTTTAATTTCATGGTTCATATTTTATATACAGTGCTGTAAGTGTACACTGTACATGATACACTATCTTGCATATTTCTCTGATTGGATCTATCAAACAGCTGCATCTTATATACAACAGTAAATTGGTGAAGTTCTGCTGTAGATATTTTTTTTATGGGAGTTCCGACATTTGAAAAGTAAGAAAGGAGTGCAACTTCCGTGTTTGAGCTGTATAACCTATATGATTGATGAGATCTAGGTGTTCCACAAAAAGACCAATACATTTTCCCATAAGGTGAAAGTTGCGATATTATGTTTTAGTTATTGCGGAGGACATTATTTGAAATCCTTTTCCTAAATATTTGTCAACCTATAATGGTTTCATCATGATCTGACGATCTAATTAATGGTTACATGTCTGATTTCTTGGTTATTTGAGTATCAAGGTATATGTTCTTCAGTAAATGAAATGTTGTTCATTCACAATTGGGGCAGCAGAGATTAAAGTCCAATGTAAATTAATTGGACGAGGGTTCCCATCATTTATTGAATTTGTGCAACATGCTTTCCTCTTTGTTCTCCTTCTTTCCTTTGTGTGTCTGTCTGTATCTGGACGTGGAAAAAAAGGGCTGCCTTTTTGGACCAGTTGATCTGTTGAATGAGTGCATTTCTGGTGCCAGATTAATCTCTCTCTCCCCCCCCCTCTCTAAAATTGCCATGTTGGCATGTGATTTAGATTAAATGTTTTTCCTGTTTTCCGTTCAGGTGGGTGTAATCAATTTTAAGTGGTATTTTGTCGACTCTTCATCCCCCCATTATCACTTTTTTTATCAAGCTTTTACCATTTATTGTATCTATCTATTCGTAATTTCGTATTGACACTAGAATTAATATTAATTTGAAGGACTATAACATTTAGTTTTGTGAGAGCAGTAATTTATTTTTATGAAATATAAAGAAATAAGATAAGACAAGGTTATTAGAAACTAGAGCTGTGTGACTTTTTTTCAAACTTTATCTATTATTATCTAAAGAATTTGGGTCATGTCGTTAGGTATTTATATTTTTGTTTTTTATGAAGAAAAAACAATCCTTCCATATAATATGACTGATGGAACCTGTTGATATCAATATGCATCAACATGATCATTGTTAATTTTAATATCTGCTCGGACCCAGTTAGAAATTATCAGTACATGAGTACTAGTCTGCTAGATCATATCGTGTAATGAACATACTGTGTCGTCTTTGTGAATAAGTTAGTGCTGCATGTGCATGTTAAGTATTATGTTTTGAAAGAGGCTCAAATAACCAATTATTCTTCTAGTTCTAGGTTGTTATAGGATATTTTTACTTTGTATGGGGTCCACAGGGATGAATTTTATAGAATAATTTTGGAAAATCCATGATTTGATGCATTGATGTGTCAAGATGGCTTTTATATCTGTATCATGCATATATGTTTTTGCTTATATAATTTTAGCATATTTTCTCATTTTTCTAATGTACAACCTGCATATTTTTGTTGCCCCTTCTAATTGCTGCACTGGTTATCAGTATATGGGTACAAGATGGCATATTTTTGGCATATTGAGTTAATCATTTCATAATTTCCTTTATGCTTTTGTAGACATATAATTGAATTACTTTCTTTGTCTTCTGTTAATTAGTCAGTTTGGGAAGTTGATAAAATGACATTTTGTGTTTGATTATTTAGATTTCTGATTATTTGCCGCATTAATGTTTTAAGATTGAATTGATTATTGATTAGACCAAAAAGGGAATAGAAGTAGAACACCGCTGAAAGTTGAGAAATTTAACCATTCTTGATGTGATCAAATTTGGTTGGAAAATGGTATTATGGATTGTGCATATTTTTGGCTTATATGGTGCATATATGATTTTGATGTTGCCATATTTGATTCTCTGTGCTCTCCATTTAACACTTTTTCGATACATGAAAATATTAAATATGTTATAGATGCATTATCGATTTTTGTTGTTAAATCTCATGCTAACTGTCAAATTTTGGTGATCTTCTGCCAGAACTCAATTGATTTCCTTAGTTATTTATACATAAATATTGTTTGTCTGCTGGTATAATTGTGCTCCAATTGTCCTTTTTTTTTTTTTTTTTTTTTTTTTTTTTTTTTTTTTTGCATTTGGCATTTTGCAACTGTAACAATTATAAATCTGTGTTAAACATTTGTATTGTTTACTATAAGGCCATACATCGACTGGCTTGTCTCTATTGGGAGAACTGCTGATTTTCATCTGATATTTTGTTTATTATGGACAATCCTTTTATATGCATATTTTTATCTTGATGCCTCTGGTACATGACTGTTTTGCTGCTTTTTTCTTTTAGAATAAAAATTATCTGTCACCTTTTCTTTCCATATTGTTAGTTTGTAGTACTGATATTTTTCTTTTCAACAGAGTGTTGCATATGATAGATCGAGTGCTCCAAAAGACTGCAGGGTCTCCGGTTGGCTGCAGGGTCGTAATACGGATTCTCTATTTGATACTGAAAAGATGTTTCTTCTAGCAGAATTTACATATGACCTTGAGAAGAGCAATGCTCAAACTTTCAATGTGTTGAATTCAGCTGGTTCTGGTCTTATTGACACAGTAAGGCTCGACTTTACGTCAAACCATGGAAGCTCACACACTTGTATATATCGCTTTAGAGTTCATGGTCAAGAGCCTGGCTCAGTTTCTATGATGGCAATGCAGTCATAATGCTGTCTCCTGTTTGCTTGGAATTTTATCAATGGCCATGTAATTGTCCAGTATTATTTGTTTAGACATAGGATAGGAAGTCATGGACTCTGTTGTTACCAGATGCAGTCACTAATGGTCCCTGTTAGAGTATTTTAATTTTTAACTTCCTATTGCTGCTTCAAATGGATTTTGTATTTAGTGTATGCTTTCTGAATTAGGTAGATGGTAGACTTTGTGTATCGCTAAGTTTTATTATTTCTTTTTCATTTTCATTTTCGTTCATTGATACCAGGAATATCAACCATCTAAAACCCTCACTCCACATGTTGAGTTCTCCTAGTTTAGAAGGTTTATGCAGTAGTTATATATTTAAAGTATTTTGCTTGTAAGAATCTAAAATTTTTATGTATAAAGATTCTAGCCATAAGCTTAATCTTGTACATTGTACGCATAGAATTTTTTTCTTACCTACATGAATATCCTTAATAGTAAGTAATGATCTCTAATTAGCTGAATAAACTCAAGTTTTAATATAAAAAGTTTAAAGCATTATAATCTCTTTTTGTATGGTTATTATCGTTATAAGTTTTCTTTAATCTCCATTTGATTAACAAATCAATTAAAATCTTATTTTTTTTACAGTAGGTTCTAAACATGATAATTGATTTATAGAACTTTTAGGTGATGGATAGTTATTTGCTCTTTAACTTTCGCATTTCAGAAGTTTATACGCATTCTTTCAATCAAACATCGGAATCAACACTTAATTTGCTTAGGTTTAAGACTTAGGGTCTGTTTAGGGAAACGGTTTAATTATGCGTTTACAGGATAAGAGTTTATCATATAAGCGTTTATGTATAAGTTACTTTTATTATCAAAAAGAAAATATAGTCAAATTGTTTTCATATAAATTATAAGCTGTTTTCATAAGCTATCCTGAAGAGCTTATTAAAGTAAGTTGAAAACAATTTATGGAAATGTCATAAATTATTTCCATAAGCTCTCCAAAACACTCTGACAAACGCTTATACCAGGAGATAAGTCCAAATAAGCTGTTTATAAGTTAATCCAAACAGGCCCTTAACACAACACATATTTTGACACAATTCAAATAAGTAATGATATTTGCAACTCCTTAATTCATGTAGCATATAACACTTGCATAAAAGAATATTTCATACAACTAAAACTTTATTTAAATGAGGAAAAACTTCTTGACCATACATTCGACATTATCTAAAGAAGGAAAGAACAAAGTCTAAAGTTAACACATAAGATAATGGGCTAAAACAATAAAATGTTAGGTATTTTAATTGCCTGACAACGAGTCTTCTACTAACTCACTCCTTGGAGTCCTTATCTAGAAATGCCATAAAACCGCAAGCATGATGACACAAAATCTTAGTACTACATCATACAAACATTGAATTATGACATTTCTAGCTGAAAGATAGCATAGGAGGAACGACAAAAGATCATCATTAATGAACATAAATCATAAACATGAACAATATACATAAATATAGATCATAATTTGTCATCATAATGCGATCCTTCTGCATCTTTGGTCTTAAATGCCTCAAACCTCAACCAATGACTTTAACTTTTTGTCTTGCACAACACTAAGGCACCATTGAGAAATAAAGATTCAAGAGAAAAACAAACAACAATGGGAATTGATCAACTTAACATTCGAACAACGAGATGTTAATACTTTTCCTATTCCCTCTTTTCTTCTTTCTTCTTCCCTTAGGTTTTGTGCTTTCTTTCTCTTCTTCCCCTCTAGTAGCATGTGGGTTTTCTTTTGAGGCTTTTTTTTTTCTTTCTTTCTTATTATTACTTACCTAATTGACCACAACCCAACTACTACTACTACTCCTCCTCCTCTATATATATTTTTTATTAAATCATTATTATAATCCTAAGTCATATAACGTAGAAATGTTTTTTTTTATATATATTTAATCACTCCTCTATCTATATCGTTATTTTACAAGTGTTTTAATAGAACTTGGACGTTTTATTAGAAATTATCTATTAACTAATTTTGTTAACAATTTTTTTTTGGTTCGGAACCCACCGTAATTAGGACCTTTAGCTTCCCAGTGGATCCATCGGGGTGTACTCACAGCTTCGACCCTTTAGACCGGCTATGAGACTAATCCCTGGTTCGACAGCGACGGATGTCCGATTTTTACACACGGGATTGGGCTACCTTCCAACTGAATGACTCCAGAAATCGAACTTGCGTCTTTTTCCTTGGGGGAAAGTCACGTTACCAACTCTCCCAATATCAGGTTATCAAATTAACATCTTAGAAATATTATCATATGTCATATACATCACTCATTCACATAATCATATATATATTAATCACCTTTATTTTATTTAATCATTTTCTGGAATGTTATACCAAGCAGATAATTAAAAGTGAAGATGTTACAATCTCTGTACAAATAAACAGTTCTATTTAAGTGATTAATTAACTATCCCAATTAAATGGTGCAAGAAACATTTTCTTTTTTCATTAACCAGTAAGTCAAAGATTTGTCAATAAATAAGTTCAATAATTTGTAAAGTAGGTAGAATCATGTCGTCCTTTTAATTGTACCTGCATATTTTTTATGCCCCTCCTAATTTGAGTGTCCGGTGGATGCTAGCATGAGGCATGTCAACATATGGTACACCCGTGAGGCACTTTTTTTACCGTTTATAACAGGTTTTGTCGGTATGTAAAATTTTAGTAATTGCAGAAAGGGGCCTATTAAGTTATGAGGAGGGATATCCCAGAAAATGCTTTCCCCTCTTTACTCTTTATGTTGGTTTTGGAAAAGAAGATGGAGAAGGAGCTGCCCGTTGACCGATGAGGGTGTGTTGAACGGTTGTCTTCTGCAGCTTCAGGAATAGATCCGATGAGGATGCATCATCACATTTTTACCGGTTGATTACGTTTTAGGGAACTCAATTGAAATTATTCATGCAACATCACTCTTACAAATGATCATTGTTGTAATTATCCGGGCAACACCAGTGACACAAATTTAACTGACACAAATTTAATCGATTATTGATAAGAAATAATCAATTCATTATGCCAAATATAATCAATTCATTATTTGGAAGAATCGATTCAACAATGCCAAATATAATCTATTCATTATTTGGAAGAATTGATTCAACAATGCCAAATATGAATTGATTCAACAATGCCAAATATGAATTGATTCATTATTTGGAAGAATCCATTCAACAATGCCAAATATAATGCCAAATATAATCTATTCATTATTTGGAAGAATCGATTCAACAATGCCAAATATAATCTATTCATTATTTGTAAGAATCGATTCATTATGCCAAATATAATCGATTACTTGTCTTGCTAGTGAATCCATTCTCTTGTGAGTGAATCGATTATGGATAGCTTGTGAATCGGTTACTTTTCTTTCTTTCCAGTAGTCAATCGATTCTCTTGTGAGTGAATCGATTCTCTTGTGAGTAATTATTTATTTGTGTTGCAAGTGAATAATGAATACCTTTATTTTATTCTATTCTGACTGAATCAATTATGGACATTGCTTATTTTTCTACTGAATCTGTTGGGTGAATCCATTAACAATAAAACCCAAAATTACCTCCCCTTCTTCTGAAACAGGTGGAATCGAAGGGCGTGGTGCTTCCCCGTCTTCACGTCGACGCGGCTGCCGGAGCTTCCACCATCGAATATGACGGTGTATCAACCACCACATTTCTTTTCTGGTGACATCTTCACGGTGGGATGAAGGAGGAGATAAGTCCCTATCTGCAAAAATAGGGCAAAACACAGGACTATATTATAATTTCCTAACAACGCACCACAGCAGGTCTCCGGTTAATTTTTTTTTTTTTTAAACAAAACAATCTCAACCATTCAATATTATACTAATAAATCTAACGGCTGTTTTAAATGTCTCATCGATGTATCATATGCTAAGGTGCTTCATCGTAGACGTTACCTATTACTTGAGTTAATTTTCTTTTGCTTTTTGATTTATTGACAACATACGTTGATCACGTGCTGTCTCTATTCACTTATTCAGGAATGTACATTTCATTTGGGACCACATGAACTGTTATCAAAGATAGTTGTGGCTTTTTATTCTGCCCCTCAAAAAAATTTGTTCTATAATATGGAGTTTTGAGACAAAATAGGCTGAGGGAGAACAACAATGGGAATTGTTTGCATTACTTTCAAAGTATAACCCTGTAGCAAATCTTTTTCTATAATTATATCATTATATGGGATAGCATATTACTCAAACCTGTAGGCTATTTTATTACATTGCGTTATGACAAATGACAACTCTATGTTCCATCTACAATCTACGTTTTAATAATCAGATGCTGATGTCGCAAGCATATGGCAAATCCCATAACTCTTGTTTTTTTTTAAAATATTTTTGTGTGTATAATTAATAAAAAACAGTAATTGGAAATGTTTAAAATTCTGAATTCAGACAATGCTACATACCAACCACACTACACTTGCTAAGAAAATAGCATCTTATATAATATGATAACTGATATGTCATTCTGAAACATCTGCCACTTTTACTGTTCAAGTGTTTCAACTAGGCTCTATAACATGATCCAGAAGGGAAGGGGGAAAGGACACAACTTGTCTATAGATAGAGGGGTCATTATCAACACCATATGTTAAAAAAATGGGACAAAGGATCATTCATCTCTCAAGAGCATCCATTGTCCTCATTCCTTAGAAGAAGAGAGAACTTGAAAATTGGGGAAGATAAATTGAAATTGGTTTTGGTTAAATGAACATGAAAGCAGGAGTAAGGAATATCAAGGAGTGTGTCTGTGAAGTGGGAGTGAAGCAAACCCACTTTGCCATTAGAAAAACAAATTGTCATCCTTTATTTTGGGGAGAATGATTGTCTTTTTCTATGAAAAAACTGCCGCCATTTTGGTGTTATTCTAGGCTGGCTTCGTCTCTTTGCAAGGTGGCGTAGTACCACAAAAGTTAGAGACTTGGTAAAAGGAGCTTGAATGAATAATTTATCACCAAAATCATCTTTGGGACCATACTACTCTACCTGCACCTTTATAACTAGCTTCAATTTTCTGTCCTTGTTTTTTTTTTCCTTATTTCCTTATTTTCTTTTCTCTCTTTTGTCCTTTTGATTCGATTATGGTTAAGAAGCGGCAAGATTCATTCTGCTACTTTGAGATTGGCCCATTTGGGGACCAGGGCCTTGACTTTGACTGTCCATTCATCCATTTGGAAGAGCCTATTTGTATGCCTAAAGTTATGGTTTCGAGCTTTTAACAAGTTGGTCAAGGACCCACTTGTCATTCATGGATTTGGATGATTAGAACACTTTTCAACTCTTTTTCTTAAGTAGGTACTTGATATGATGGTTTCACTTGAAAGTAATAATTTTTTGTGATTAATTACTCATGAGGATTACAAACTGCTATAAGTTTACTTAATTGAGAAAACAGAGTTATTATTATGATATCATTTTTTTTTAAATACAGAAACTTAAATTAATAGAAAAACAAATTTAATCTCCTAAAATATTTGAAGATGGTTTGCAAAGGCTAATTTAAAAGATGAAAGAACGTTTTAAAATCGGTTAACTGAACTTAAATAATTGAGGCAGAGGCAGGACTAGAAGATTTTTATTGAAGAGACCAAAGAAGAATACGACTTATTTAGGAGGACCAAGTTAAAGAATTTATTTTTAAAAACAAAGTATATGTGAACTTGATTTTTAACAATTTTGGAGTACTTATCACCCCTAAATTGAAGTTAATGTCATGATATATACCATATGAATTGACATAATCATATACTTCATTGTCAATTTTTCCAAGATACTCTTTCTCATTCAAACGATCTATTGAATTTTTATCACCATGATTCATTAGATGCTTCATGAGTTTCTCATATATATTTTCTTGGTCATGTTCTCAATGTGATCATAATGTCTACAGCTAAACTTAATTGTTACCGTAGAAATGTTAAAGAAAAATAACTTAAAATGATATATTTTACAATAACCTATTACACTGATTACCAAAATATAAATATTAATATCAGCATCAAAGAACGATTTTTTTTCTTTCTTCTTTTTGAAAATTTTAATATTTATAATCTAATATAAAATGGCAAAAATATAAAAAAATAATCATAAAAAATTATTTATCAATATACACATTTAATTTACCCATCCTTTCCTAAACTACACATCTTTTTCAAAGTGAGTAAATACTCAATTTAGTCCCTGAAATTGTAGGGTCGTGTCAACTTAGTCCCTGACATTATCGAAATTCCAACTTGGTCCCTGAAGTTGCAAAACGTCGATCAGGTTAGTCCCTCCGTCAACTGGGGTTACCTAACTCCGTCAGTGTGGATGACATGGTCCGTTAAGTGCACACGCGGACGCCACCTCATTCTTCCATGTCAGCTCATCCTTACCCATAATGTCAGGGACTAAACTGAGACTTTTGGAGGGTTTTAAAAACCAACGTCTCTTTCCCTAATTTCGAAGTCTCTGTTCTTCTTCCTCTTCCTCACTCTCCTTCCCTGCAACCTCAAAAAATTTTCGCAGGTATTGGTGATGAAGATGGGTGGTGATTCGTCATTTTCGCACTCAAGGGGTAAGAAACCCATGAAACAAAGTTTGTCTTCAAGCTCTAGGGTTAATGGGTCACAAAGCCACAACCCTTTTGATTTGGTCTGTGAATGTGAGAGGAGAGTAGTGTTACGAATTTCTAAAACTCCTAGGAACCCAATGAGGGCCTTCTATCAATGTCCATTGCCAAAGGTAATGTAAGTTTTGTTGTTTCAGTTCTAACGGTTAGGGATTTTGAAGTGTCTAATGTTTTTCAATTTTTTTGCAGAATGGTGGAAATTGTGGCTATTTTATCTGGTTTGATGAACTGCCTGACCTATTTAAATCCTTTCAAAATTTGAGTGACCAAATGGAGAAGGCTGAATTGGAGAAGGATGAAATGGAGAAGGCTGAAAATAATTTAGAAGAGAATGAAGAAATGTGGAAAGCAGAGCTGATGGCCAAGGTTGATATTTTGGGGAGAAATGTTAGGATATTAAAATTTTGGGTTGCCTTAATGTGTGTTTTGCTAAGTTTATGTCTTGTATTTTGTCTTGGTAGGCAGAGTTCATAATGGGTGTTTTGTCCCTGTTTATGTAATATGTGATTTGTTTATGTCCCTGTCTTGTTTTTTCAGTCCCTGTTTGTGTGTTTTTCACTAATGTAATGTGTTCTTGTTAATGCAATGTAATGGGTTACTTTCAGTCCCTGTTTTCAGCCTCTGTTTTCAGCCCCTGTTTTCAGTCCATGTTTTCAGTCCCTATTTTTGTTAAACTTAAAGCAACAATGAACACAAAATGATTTCATAAAATGACATTAACTTCATTAAAATAAGCACCACAAAGGTGTCCAAGTACATACTCCAAAAAGCATATGTAAAACACTGTGCAGTTACAACCAAAAAAGATAAGCAAACTAAAACACTACAATTACATCCAAAATGTTCATAATCTAATTATAACTACTTTTCATGGCTTCCTTGGACGAACATTTTGCAGTCCTGGAGTTGGAATGAACTGCATAAACTGTGGTCGTCCCCCCCTGAACTCTGTAGAACCTGGTGGTGCTGGAATTTGTACCATCATAGGTTGTGGATGAGCTGGTGGAGGTGGTGGTGCTACTGGACTTGATGCTATTGGAGGTGGTTCTACTGGACTTGATGCTTCTGCCGGTGCCCTCATTGGTGTTGCTTTAGCTCCTCCAACATTGCATGGTATAAGTGGACCTCTCATACCATATCGTCTTCCCTGCACTTGTTGAATTCGAAAAAAGATAGTATCAAATTAGTCCTTTACATAAGTAACTTATAAGCAAAATAGTCCCTAACATAACTAACTTATAAGCAATTTAGTCCCTGACATGACTAACTTATAAGCAATAAAGTCCCTGACATTACCAGATAAATTTCAATCTAGTCCTTGCAATGCCCAAAATGTCTAAACGTGCATAAGATAAACCATACCCTTGGTGCTGCTGGTCTTGGTGCCTGCACCAATGGCCTTGGTGCTTGCATCACTGTTCTTGGTGCCTGCACCACTGCTCTTGGTCCTTGACTTGATTGCTGCTAAGTAGACACCAAATGAAACCATCCAGATGTTTAGAATATGCATTACAGATCAAGTATTGAATTATACATATTGTTACCTACTTACCTCTGTGGGTGCATCTTGGGATTGCACTGGATCATAAATTGGTGCAGATTGAGACAGTGGCACCTCAGAGTGTTGCACCTGTGATGATTTCCTAATCCTAGGTCTTTGAGGCACTCCTTGATTCATGCACCCTTTGCTGTTATGACCATCCATACCACATCTAGAACATATCCACACAGGATATGACCTCCTAAGTTTACTACAAGAGACTGGTTCCTCATTCTCATCCTTCCTTCTTTGTTTTTTTGGCCTCCCTGCCTTTCTCCTGATGTTAGGTGGAACAGGTTTGTCATATCCACTAGGTGTCCAGAATTGCTCTGATTGGGTTGGCTGGATAAAATAAGCATAGGCTGCATTGTAGGACCCTATGGTTAGCCAGCCATGACAGTGGTCTTCTGGCCTTTCATTTCTGTATGCAATTGCAGCACAAGAATGCATACCTGTGCATGCTTCTGGCCTTTCATTTCTGTATGCAATTGCAGCACAAGCATGCATACATGGCATTCCTGTGCCATAAGTCAAAACCAAAACAATGTTACATAAGTGTCTAATCATAAGTCAAAACCAAAACAATGTTACATACCTGTTAGTTGCCAAAATCTGCAAGTGCAAGTTTGTTTAGCCAAATTGACATCCAACTTAAATGGATGGTTTTGCACCTCAAACCGCATTCCTTCATCATCACCTGACCAAATAGGGGTCCACATGTTGCTTGCCACCTTCTCTTTATCCAATCTACTTTGCTGCTTAGGACATAAATGACTTGTCCTCCCTGCTAGTTTCAACTTGTTTGCAGTCATGGTCCTCATGATATAACACCTAACTTCCTCCAACATGGTGAGAATGGGCTTGCCACGATAAGGTCCAATCTTTGAGTTGAAAACTTCACAGGTATTGTTGGTGACATTATCAACCTTGCAGTTATCCTGGAAGTGTGCCTTCGTCCAAGATTGTTCGGGCCACTTGTTGAGATACTCCCATGCCTTCACATTATGTAGCTTCAGATCATCCATTTTGCTTTGCCATTGTGTTGGTGTGGTGCACATAGCACAGTTCCAAACCACACCCCTCAATTCCTTCTCCTTATGTGTTTTAATAAAATTCCTCCACAAATGCATGGCACAATACCGATGTGGCACACCAGGCATGACTTCCTGCATGGCTGGTATCAATCCCTACAAGAAGTGTACACTATCAGTATTAAAGAAGTCCCTAACATTACTAACTTAATGTCAATTAAGTTCCTGCGATTACTGAGATAAACATATAAAATATATAAGTTACCTTTTGCATGTCAGACATGAAGTTCCAACCATGTTGCCTATAGTCACCAAGAGCTTCATGCAACAAGGTCAAGAACCATTTCCAATTGTTCTTATTCTCCACATCCACAACCCCATATGCAATCACAAAAATGTGGTTATCTGCATCCTGTCCAACAGCAGATAACAATTGTCCACCATAATACCCTTTTAAAAAACATCCATCCAGACCAATGAAAGGCCTGCAACCTGCCTTAAATCCCTTTATGCACCCATCTAAGCATACAAATAACCTGTGAAATTGTGGTGGTGCTTGTGGTTGTGGTATGGTGTTAACCTTAACTAGGGACCGAGGATTGCTCCTTAACAACTCATGAGCATAATCCCATAATTTACCATATTGCAGCTTTTCATTCCCTTCCACTGATTCTCTTGCTTCCTTCATTGATCTGAAAATCATCGATCTATCAATGATCACATTGAACTCCTTTTTTAGGAAATCAAACACTTCAGTGTGTTTGATAGAGGGTTGGGTTCTAATCTTCTCCTCTAGCTTTTTAACCACCCACTTTCTGTTTGCTTGATTATTCTTGAATGCTCTGCAGCAAGTGTGCTCATCCTTAAATGTCTTTATTTGGAAGCTTTTTCTCATGTTATTCCGTGCACAATAAATCTCCCATTCACATCCTATTTCCTTGCACTTTGCTCTTGCTCTTATGGCATCATTTTTAACCCACTTTATAGGCCTACCCAAATTGATAGTGTATTCCTTCACTGCTGCCTTGAATGTTGCTAAATTTGGAAACTCCATTCCAAGCTCCAAGCAAACATTTCCAAAATTTGCAGCTTCATTAAATTGAGGGAAATTTTGGTTATTTTCTCCATCATCATCCTCATCAGTGCTAATAGGATCCCTCAACTCTTCCGACTTATAACATTCATCTTCATCACTGATCCCTTCATTGAAATGACTCCACTGTCCTGCACCAGATTCCCGGAAATTTACATAACAATCATCTGCACGAGATTCCCCTGAACTGGAATCATCAATGTTTGGTGTTGGTGACCTCTTCCTTTTCCCTTTTTGCACCTTCTTTCCTTTTCCAGAACTTCCAACTTTTTTTCCTTTTGAAGAACTGCCAACCTTTTGCACTTTTCCAGCCTTCTTACCCTTACTTGAACTCCCACCCTGCTTTCCTGCAACAATAGCGAAAATGTCAGTATCAAAACAGTCCCTGAAAATGTCAGTATCAAAACAGTCCCTGAAATTAGTTACTTAAACTCAAAACAGACCCAAAAATAGTGCTGCACTTACCTTTTCCCTTCCTCATCCTTTGCTGCACTTCATCATACTCAAATTCTCCTGAAAGAACCAATGCAGAAGGCCTATAGTGGCTGTCTTCTGCACTCTCATCAGCTGTAGAATGGAGGTCCTCATCATTCATTTGTTGCTCAGCCACAGCTTCCTCAATAACTACATCCTCATCCACTACTTCATCATCAACAACATCCTCAATCACTACTTCATCAGCCACAACATCCTTAATAACTACTTCATTAGCCACTGCTTCCTCATCCACTACTTCATCATGCACAACATCCTCAATCACTACTTCATTAGCCACAACATCCTCAATAACTACTTCATTAGCCACTGCTTCCTCATCCACTACTTCATCATCCACAACATCCTCAATCACTACTTCATCAGCCACTGCTTCATCAGCCACTTCTTCGACGTTCACATTTTCCTCAACAACATCCTCAACAGGTGGCAACAAGAGAATAGGTTCAGGCACAGACACAGGGTGCAAATAATACAACTCAATCTCATTGCCATTGCTCATAGCATCATTCACCATCTCCATTAACCTTGCATCAGTGTTCAATTGAATCAAACCAAGGTCCAAATCCCAACCTGGTCTCCTCCATAATATATTCTCAATACCAGCATAGCCATGGGAGGATTTGACAATTCCATTCAAATCAAACAAATTCAGTTTGTCTGAATCGATATCATCCCATACATCCATCTCCCCACCCACATACTCTAGAATTTTACTCTCATTCCTAACTAACACCCCTCCATGGTACATAATCAATGTGATATAAGAATCCATTCTGCAAAATAAGCAAAGCATGGAAGAAAAATCAGAAAACAGAGCATAGGGAATAAAAATCAGAAAACAGAGCATAGGGAGGAAAGATCAGAAAACAAACCCTAGGACAAGTAGATAAAGCATGCAAAATAAGCAATGAAGCAAGATTCACACAAATAAGCACCCTAACCCAAGTACATTAACGCGAACAAGACGAAAAACACCCTAACCCAACTACAGTGACACGAAGAAGACGAAGTTAAAAATTCTAACTTTCAGAAAAATAAAGAAGAAGAAAAAGTTGTGAACCTGTGTGATGATAGCCTAGAACTGAAGGAACGTTCGAGCAGGTCTTGATGGCCTTCGTCGCGAACGTATAAGCAATGACAGAGGAAGAAGACGTAGGGGTTAGGGGAAGAGAAGAGAAGCGCGGGAAGATGAAGGGGGTGATGAGAATAGGGACTGAAATGAGATTTGCAGGGTGTGTCGTTCTGATATGGCGTCCACGTGTGCACTTAACGGGCCAAGTCACCCATACTGACGGAGTTAAGTAACCCCAGTTGACGGAGGGACTAACCTGATCGACGTTTTGCAACTTCAGGGACCAAGTTGGAATTTCGATAATGTCAGGGACTAAGTTGACACGACCCTACAATTTCAGGGACTAAATTGAGTATTTACTCTTTTCAAAGTATTGGGAAGTCTTCTATGATTTTTTTTCCTTTTTTTTTTAAATTTCAAAATTTATGTGTAGTCAACCAATCAGAAAATGATACATCATTACAAATATTTGACTCTTATCCTAATTATCTTAAAAGTCACTCATATCATGATTTTTAATTGGCTGTTAGTATAAAAAAATTTACGTTGACAATACATACCAATTAAACACATTACTTTGATCATTATAAAAAACATAGAATGGAAGTCAATTTCTCCACACGGTTTATTTAAAAGATGTGTAGTTTTTTTTTCTTCTTACGATATCTCGCGTGTAGCTGCAGAGACTAATCATTCGAGTCGGATAGGATCACAAGGGCGGCAAAGATCTCCTTTAAGATGTACATTGAACAATAACTGAAAAAATGTGTATTTTGATAAATATTTTTTTTTGGATTATTTAAATAATTCTGCCATATAAAATCCATGGAAATAGGCAAAGGGCACTCCATAGCACAAGGCAGAAGTTACCTTATTTGGTGCCACACAAAGGAGACATAGCAGAAACCGTCAACTTTACTTGCAACTATTGTGATTTTATTTGCAGGCACACACACACACGTGGGTTTGCTTACAGTTACTCTCTCTCTCTCTCTCTCTCTAGACTTTGACTGCACAAGAATGTAACTTCTTTTCAACATTCAAACTAGTACAAGGGACGAGGTTCAAACTTTAATGACAATTCTCAAAGCATGGAACCTCAAATAAAGAATCTTTATTTTTTGTTTTCTCTAAAAAAAGAACTCTTTTTTGGTTTCCCATAGTCCTCAGAAGGAAACAAAGAACAAACGGACGAATCATAGCCTTTGCTCTAAACCCTCATATATATATTAATATTAATTAATAATACATGTGAATGAAGGGACACATATCCATTTTCCCTTTTGACTCTCTTCTTTTTTTTGTTTTTGTTTTTCTGATTTCAATACCAATTTTTTGTGCAAGGAAGACCCAACCCATTTGCACGTACACCCATTTTTCTGTCTCATCTTCTATCTTTTTGGGAATCATCAAATACTTGTTTGTTGATATAATATATATGTAAGTTTATGTCTTATTGGAAGAGGAACTTTGGATCCTTTGGCAGCCAGTTCTCAGTTCTAGAACAAGGATTTTTCAGGTTCATTTTTTTCCTTTCCTAATTTCTAGAATCTATCCTTTCCCTGAAAATATTCTGTTTGATAATTGATGCTGGAAGGGCATTGCCTAAGAGTTTGACTTTTATAGGAATCAAATTTGGGCTTTCAAAGCATTTTCAAGGGTGGCAATGGTTTCTAAATGACTTTGATGTCTTTCTTCATGAATGCCATTTTGTGTTAACAATTGCTGTGATTTTGGAGTAATGGATTGGCTCATTCTGAGAAATTAATACTTGTTGCATTGTTTTGCACTCAATATTTTCTGAGCCATTGTAAGTTCATTCTTTGCCAATTTGAGTGATGGATTTGGTTCCTCTAAAGTGAGAGAGTAAGGGAGTATCTTGATTTGATAAAGTGCATAGAGATCTCAACCCCTACATTTTCACTTTAGAGGAACCAAATCCTTGGGTGATACCCCATGCGTTTCTTGTAATCTGAATATGTTTAGTTTTCTTTGGGTGTGTGATGAACCCTTTGAGATGCCCTTTTTTACTTATGAATAGTTACTGAGAAATGATCATGTTGTGTGCATTAATTAATTTCCTGTGATCTAATATTTGTGATGTACTAATGTACAGGTTTCCCTCCCCCACCTCCTTGATTGGGAATTTAGATGGACAATGAATTTGAGTTTAGACAAGCAGTTTCAGATATGATACCAAGCAATCAGCAGAGGAAAAAACAGGTTTTTCATTTTAATTATATTGGGTTTCTTGTGTGTATCTGTGTCTCTAATTCACTGCCATTGATATCTAATTCATTTTAATTATATTCAAGTCATGTTTGTGTAATGTTTATTGCACATACTTGATTTAATGTTTTTTTTAATTATTCTTCTGAATGTATTTCAGTCGTTTATTCGGAAAGTTTTGACCATGAAAGAGAGAAATGGAAGTTCAATGCCAATGGGAAGAGGTTCGGTTGATCCACTTGGTGAGTTCCATGGAAATTCATTCTGGTTGAATTAAATTGAGGCAGACAATATTCTGTCTATGTATCTAAAGATATGGGAAAGCTAGAATAATCTTTTTGCATTATGGTGACCAGCATAGACATTGATAATATCTGTTGGTTATTATTTTTCGAAGATACCATTCAACACTTCAACTTGCTTTCCTGAAAAGGTGGAATCGCTACTTTTCTATTGAAGAGAACATTTATTAAGAATCACTACCTTTATGTTGCAAGAGAATGTTCATTCCTTCTTTCTTTGTTTCCCTTTGAATGGAACCTTTTTTTTTTCCCCTTCTATCTTATAAGCATGATAATTTTAAAAAATCCATCTATAGTGTAAAAGGTTAGGAGATGAGTTGGCTGAACTGATAATAGAAAGTTCACATTGGCTGAGTGGAACATCCAAGGCTATTTGATGTAATATATAACAATATATTCATGCTTGGGTTTTAGCTAGTGTAATAGATGAAGCAATTAATGGTGGATGCATTTTCTCTTTCTCCGTTAATTATCCATCACATCTCTTTTTATCTGGGCACACAAAATTCCTTCTTACTGATAAAAGATAATAGGTGGGAATTGAGAAAGGCATATACCTTTTGTGCTTGGTGATACAATATCCCTACGTATTACCAGTTGTAAGAAGAATTTATCATTTTTCTTCTTCTTCTTTTGGCAAGATTTTGGAAAACTGACATGTAAAACCGAGGGCGGAGCATCTAATGATATGATCCAAATATGAGAATATATTCAACTTTAGACTTTAAGCTGGTGCGCGCGCAAGAATGAATTATATCTCTTTTTATCACTCCCTCATCTTCTTCATTATCCAAAATATACCCTTTAACTTTAACTGCATATAAGTTTCCTTATTACCAAAGGAAGATGTGAAGAATAGGAGGACCTTACACTTGACATGTTTCAGCTACGCCCTCATTCTAAAACAAAGTTCCTCTGCATGATCACTTTGACCAATCTCTCATTTTCCTTGTTTATTATATTAATAATAGCTTGAGTTTACTTGCAGAAGCACTTTCTGATTCATCCATTGAAAATCGAGGCTCAGAACCTTCTATGTCTTCTAGTGAAACAACTCAGAATTTCAGGTATTTATAAGAAGATTTTATTTTTTTGGTTGTTTATAACTTTCTGTTATTACAATATTTATGACCAGGTTAATTATCACCATCATTTGATTTTTTTTAAAATCCTAGAGTTTTCGCAGCAACATGGAATGTAGGAGGGCAATGCCCCAGTGGGAACCTTGATCTGAGTGATTTTCTTCAGGTCCGAAATGAGCCAGATATATATGTTTTGGGGTATGCTCTCTCTCTATCTCTCTCATACTTCTGGTGTTTTTAGTCCATGAAAAAGTTTTTAATCCATAATACGCCCCTTCTTTTAAGTGAGTTAACTTACTATGATTCTTTACCTCACTTTAGTTAACTAACTATCCATCGATAATTAGTGATTTTGGAAGTTCAAAACTGTGAGCTTTATGACTTGTCATGTAACAAATTCACTGCAATATTTGCACCATTTGCCAGTATTACATGTGCTGTTATCTCCTTGTTAGGCAGAAAAACACTAAAATTGGGGATTTCTGCCTTAATTTATTCTCAATGTAAATTTATTCTCAATGTAATCTGTGTTCATTCAACTTTTTAGCTTTCAGGAGATTGTCCCTTTAAACGCGGGAAATGTGCTGGTATTAGAGGATAATGAGCCTGCTGCAAAATGGCTTGCTCTAATCAATCAAGCACTCAATGGCCCTCCTTCAGATTTGGCTTCTAGAGGACTAAAACCAACTGCATCATTTGGTGGGTCATTGTTTTTCCAAAAGCCTTCCTTAAAGAAGATTAAGAAAACTTTCAAGAAATTAAATGGAAAAAGGCTAAAAAGTTGTAACTGTATTCTTGAAATGGAAAGGAAGGCTGCTAAGGATTTCTGTTTTCGCTGCCAAGAATCAAATTTAAAGCCAGATGATTCTTCCACTGAAGATGAGGATGACAATTTCCCAATTTCTGTTGCTTTGGCTACTAATCAGATGAAATACAGTCTTGTTGCAAGTAAGCAAATGGTTGGAATATTTGTGTGTGTCTGGATGAGGAAGGAGCTTGTTCAGTATGTAGGCCATTTGAGAATATGTTGCACTAGTCGTGGGATCATGGGTTGCCTCGGAAACAAGGTAGTCTAAAATGTAATTTTTGTATATAACCATTATTTTTTTTTTTATTGCGAATGTGTGTGAAGTATCAATGAATAACTATATTTTATGATAAAATTTTAGTTACTATCTACATCAATGTTTGTTCTGTGGCTGCAGGGGTGTATATCTGTGAGCATGTCATTTTATCAAACAAGTTTTTGCTTTATCTGTAGTCATTTGGCATCTGGCGAGAAAGAGGGAGACGAGCTTCGCAGGAATCTTGATGTCATAGAGATACTAAAGAACACTCAGTTTACAAGGATTTGCAAGACACAATATAGTAGGATGCCTGACAAAATTTTAGATCACGAGTGAGCATCCTCTGGAACTACTTATTTATGAAGAGTTATAATGCATAGATTTTTCAATTGCTTATAACTTTCAGTAAATTTTCATATCCTTGGTCCCAAAATTTCTGATTATATGGAAAAATCTGTCTCCAGCCAAATCATGTGGTTTGGGGACTTGAATTACAGAATTTCTTTGAGCTATGATGATGCAAAAAGGCTTGTGGAAAAGAAGGATTGGCCCGCACTTTTTGACAAGGATCAGGTAATGTGCCAAAACTTTTGCTAGAATGATTTAGCATTGTTTTATTTAACCTTTGGATGGCTGGGTGGTCCTTACTACTATGACTTATAATCTTAGTAAGTACTATTCTTGAATTTTGTCAAATTCTAGCAAAATATTCTGGCTGTGTAGCATTACTCTCATATATAATGTCTTCCTAGTTTTTGGTGCATAGTTTTCAGTTACACCAAAAAAAACTACGAAACTAGAAATGGAAGATATTCATTTTTGATATATGTTGTTCATAATCTTCTGAAAATTTAACTGTAGCTCCACTAGACATTTGCAAGTATCTATTATTTTGTAGTGACTTTTAGTTACTTTTCTGGTTATACATTTATATATTTTCTTCTTTTCATAGCTCAAGATGGAAAGGGAAGCAGGTCGTGTATACAAGGGGTGGAAAGAGGGGAAGATCTACTTTGCACCTACTTACAAGTATCCCTTAAACTCAGATACTTACTATCTTGAAGGTGTAAAAGCTTCAAAGAACAAAAGGAGAACCCCAGCTTGGTATGTGTCAGTTTGATGAATTTAATACAAGATATATATATATATATATATATATATATATATATATATATATTCTTTTAAATCTGAATATTGAAAGATTGCAGGTGTGATAGAATCTTGTGGCGTGGAAGGGGAATACAGCAACTTTCCTACGTACGTAAAGAACTGAAGTTTTCTGACCATCGACCTGTTTGTGCAACATTTTTAGTAGAAGTTGAGGTTATGTTCAAGGGACAAAAGAAGAAAGTCTCTACATTAAACTTTCAAATTGAAGATCTAGTACCTAGAAGAAGTTCATATTATTCTTGAAATTCCTAAGGTAACAACTAAAATTTATAATGATATCATGAAAAAGCAGCATGCATGAGTCTTGACCAAGGTTTTAAATTACGGTTGCGATTGTGTTGTGTTTATCGCAATTGCAAAAAAATGTAGCCGATGCGACCGCAATTGCATTCGCGTTTTAGTTTCGGAAACCTCAAAAACCAAAATGTTGCGGTCCAAATTACGGTCGCGGACCTTTATTTAAAACCGTGGTCGTGACAATATTATATGGTATTGCAAGAGAAAGAGTTTGACCATTGTGAAGTGCATCTTTGCATTTTAGAGAGTAAAACTGCTTTGGAATTCAATGTCTGATTTTTATGAAATATAAGACATTAGATAATGATTCATAAACTTAGACAAATTCAAATTATTAAGTTATTTTAATCAACCTTATCCAGCTACACCTATCTTAACTGCTCCTTAGAAATGATAGGCATGCCTTTTCCCCTCCTAATACGAGCTTCTAGTTTCAGTAGTTTATATGCTTCTTTTTTTTATCAATGCAAATAGAGATCAACAATGGACAATTTGTAAGTGCTTTTTTGATTTATAAACAGGTATTGATGCAACTACAATGTCTGCAAGAGTGAATAAATATCCAAATTTCGCCATTCTCGGGGAATAAGAGTTTAAAAGGTTTTGGTTTGGAAACTATCAAGGCACAAGATATAGTATTTGAGAATTGAAGGAGCTTTGGAAATGTGCCAGGAAGGGAGTGATTCTTGCATGGTTACGTCTCCATCGGGCACAACCAAGCATGTCGTTAACGAAGATGTATTCAGTTTTTCCCTCACTTTTTGTATGTGAGATTAATCCTCAATGGGATACTTGACCATAATTGTTTCTCGGTATACTCAAACATAGAAAGAGTAATGTTATATCCTCAAAAAATACTCTCTTAATAATTTTCTTAATACTTAAATATAGTATTAATAAAAAAAAAATAATTAACATCTTAGTAAAAAAAAAGTTTAATATTTTTTTGTTTAGTAATTAAGAAGATTATGTAGAGTATATATATTTAGTAATTAAGAGGATTCTTTAGAGTATTTTGAAAGAAATGCTACACTTCTCTTTACATCAAAAGCTATACTGAACTGCCAGGTGCTCCTCCAACTGTAAGTAAAAACACTATACATTTATCATAAATGCTAGCAACACACTCTTTATTATTAAGTTAATTTTATGTGGGATCCATTAAATTTCATGAGTCCACTCTCTATTCAACGAGTCCCACATGAAATTTATCGAATAATAGAGAATCTCTTGAAGGGGGTGTGATAAAGAATATGTTGGTAACATTACTCATACATTTAATAATACGAATCACGAGAGCATCTAAAAATTTATCAAATTTATTTAGTCTCAAATTTACAAACGTGGGATATATTAGTCCCGAGTTTTGACGTCCATTACTTGCCTAAGCGTCCAATTAACCATCCAACTTGGCCCGTTAGTTATTTGCATGACATATGACGAATTTCCACTGTGAAAAATGAATGAAAATTAAAAAAAAAAATGCATAATTTTCAGGTATTTTGAGTTTCAAAATTGTGCATGTTCTTTTTACTTTTTATTCGTTTTTCATAAAGGAAATTCGTCATAGGCCACGTAGAACTACTAGAGAATTAGGTATGATGATTAATGGGAGACGTTAGCAAGTAAATAGACGTCAGAACTAAACCTAAAGACTAATGTGTCTCGCATTTGTAAATTTGAGGGATTAAATGATTAATTTATTTTTTTTAGAGACTAAAAGTGGATTCCCAAAAATTTTCAGGAACCAATTTGGACTTTCACTCTAAAAATTTCTTTGATTGCAGACAGGGTCAGACTATAGAATTTTAAAACAAGCGTGGCCCAACTCCCCTAAATGAACCACATGTTGGTTAAATGGGCCTTAGCTAGCTACACATCTTGTTGTACTGTTTTTCTCTCTTTTTGGTGGGTTCGAATAATAAAAAAAAAAAAGAAAACCGAAACAAAAATAAAAATAGTGAAAGAAAAGAAAAGCTGAAGTAACCTATCTTCAAAAAAATTTGTAGTGAGGGGTTATGTTAATCTCGATTTTTAATCTGTCTTTGTAAGGCATGGCGATTAATTTCTTGAAGAATAATGCTATTGCCCAATTTTTTTATAACAATATTATAGATATCGAGTATTCACTTAATAATAATTAATCTCTGTCGAGGAATTTGTTGGACACACAAAATGAGTTTTTTCCTCTCAACTAAGTTTTTCTTCATACACAAGAGCTAAGATTCGAACATCTGACCACTTGTTTAAGATGTTCAAATCTCTGAACATTTGAACTAACTACATGTTGGTTGCTATTGCCCAACTTGAATCCATGGAGTAAATTTAAATATTTATAATTATTTGATAAATTCATATATCCAGCACACTTTCTGATTAAGGAAATTACATTGATTTGTTTTGATATTTGATTTAATTATAATTGATACTTCTCTTACTTTAAAAATTATATTGATATTTTTGAGATTTATGTTATAAGGAGTATAAATATAATGAAAATATAATTCTCAAAAAATAAATATAATGAAAACATAAATCTCAGAAGTAAGTGAAATATGTTAAATAACAGCATAAACCTTACATAAAGCACTCACAATAATTATCTAAAAACAAAAACCCTAATATATATTTTTTTAGGAAAATCTGCATTGTAAAACTTTACCATCAATCTGTTTGATAAAATTAGCTGTTAGCGAATAAGTTAGCCGATAATGAATAGCTTATAGCGGATAGCAGATGAGGTAGCTGATAGCGGATAAGCTAGCTTATTTTTTGTAGAAATGTTTGGTAAAACTAGCGGTTGAACTAGCTGAAAAATATAAAAAGACATAAAAGGACATCTTCATTAATGATTTTACATAAAAGAGAGAGAAGAGAATAAAGGTAGAATTAAATGTAGATAATAAGGATAAAAGTGGAAAGAAAAATGAAACGCTATAAGCTCAAACGCTACTTCGAGCCTGTTTGGTAAAATTAGCTGTTAGCGAATAAGCTAGCTGATAGCGGATAGCTTATAGCGGATAGCGGATGAGGTAGCTGATAGCGGATAACGGATAAGCTAGCTTATTTTCAGTGGAAATGTTTGGTAAAACTAGCGGTAGAACTAGCTGAAAAATATAAAATGACATAAAAGGATATATTCATTAATGATTTTACATAAAAGAGAAAGAAGAGAATAAAGGTAGAATTAAATGAAGATAATAAGGATAAAAGTGGAAAGAAAAATAAAACGCTATAAGTTATAAGCTATAAGCTCAAACGCTACTAGCGTTTGAAAAAAACGCTATAAGCTCGTGACAGAGGCGCTTATCAAACGAGACTACTTTCTCATCTGCTATAAGCTATCTGCTATAAGCTCGTAGGAGTGTCTTGCCAAACAAACTCTTCAAGTAGCTGGAAAAAACGCTATAAACTCATAAAAAAATGCTATAAATTTGTGACAAAATATTTATCAAATGAGACTATATTCTCCTCCGCTATAAACTAGTAAAAATGCCGTCATAAACAGACTCAATATATTCGACCTTACACCCCCAATGTTTATTTCGGATCGTAATATTAAATTAATATGGAAACAGCTCTTTTGTTTTTGTGGTGTCAGTCTTATAATAATAACTGAAACAATGTCTCTACATTTTTCTTCTCTCTCTCTCTCTCTCTTTCTTTTTCTTTTCTTTTCGTTTTTTTATGGTAGCAATCTCCAAATGTCCTAACTGAACAAAATGACCTAATAAATAATTTTTTTGCGTAAATCAGAAAATATCGAACGATTTTTTGGGCTGTGTTTACACTTTTACTACAACTAGATTAGTAGAGTATGAATAATTTTACACTTTTTGTTTCAAAATACATCTCTCTTCAAATAATTTTTGGGTCAATTTACGTTTCATTTTAGAAATCAAGTATTTATTATTATTTTGAGTTTTAAAATTTATTCTTATCTTTTTAATAGTTCCACTAAATAAAATATGAAAGAGTATCAACGGAATGATTTTGTCAAAAAAAAAAAAAATCAATGGAATGATAAAACTTTAATTATTTTTCAAAAGGATTTTTTTTTAAAATAAGAGTACAAACACACCATAAACTTACCACATCTTGAAATAACACCATGAACTTTCAAACTCAGATGAACGGCAGTGATAAAAAAAAACTCAGATTGAACGTCCCTTTACATTTTCGAAACTTAATAAATAGGTCTTTTATAGATAATTAAATAAAAACCAACCGTCAAAATATATCAGATGAACGGCCCTTTACATTTTCGGGAACTTGTACAAGTAAACGTTGACGAAATCAATAAATTCTCGATTCTATTAACCAAACTTTATACTAGTACTTGATTTTGGCCTCAAAATATATCATTTTGGTTGATATTATTGTTTTTGGGTACTTGCATTGAATTTTTTTTGTTTTGTGATATATTTTGAGGTTATAAAACTAATTTTATCTTATTATTACTTTTAGGGTTTTGCTAACCAATATCCCAAGGACATTGATTAAGGAATCAATAAGAGGCAAATTTGTATTGGAAAGATAAATATAAAACTTTTTAATACATTAAATACATCACTTCCTATACAAAATTTTCTTATTTGATTCCTTAACCAATACACAATGCCCTTAGGGCATTGATTAGTATTCTCCTTACTTTTATTATGTTTTGTTAAACAACAAAACATGTTAAGTGCCTTCTATTCTTTCTTAGAAGTATAATCTAAGAAATAATAGAAGACGATTTTGGTTTATATCTCCCCATAGTTTTGTTTTTTTTTCTTTTATCAATAAATTTATGATAACATAGGATCACCGTGTTTAAAAAGAAGTAACTAATAGAGTTGGTAAAACATTTAGTCATATTTATACTTTAGGGAAATGCTAACCAATGTCTATAGGATATTGATTAAGAAATCAAACATAGAAAAGTTATATTGAAAAATGATGTGTTCAATACATTAAAAGTTGAAAAGCTGCGATTTTCAATAAAAACTTTCTACGTATTGATTCCTTAATCAATGTCCTTAGGATACCAGTTAGTATGAGGTGGAAATTGAAATGTTGAATATTAATTAATTTTATTAAATTATATTTGGGGTCGTAAGGTACACTTTTTAAATAATATATTTTGAAAAATATATACAATTAGAGTTCATAGTCGAGTTTATAATTCGATTTTATTAGAATTAAAGGGTTTATCTAAACTCTCAAGGTTGATCCTTAAATTTGTTGGATTTTGTGAGTATTTCAAAAGAGATAAATCCTATATTGCTTGGTGATAGACCTCCTCCAATGTTTATAAACCAACAAAGGTTTTAAAGCTACAAAAGAGCTTGTGAGAGGGGAAGCTTTACGCTCATGAGAATGGCCCAAGTTGGGCCAACATACGTAGTGTAAATCCTTCGATTTACCTCCCTTACGCACGATTAAGAGGGTGCCACCTTTTTAGGTTGGGCTTAATTAAATTATCTTTTGCGAAAATTTAATTTAATTATTTAGTAAGCCTTATCTTGAAATAGCTATATACTCCACCGTCCACCTTTAATTTCCCTATTTTCTATTTTCAAGAGATAATTTATCCTTCCAATGTCAATATCTTTTCTACATAAGCTCATCTTCAATTCCGAGTACAATACTTGTAATTCGAAATTATTCTCTCCTACTTCTTGTTCTGTCTTGCTATCTGAATAGCCAAGAGGAGTCAGTTGTATCCTGGGAGAACTTCGACTGCTGCGAAATATTCCTTGATCGAGGGCAATGCTTTAGCACGCCCCTGACTGATACTACCCGTCTGTTCCGGCATTATTACAACAAAATTTAGTCAAATACAATTAATTTTTAATAATTAAATCTGTTTAATAGTTTGAAATCTTTAATTATGTATTTACTTTAAACGAAATGTATTTTGGAACATAAAGAATAATAAATTATAAATTTAAATCTTGGTAACTTTGATTGTGACAAAATAGAAGAAGATATAAATGATGAGACCGATTACACATGCCAAATTACCCACGTTCTTCTAGACAACTGTTAGAATAGTTTGAAAGTCTGCATTTTCTTATAATGCCTTTCTGCGAGGCACAATATATATTTTTTTAACTTTTCAGCAGTTGTTTTATTTTATACCTAAGTCATTTGCCTTACCTTGGTTTGAGCAACAATGATCAGTTGATTGCAATTGTAAATCTCAGAAATAGTAGAATCCAAAGTTGCCAACCAACCATCTGTAAATTAATCACGTTCTAGATCACGTGGCATCCCAAAAAAGATAAAATCAATGTAAACCTAATCTGTGCTGATTTAGCTTTGGAATTTGTAAGCTGAACTAGTCAAAGATTTGTCACATGACACACCTGCATCCCACTGCAAAATTTTCAAATTTAGTCCAAGTCACCAGACAATAAATTATACAAACAATATGATATGTATAACATTAACATCACACTCATAATCCAAGAGTTAATATACATACATATATGTCCATAATTCATCATTACAAGAAGCATAGGTCAAGTAAAAGACATCCTCCAATCTAAGTCAGCAAGGACCATGAAATCTTTCTGCAGCTTAATGATTGCTGTTATCTTTGCCATAACATTGATGCTTTCACTTGGGGTTAATATGTCACAAGCTAGGACTCACCCATCTTCTTCCTTAGTTTCAAAAATGTCTCCAACCTCACAAGCTTTCTCACATTCACTTTCAGACAGAGAAGGGTCCAAATCAACTCAAGAGCCTGTGGTAGCTGCTAGCCTTAGAAGGATTCCACCTAGCAGACCAAATCCTACACAGAACAAGTAATATTCCCCTTTCTTCATCAAGTGTTTGCTCATTGTTTATCATTATATCAAGAAGTTGACAACAAAGGGTGTATATGTGTACCAGGTTAAAGCCTCGGATAAGGGGCTAATTAAGCTGAGGAACTGGCATGGAGCTTTGAAGTTTCACACTATAAACTGCAGCATCAACTCTGCTGCTATAGTTCTGTTTGATGTTTTTGATTGTCTTCTAGGTCCAAATTCTTAGATTTATTAGTGAGAGTGGTATACTTGAGTTTAGATTGCACTTTATTTTCTCTTATTTTGATGTTTTAGATTATAGAGAATATAGAAGCTAATGAATGTAAAGGTGATAAATAATAGTCATCAGAATGTCAAGACTGCTTTTGATACCCCAAGATTGAAAATTGTTCGTTTAATTTTCCTTACTTTTTCTTTTATAAAAATTGTATGCACTCACGTTTGTATTAGCTTCTTGTTATACTAAGCATAATATCTTGAATTTAATTCTACTCATTTCCCTGTACGTGTTTGACAAATGATTATTTTCAAAGTAAATCTGGGTTATGCAGAAGTTCTGGGATATCAAATTTGATCATGGTAGTCATAGAACTACAGTCTGCAATAAGTTTCTTCTATGAACTATTGTGATCTGCCTCTCCCTCAGGCATTGTTTTATAAGCCCTAAAAAAAGCAGATTTAAAGCCAAAATTCTGGACTTTCAATATGGTATATATTCTGCCACAAAATGAGCTATTTGTAAGCTACTCTGCACTTTGCTGTCAGTAATTGATAAATTATGTTTAATCTCCTTAGCTTCTTAACTTCAATTTGCATATAAGAAGGGGAAAAGTGCAAAATTATGTCCACTCAGTTGTTCTCTTAAACTGGTTACTAAAAATGATTCTTGGACACAATTTTCCTCAAATCATTCCTTACACCTTTTTGTTTAGGAAAAAAAAACAGAAAATGTGTGGATAAATGGGTTTCTCTTATTTTATTATCCATAAAAAAAAGTAATATAAAAATGACGATATAACAAAAAGGTGCAAAAGTGGCGAAACTCCACCAATATATTTGGAGGGTTCAATCACTTGGTTACAAAATATAGAAAGAAAGCACACCCGACCCAATGATAAAGCAAGTGAGGTCATTGCTTTAGGTCTCTAAACAAAATTATTTTTTACTTTAAAAAAAAGCCCACTTTATATGTTTTTATATTATCTTTTTGATATTTTTTGTACATCAACAAACATAAATTATTCTATTTGATATAAAAGCTAACCATCCCTGAAAGAAAGTTCATGCAGCTATATGATGCATAATTCTAAGATCTTTTCTACCAAAAAACTAATAATTCTAAGATCTTTTCTACCAAAAAACTAATAATTCTAAAATCTTTAAATTCAATTTATTTTTAGTTAAATAGAATATCTCAATTTTGTTCGGATCATTAAAATTGTTTACTTTTAAGAAATAAAAAATAAAAAACTACATTAATAACAAAAGGTTCAAAGTTCATTAAAAAATAAGATAATGATAAAAAGAAGTGAAAGACCCCAAAGCCCATTATTTTTCTTAACCCAATATCCTAGCTTAAAACCCATCTGAATCTTAACCCATGGCCCAAATTTCAACAAATTATGTTCTGAAGTTTTAGTTAGAATCGAACAAAATTTCGAACTAGTTAATCCCTTCTTCACTAATTGGAAAGCAACAAGTTCGATTATTCTTGCAAACAAAAGAGTGATAGGAAGCTTAGAAAGGACATTTAGACCATGCAGCGCCTCCTATTCGCAGCCCCTGCATAGGTCAATGTTTACGTAAATTTTAGTTTCATTCACCTCTCCAACATAATGAGAAATTGCTTACGGTTTTCTGATTCTGATCTCGTTTTATAGTTTTTGGTTGGGGAAATAGAGGGGAGGGGAGGGGAGAGGAGATTTTTATAAGCTTTTTTGTTTTGATCAATCTTTTGAAGGGGAGGCAAATGAATAAGAGTAGAATCTCTCTTTACTCAATTTTTGTTTCCCTCCAATATTGGGAATTTGGACTTTGGAGGGGAGGAAAGGAAATTTAAGGAGGTGGTGGAGGACATAAGGATGTGATGTAACAAGAAGGAGGAGGAGAAGGATGAAGGGAAACTTACCAAGCTCTTCTCCATGCCAAAACCATAATACCATACTTCATTTCCCTCTCTTTACTCCTCTCTTTCACGTTGGGCAAGTTGGGAGGGCAGCCCCCTCCCCTCATCTTATTTCAAAGATAACTGCTCATTGCCAACTAGTTCCTCGTTTAGTTGATATATTTCCTCCTTCCTCTCCAAACCTTAAACAACTAAATCCTTAACTTCTCACAAATTATTATTTTTTCCCATTTCAACTATTCATTTTTATTGAAATTTTATCTCGGATAAAAGAAGTCACACCCTTAATATTCTACATAATTGGGATTGGTTTCATAATCTACCTTCTTAAAAGGAATTTGCACCGAATTCGCAAGTTTAACCCAATAACCGACAAATTGCCCTCAAGAAAGAGTAGAGGCGGAGGGAGGGTGAGGCCTTTGATTGCCATGGCCTCCCCCAAGTTTTCAAAAAAAAAAAATCTATATACCTATACATTTTTTCAATTTATATATCAATGGATTTAATCATAATGTAGTATGAATATTTTCTACACTCAACCAATCATATATTATTACATCATTAAAAATATTTGTCTTCTAGGATGATTTGTGATTGGTTGACAGTACAAAAGTTCTTTACACTCACAATGCATATCAATTAAACCCTTTACATTTGTGGTGACATTAATTGGTTAACAATGTAAAAAATTTTATACTGACAGTATATCTAAGTTAAACTCTAATTCTATATCCTCCTAATAATTCTCCTATCTACTAAACAAAGAAAATATTGAATTCTTTTTATATTTTCAAAACAACAAATAGATTACTTTTTCACTTAATTAATATTTTATTTATTTAGTAGTAAGAGGATTAATATGAACATTTTGTAGGAAAATATAATAAAGCTCATCAAAATGTGAGGATACATTAATGGTCGTGAATTTTAATTATTGCACCAACTTAATATTTTATTCAATTTCATATAGTTTGTTTCTATATATTAGTTAATTTTTTATTGTTACTTATGTTATGTATAATTAATCTTGACCCCCTCATAAAAAATTCTTGCCTCAGTCCGTGAGAAAGAGACATGCTTGAGCGGGACAAAAGTACCAAAGAGGCACCCTAACCAAAAGTCTTATACCCTTACTGTATTAAGCTATTATCAATCCAGGCAAATTCCACAAAGTTTGTTTGAGCGAACACATTCTTAGATGCATGCACACAATATCGTACATTCATCAGAACATATAACCAGATCAATTATACAAGTTTCAAGGCTCAAAGCAAATCTCTCAATATCAAAGTGATTTGTACAATCGCAACTCCTACCAGTCAGACGAACTTTGCGTTCTAGGTTAAGCATTAACAGTTATTACTTTTTCAACAAAAAGAATTTTATTTTTCTTATTCATTAGCATTTTGAGCGTTGTGAATCATACCATGCCCCTGTGTGATTACTTTCATTTTTGGTCAACACCTCATTCGTACTTCAACCCAAGCACTTGCATCGTATTATCGTAAGCATCCATCAATATGCCTTAAGACAAACATTGCAACTAATCCAAGCTGAATCATGTAGCTTAACAAAAATCATTGGTAAAATGAGTATAAGGAGAAAATAAAGCAAACAAATGCGATGTATTTGAGGAACAAAAAATTATAATGGAGATTTGCTTTTGGAAATCCTTGAGGAAAGAACCAAATAACTCATAATCGAACCTAATGTTCTAGAAATTATGGAATCAGAATAGTTGGATGTAAGTAATTTCATCTGCTATTATAAAGAGAATATGCAGTTACTTGCAATTGTAGAGGCAATAAAGCTTCAAAACTACAATAAAAATAAGAACTCTGATCATTCTTCTTAGCCATATATAATTATGCAAAAGGTTCATAACCCGAAATAGCAGATGGATAGAGGGACAAAAATAGCCCTAAAATGAAAGGTGAATGACGATATTGAGATAGATGAAAGATAAAAGACGATATCTAATCCGCGTGTAAAGGTGAGAGACCAAAACAATAATTTTGTCGTAGTTTATCCTATAATAATTATGAACCCTCCATTTTGATTGGATCTTTTTAACTTTTATTTTTAGTTTGTTAAAATTTAGGAAAATCCACCTTTGGTCAAAGGGGGATAAAGGTACACATGATTACCAAATTACCAATCTAACATAAAAAAAAGTCAGAGAAAACCTATAAAATATATTTGATGAAGTGATTATTATCGAGACACTTTTGAATCTACTTTTACGAGTGTGAAGTAGGGTTGCTTCTTAGAGTTAAAGGGCTTGACTTTTAAAGCACTCATAAATATTTATTATGCAAAAAATTGTTCAGCATTTGTATCTAATTTTAAGCACTGAAAGAAAAATGTAAAAGGAATACCAAAAAAAAAATGTAAAAGAGGCCTTGAAAATTTTATACATTTTCTGATTTTGCAGTTTTCTCTCCAAACAGAAGAAGTGAAGTTGGAAAACATGACTACTTACCTAGTGGGGAGTTCCCTTTTGGGGACATTGGACTTAATAAGCACGTGGTCTACGAGCTAGATGCACATGGGCTTGCTTAATTAGCCGCATATAAGTTACTTAGTCTAGGTCCTCTTGGAGTCTTGGACCGTCTATGACAACTAAACAACGGAAAATACATTTAGCATATGACTTAGTTGGCATAAATGATGTGCTAAAATCTATAATGTATAAAAGTAGTTTAAGTTGGCTTTGTTTGAATTTAGGTAGGTGTGTAGCTCACATTTTACATGTACGTCAATATAAAACGAGTCTTGTTCTTTAAAACACCGGTTAAAAAAAATATATTTTTTATTAAAAAATTAAAATATCACTTTTTAATATATGAAATATAATATTTTTTTTCGCTTTTTAATAATATGTCTTTCTTAATTTTTTTATCAAGTAAAGAAAACTAATATTAAAATGAATACAAGTGATATTTCAATTCTTACATCCAAATATCAAGACGTATTACATTGATGAAGATAATCTCTAACACCCGTAGTATTTGACTTATAAAAATGATGCCAATTAACTATTTTTTCCATATCTGAATCACAATGAAGCTTCATATGTTCACATTGTACATTCCAAAGGATCAGCCCCTATTGCATGGTCATTAGCTTGAGAGATATCCTCTGAATTACGTACACACGTACTCAGGTTAATTAGATTAATTTTACAGTCAACCAATTAGCTGTACCTTTCCCCAGTCAAACCTTGCAATTTGCAAATTTTGTAAGATGTACACTTTCCAATGTCAAAGCCATAACATAACTGTTTGTGATCAATATTGTAAAAGATATAATTCTTTTTTATTATATGTTTACATTAGGTTTTACAGTCAAACAAATAGCTGCACCCTTCCCCAGTTAATCTTGCAATTTGCAATGTTTGGAAAAATCTCTTTCCAGTGTCGAAGTTTATAATATATATGTACTACTGTTTGTGAATATATATATGTTTACTTAGGTCAAGATAATAAGTCACTCTCTCTCTCTCTCTCTCTCTCTCTCTCTCTCTACAAATCGAACTTAGTGACCAAATTGGATCGGTCCTAACAGCGACCACATGTGTGTGTGATGTGAGTGAAGAGTGATCCATTTATATAATTGTAAATCATTTTTCACTTACATTCACCTTCAGCCGTTGGTTTTACTTTTATCCAACGGCAATTATATGATTTTAACTTTAGTAATAATTTATAGTACCGTTTGATGAAAATTAGGTCAACGGTTAAAAGTGAATGTAAGTGAAAAATGACTATATTGGTCTCTCTCTCTCTCTCTCTCTCTCTCTCTCTCTCTCTCTCTCTCTCTCTCTCTCTCTCTCTCTCTCTCTCTCTCTCTATATATATATATATATATATATATATATATATATATATATATATATCAACTATGATTGTTATTTTAACCTTAGTAATGTATAATTACACTATTGGATAAAAATAAGATCAACGAGTAAAAGCTTCTATAAGTAAAAAATGACTTACAATACTTGTAACAATTGCTCGTGATTCTCAAGAAAGTAAGAAAATGATAACATATTTTTTTTAATATAGTTTAGTGAGTTTCATATATAATCTATCCAATAATAAGTAGATATTACAGAGATTTTTAAAAAATCACATTTCCGTACAAATCTTAACTTCATTTCGAAACACATACCTTAATATATGTCTACACTCACCTAAATCTACGGTTGTCCTGTTGTTAAAAAAATTCCAAAACAAAATATAGTACTTAATTATATAGGGCGTTGCTATGGTACCTTTAGGGCTCGTTTGGTGGTCAGGATAGGATAAGGATGGATAGGATATGAGAGCTGGATAAGGATAGGATAGGATATGAGCATGATAAGCTCTTATCCTGTCCAATGTTTGATGTGCGTCAGATAATGACAGGATATGATATAAAATATCCACAAATGATAAAATTATCCTTATATCAAAATTATATTTTTTTTTCAAAAATAAATTTTAATATTACGTGGTTGTTTTATATATTTAAATTAAAAAATATTTAATAATATATATTTTTGGCTTTTTAATTATAAATTAGTCCATTTTTTTACATTATAAAAAATTAACTTTTTTTTCACTTTTTATAAAAATTGTTAATTAAACCACATATTTTAATTAGTATTAAGGTTGACTAATTAGGTTTGAAACCGTAATTAAATAATAACAATATTAAAGGTAAGAGATAAAAGAAAGCATTTTCTTATCCTATCCTGTTGGTTCTAACCCAACTCCACCCTCAGGATAGAATTATAACTAAGTAACAGGATATGATAAGCTAATAGGATAAGCTTATCCTATCCTGCTGGTTCATCAAACTACAGATTAAAACAGGACAGGATAGCTTATCCTATCCTGCCTCCCTTATCCTGACCACCAAACGGGCCCTTAGAAATTAAAGGGTTTGGGTATCCTATATCCAATCAGAATGCGTGCCTTAATTAATTGAATCATGTGAATATCACATGGGGCTAAATTTTTACCATCTGATTGGATCACATAGACAAGAATATGATATCTAAGGGGTATCATACAATCTTCCAATTATATATTACTAGAAACTAGAAATACCTATACGTCCACTCATACTTACTATATATCACTTGAGATTGATTATCAAATTCCTCTCATGGGTGATATGTAAATTTCAATTTACTTCTTGTTGAAGTTGATGATCGTCCCTATTCATACAAAAAAGTGTGCCTTCCCCTGATCAAACTTTAAATGTACCCAAAAAAAAACCTATGCGCATCATCCTCTAATGCCATATAAGTAGTGTCTGCCTTATAATTCCTTGCACGTTCCTGTCGTATACAATGCATTAATTCTCGCCATTTTTGCATGCTCAAACCGACACCCCCACAACCTATTATTCTCCACCTTAATAAGTTTTCCAAACCCATTTATGCTTCCTCTTAACTTCTCTGTGCCTATAAATGACCCCACTATTCTAACACCAACACACACAACCTCTCAAGCATCACATTCAAACCTCAATTAGCTTAATTCATTTTCAACCCCACAATGTCAACCCCATCATTGTCCTTCTTTCCTATGATCCTTCTTTCCCTCTTCCTCTTTGTACCATTACTCCTAGCTCAACCTCCATCTCCTCCTCCTTCTTCCTCTTCAACCTGCAAGTCCACATTGTATCCAAAACTCTGCCGTTCCATTATCTCATCCATTGGTTCCTCACCTTCTGATCCATACCACTCAGGCAAGTTCTCCATCAAGCAAAGCCTCAAACAAGCCAAGAAACTAGCCAAAGTGTTCGAAGATTTCCTAAAAAAGAAACATCGTCGCTCTTCTTCTTCTCTTAACCATGCAGAGATTGCAGCACTTGATGACTGCAGAGAGCTAAACCAGCTAAATGTTGAATACTTGGAGTCAGTTTCAGAAAAGCTGAAATCTGCAGATTATAATTCTTCGACATCTAACAAAGAGTTGGTGGAAAGTATTGAAACGTATCTGAGTGCTGTGGCGACCAACCACTACACTTGCTATGATGGGTTGGTGGTGACCAAGAGTGAAATTGCCAATGCACTTGCGATTCCTCTCACCAATGTGACACAACTCTATAGTGTGTCACTTGGATTGGTTACGCAGGCTCTGAACAAAAACCTTAAGAAGCATAAGACACGTAAACATGGCCTTCCCACCAAGGCTTACAAGGTCAGGCAGCCACTTAAGAAGCTCATTAAGGTAACCAATTTCTTTCTGTCTCAAGTTTCTGTATTGGTGTTTTGGCTCCTCTTTATTATTATTTTTTGTTAATTGTTTTTTATTTTTTACTTATATTCTATTTGTTGATTACTATATCGTTGTGCAGCCAATTCTGAACAAGGATTTAATCTTTATATGATCATATCTATCAAATCTTAATCTAGTAACAATGTACGTTATTATTATTTATTGAAGGAGTTTAGCTATGATAATACTTATTTGTATTTTTTTATACGCAAAATATATATTTAATTGGGTATAAGGGATACCCCAACCACTGGTGGCCCTGAACATGATTTGATGGTATGACCGCACAGGATCTTATTTTTAGGGGGGCACCAAATTTTTTTTACTTAATATATATGTATATATTAAAATACAAATTTATATAATAAAATTTTTATATAGTTAGCAAATTTATATATGAAACTTGAGGGCCCAATCGTTTTTTAAAATGTGGGCCCAATTCTTTTGGAACTTATTTTAATAATTATTTTAAAAAAAAGAGAATTAAGAGCCACACAAAAGATTTTCTGTTTTTCCCCAAACTCATGTATCTCTATCCTTTTTGAGGTTTTTCCCTCACTTACTTTAACAATTTTTTATTAAAAAAAGTCAAAAAAACTCACTCTCCCTCACTCACTGACTCACGTCTGCGACTGTGTCTCTCTGCCCGACGCTCTGTGGCTCTGACCTCAAACCTCAGCCCCTACGACTCACGTATCTCTATCAGTCTATTGGCAGCGGTGCATTGCTTCATCCACTTCATTGTGAATTTGAGATTATTTTGGAGGAATTTGCCAATTAGGAATTTGCTATAGTCCTATTGTAGTTTGCTACTTTCATCTTTTTCTTTTCTTCGATAATATTTTGTTTCACTTAAGGTTGTATTAAAACAATTAATGGCTAGCTTTTTATATCTCTTTGTGCGCTTTTGATAATCAATATATATATATATATATATATATATATATATATATTTCCGGTTTTTAAAAAAAAATAGGACACCAATTTCTTAATTTACACAGTACACCCAAAATCTCAAGGACGACCCTAACCCAACCCATAAACATTACAATATGAAACAGGTGAATGCTAGTATGCACCCTGCATAACTTTGGTGCAGCATGCTCCTTCAATCACAACCACACATTTATTGTTTCACTCGTCCGCTCAGACTCGTCTGCTTTGACTTGTCTGCACTTTCACGCGTCTGGTATGACCCGTCTATTGTTTCACGCGTCTGTCATGACCCGTCTGCTGTTTCACCCGTCTTCTATGGCTCGTCTGCTAATCACTTGTCCACCGAGACTCGTCTGTAATTTCATCCGTCTACTTCATCTTGTCTTCTGTTCACTTGTCTGCTAAGAAGACGAGTGGACCTTCAGACGGATCATGGCAGACGAATGAACCTGCAGACGGGTCATGGCAGACGAGTGAAACAGCAGACGGGTCACAGCAGACGAGTGGCGACGGCGGTGGTGTTGGTGGTTGTTGGTTCATTTACTGTGTGAAGGTGGGTGTGGGGTAGTGATGGTGATGGTGGTGGGAAAGGGTGAGGGTAAAAAAGGAATTTGGGTATGTGTGCAGCATACACCTCTTTGCAGAGGGTGCATGTTAGATGGAGCCTCTGAAACAAGCTGACGGAGCAAAACACAAAACTAGAACATCAAAACAGAACCAACCCAGCAACATACAACCTATCTAACTTCTCTTGATCATCTGGTAACAAACACAACAAAAGAGATATTTATTGCAAATAGCAGCAGAAATCTTGAACTCATGATCACAATGCATAAATTTGTGCACAAGCAGCTTGAATATGTAAGAATCCAGATTGTGTTTATATAATGGCACCATATATATATATATATATATATATATATATATATATATATATATATATATATATATATATATGTATGTATGAGGGAAAGATAGGCGCATAAAATTTTTTACATATAAATTAAGCTCTTCCTATAATTTGTGTCACAGAAATCTTAAATTATAAACATATTATGTATGAGAATTAAACTTTTAATTTATATCAAACTCAGGAAATAAAGTAGCATGTAATGTTATTCACATCAAACTTTCAAATTTAATCTAGGATCAACCCTCTCTTCATTTATTTTACAATGACAAATATATTTTTTTTTCGAAGTTTTGCTATCTGTGTGCTCATGACCAGCAAGTACATTTTTGAGAACATAAACAATTTGCTCAAATAAATTGCCATTAAACTTGCTTCCACCACCTGGTCTGGCCTCGTTGTGGTGTCAAAAACTTAAACTCAGGGTCAGACAAATCTTGTGCTTTAATTAACAGCTATTTTAGTATTGTACTATCATTATTTTAATTTCATACGAATTAAAACTTTTGACTCGATCGGCTAATTTCAGCTTCCAAGAAACAATGGGCCAAGTCAACTAGATCCATGGACGGGTTGGGTGGGTTGCAGGTCAACCTGGTTGCTTTTTAAACCGTGTGATAGTAATCTGACAACTTGATGATCAGTCACGTGGGGTTTTGTTTGTCATGGCATTGGCAACAGACCATGCACATGCAACTTGCAAGTAGCGCAACTAGCAATCTAACATGTTCTCATAACACAAAAAACTTCTATAGCTGCCTAAAAGAAAAATATATTGTAACCGCTGTTATACATGTTCTAATTTCACTGGAAAACAACAACACAAACACCTATAGATCATAGTATATAAGTTTTATCCATTCTGATATATATCATATCACATGTCATTTAGGATGTGTTTGAAAGAGCTTATATGAGAATAGTTTATGAGAATAAATTTATTCAAATAGCTTATGAAAATAGTTTATGATATTTTTATAAGTTCTTTTTAGCTTATTTCAATAAGATTGTCAGAGAAGCATATGAAAATAAATTGTTTTTAGCTTATTTGAAGAAAAAAAGTTTATTACATAAACGTTTAATTAAATTGTAGTGTCCTATATATATAACTAGTAGTGATAGTCTTACGATATTTCTTGTTGATGTAAGATTTAATAGTCTTAATTTGCACGAAGTTATACATGAGCCAAAACTTGCATATTTCTTTTAATTGGTATGTTCTTTATTCCATATTGGTATTAAGAAGTTTCACACATGAGCAAAGATTTCAATACCATATTTCTTGCATTTTAGAGTAACAAAATGTGTATCATTTCTTGTCTTAAATTTCTATCAAGCTTGTTTAGAAACAATATATGTCACTTTCCATGCTTAAGCAGTTAGCCCACTTTAATGAAAGACTTTGAAAACAAATGATTCTCAGATGGATTAATTTTCTTTCATGAAAAATGGCAATCCAGAGAAAAGGGAAACAGCGCATAAGTCATAACATGCTATAAAATTTTGAATGTAATTGCTTATATGCATATATAATTTAAATATTTGATCAAATCACCTTGGACAAAATTAAAAAAAATGTAGTTTTTACGGTGGTATATGAATTATGGTCATTTATGCATGTTTTTTGTCTTGGTTTACTCAATCCTAGAAAATAATGATTATATTCTAAATGCAAATGGTTGATTGAAAGGCCAAAATTGAAACATTACTTTGTGCAGCTTCTTCGCAAAAAGTATAGTTGCAATAAATCGTCCAATTGTACAAGAAGCGAAAGGATTCTTAAAGAAAGCGAAAGCGAAGGAATTGTACTGAACGACTTTGTGATTGTGAGCCTTGATGGGACATACAACTTCACTTCCATTGGAGAGGCTATTGCTGCTGCACCCAATAACTCAAAGCCAGAAGATGGATATTTCCTTATCTATGCCATTGAAGGATACTATGAAGAATATGTCATTGTTCCTAAACAAAAGAAGAATATCTTGCTTATTGGAGATGGTATCAGCAAGACTGTCATCACAGGGAATCATAGTGTTATAGATGGTTGGACAACTTTCAATTCTTCAACTTTTGGTAAGTTTGAAAATTCAATTTTAATTTTTTTATAAGCAAAAAATATATTGATGAAAGTATAAGGGATACTTTAACCCATATGCACTAACGAAAGAAAAAAAGGAAAAAAATGCTCTTTGAAAATTCATTGTTGTGCTATTTTCATAAGAACACATATGTTTTTAGTGGAGAAATGATAGATGCACAAAAAGATATTTCACATATATAATAACCTCATTTAAAAAAATGAATGGTTGAAAACTTTTGGGCTCATTTCTGTTTACCTAAAAGGTTATGTGAGATTTCCTTACGCACATTTATATATTATCTCTCTTCTCAAGACATATCAACCAAAAATTTAAAATCATTTTTGAACTTTCATTTGTAGCACAAATGGTTTTATAACATGGACTTTGTGTTGACTCACTTTTTTTTTCTTTTGAAGATTTCATGTTGATTCACTATCAAGTGTAAAAAGAAAATGAATTTTAATTTAATCTTATATTAAAATTGGACTATAATATCAATAACTTAGAAAATAAAATATTGTCAAAAGGATGTGTCAACTCATCAAGACAACATGTTGATCAGGCATTAGGCTTGTTGTCAACACATCAATAGATGATCTTGTTACACTAACTGTGCTCAAATTAATATTAGAGCATGATCCAACGGTGCTACTCATTAGAGCCGCTTAGCTACTTTTTTTATAGGCTCCATCATACTATATCACTATTTTTTACTTTATATTGCTTTTAACATTTCATTACTTCAACGGTATAACTCTAAAAAGTTAAAATATTTCTATAAGCAACAATTCTTACAGTTAGATATCATGTCGCTGATGCTTTAATGATACTCCAATGGTGCTATCGTGTCAGAACCAGCCCGTTCTTATTTCATAAACAGCTCCCATTGGAGACACTCTTAAAACTCTTTTATCACCTTGATAAAACCATTATGTTAATCATTGTTTATTTAGGTTTTTTTTTTTTATCAACAATCATTGTTTATTTAGTGAATCAACATATATTACTTGTTCTTTGCTAAATCTAATTCCATATAATTCCTTACATGTTTAATGCAGCTGTCTCTGGAGAAAATTTTATTGCAGTGGATGTTACATTCAGAAACACAGCTGGCCCAGAGAAGCACCAAGCAGTTGCTGTGAGGAACAACGCTGACCTCTCCGCATTCTACCGTTGCAGTTTTGAAGGATACCAAGACACTCTTTACGTTCATTCTCTCAGGCAATTCTATAGGGAATGTGATATCTATGGTACTGTGGATTTCATTTTTGGCAATGCTGCTGCGGTTTTCCAGAACTGTAACATCTATGCTAGAAAACCATTGCCAAACCAGAAGAATGCTGTGACAGCACAAGGGAGAACTGATCCAAATCAAAACACTGGAATTTCAATACAAAATTGCAGGATTGATGCAGCACCAGACTTGGCTGTGGACATGAATTCCACAGCAAATTACTTAGGAAGGCCATGGAAAGAGTATTCAAGGACTGTGTACTTGCAGTCATATATTGGAGATCTAATTCGTCCTTCTGGGTGGTTAGAGTGGAATGGTACAGTTGGGTTAGACACCCTCTATTATGGTGAGTACAACAACTATGGACCTGGTGCTAATACCAACCAAAGGGTACAATGGCGTGGTCACAAGCTGTTGAATGCTACCCAAGCTTGGAACTTCACTGTCCTTAATTTTACATTGGGGAATACATGGCTTCCGAACACAGATATACCTTACTCTGGAGGTCTTGATTAGATAAATTTGTACTCAATTTATAATGAAGTAATGAATTTGATTCATTATATGTGGTAGATCCAATTTAACTATATCATTTTTGGGTTTAGATAAGACTTTCAAAAGGGATGAGGGTCATGAATGTTTGGGTGGAATTCAAAAATTTGTATCTGGGATCACTCCAAATTCCTAAGGCATTTGAATAATTTCATCCGTGGATTGGTTGTTATATCTGCTTAAAGTGACTTGATTACCATTAACATGGGACAAAACTATAGATTCTGTTTAATTGATGATTAGTTACAAACTTGAAGGTTAAAATTTAATTAAGGCCTTCTGTTTTGTTTCATATCACTTCCTTATCAAACTTGAACTCAAGTTTTTATTAACAAAATATAAATGTACAAGTTTGTACAAATAGTCAACTTGAAAGACTTGAGATAAGTCAACGACTACCCTGCTATCTCAATACACCCTACTTCATTATGTTCCTTGAATTGCATGCACGTCTAAGAAAAAGGAGACTTCAAAGACAGAAATAGAGATTGGTGAAAAGATAGTATGAGGAAAAACAAAAAAAGCACCGGAAGAGTTATATGTTATTTGGACACTCACATTATGACATACAAATAATGCCCAATTCACATATGTAATATATATTTCAAAATGCCTCTAGTAGGTTTAGAGACTTTCAAAAGAAGCCTCAAATTTAATTAATCAATATACAATGTGAAATTAATAATACAAAGCAAGAAGACCACGGGGAAGTTGAAGATTACAAAATTACAGACAAATCTCATAAAGGAAGGTTTGCATCATAAGTTGTGTATGCATCAAAAGGTGTCACAGAGAAGATTTAAAGGCGGCACCGGAAGCCGGAATCCATCTGTCGCCCGAAAGAAAGGCCTTGACTGTAAACCTGCTAGCTTGTTTACTGGTAATGGTGGTTTTCACACCCTTCCACTTCACCCTATTCTTTGTTGAAGCACCTGGTCCAACATTCTGAAATTCTGCATAAAATATGGTATCTGGTGCTGAGTTCCCTACCCATGGTAACCAACCATTTGGGTTAATGAAGCTTGCCATAGTGGACTGCATAAACACTGTGGTTGAGTAATTCTTCCAAGGTCTTCCAAGGTATGTTTGGACAGAACTTAAGTCCCCATAGGGTGAAATGCTACAATTTTGAATTGAAATTCCTGTGTTCATATTAGGATCAGTTTTGCCCTGTGCTGTGATTGTGTTCTGCTGGCCTTGACTAGGCACCCTGGGCAAAATGTTGCAGTTTTGTAAGACAACTGCAGAATTGCCAAAAATGAAATCAACTGTCCCATAGATGTTGCATTCCCTGTAGAATTGGCGATTGGAATGAGCATATAGAGTGTCCTGATATGCATCAATTCGACACCTATAGTAAACTGCTTGATCAGCAGATGTCATTACTGCCACTGCCTGATGCTTCTGTGGACCAGCTGTGTTGTAAAAGCCCATGTCCCTAGCAATGAAATTCTTCCCAAATACAGCTGAGTTGAACCAAAACAAGAAACATAAAATATTACCCCGTTATCCAAACTTCGTACATCAAAATATTAGTCATTACATTATCTTTACACTTTACCTGATTGGTGAAGTAAAAGTAGAAAAAGTGTGTTAGAATATGTGCATTTCTAGTTTTGCTATCTAAAAATGATGTAGATATGTTGACATGCAGATTTCATTACTGTAATTGAATTTGAGTTTAAAAAAATGCAAATAACATTTTAACTAAAAACGTAATGAAAAGTGTGACATACCAAATGTTGCACTTGAAAATGTTGGGGTTCCATCCACAAAGTTAAGGCTGCCAGATACAATTGAAGCATTCATACCATCACCAATGATCATGACATTCCATTTGGTCTTCTCCACCCTCACATTTTCATAGTAAATCCCTCTCTTCACATAGATCACAGTCCTCTTGTCACTTTTATCAGGGACATGTTTAAGTGCAGCAGAAATTGTTTTGTATTTCCCGCTGCCATCTTCAGCCACAACAATGTCAGCTTTCTTCTTCAAATTATCTGTTTGAAGTAGCTTCCGGTCTTTGGAATGAAGCCACTTTGGTTCTTCATTGTGGTGAGGCAAACTCAATAAGCGCCTCAAGTTCACTGTGCTTGCAGCCTTGCTAATCCAAGTAATAATGGCAAGACTGTTACTGGTGAACTCTGTAGAATTTTTTAGATAGCTAACAACAGTGGTCTTCAATGCTTCTTTTTCCTCCTCAAAGCCATCAATGCATGTCTGCTGGTAAGTACCTGTTTCAGCACAAAAGCAGACACTGATCTTCAAAAATGCTTCTTTTATATTCAGCTCTCGTTGGAGTAGTCATAGTACAATTTATATGAGAGCAAATCAGCTATCCTTTTTCAAACAAACTTGCTATCTACCTCTTGCATGCTCAAATTCCGTTGACAAGAGGTGGAAGGAGGAGGGAAATGTTAGTCAGATATAGCTCTTATAACAAGGAAATTGTTGGATATAAAACCATTTATAACCCTTTACCCTACGGCCCTACCATTTAAGCTTTTGAGATAGTTGGTGTATGATATAGTATTAGAGCATAACAATATATTGGTCTAGAGTTCAATCTTGCTACCTTCATTATAAAAAAAAAAAAGTTAAATTTTAGCTGGTAGCTAAAAATGAAATCTTATCAAAAATGAAATTTTAAGGAAATTTAGGCGTGTACATCGGTGGTCGGTTTGGGTAGGGTTCGTATATTATTTTTTGTCAAACTCAAACCAAACCAACCCAATCAAAAACAGGTTGGTTTAGGTCGGATCTATCGGGTCAAACATCATTCCAAATTTCAAAAACTTGTTTAAAAATTCCTAAAAAATCTCTAGTTTTTTTTTCCTACCCTTCCAAAACTTTATAGAGGGAGAAAACTCTAGAAATTTAAATAATACAATAAATTGAAAGACTAATAGCACCTTCAATGAAGTGTAAATACAATACTAACAATTTATAGATGCAGACAACTCTAGAAACACATTTGGCAGTTCTGATCATGAAACACATTCAGCATCATCCAGCAAGGATTGTTAAAATTCAACACTTAACCATGAATACGGTTTTGATCATAAAACACATTTGGGCACAAATACAAACTCAGAAGCTAAAGGCAATTATTTTTGTCGAAATAATAATAATAATAAATACGTGTGGTCGGGTCGGATTTCGGGTTGTCGGGTTTGTAACTAATAAACCTCATCACCCTAACCAAACGAATTCGGGTTTGCTCGGTTTGGTTCGAGTTGGACCGAACAACCAAAAAACGAACCAATTGAATCGATTTGAGTCGGGTTTTCGGGCTCATCGAGTTGACTCGGGCCATGACCGCTTCTAAGGAAATTGTTAGATATCTATAAAGGGGTGTTCTTTTTACACCAATAAAATCTTTAATACATCACAAATCTCATTTTAATTTTTTTCTTTTTCCTAAAATACCCTTGCCATCACCTTCCTGGTTTTCCTAATACACCACAATCACCTACCACTCTCTTTTCTTTAAAACAAAGTTGTCTTCTTCCTGAACTTGTTAACATGAAGCTTGAAATGGAGAAACGTGTTACTGTCTTCTCCCTGAACCTGTCTTCGGCTCATGGCCTAGAGGGAAGAAATCCCGACGTTTTGAACAGCGGGCAAAGGTGGTGCGGACCGTGAGTGAACTATGGCGATGCGTGGTGAACGTTTCTCGCCGTGCTCCATAGCGCACCATGGAAGCTCCGGTGCTGCAGTGCTCCACAGCGCACCATCATCATCCACCACGAGACGCCCCACCTGCAGAAGCACAAGCCGGAAGAGCCACTGCTAGAAGCCACCACACCATATCAGCTCCTGCACGCACCACTTCCGGTCGGCCACCGCGAGCAACGCACTGCTCCCCGAACCAGTGACTTGCCTGCCGCTACCGCAACGCATTCATCCTCCAAAACGTTGTCATCCTCCGATCCATCACCTCCTTGCCTGCAAAGCCGCTTCACACACCACCTCCGGCCGGCCACCGCGTGCGCCCAGTTCCCCACCTCGTCTCAGCCACTGCTGCTGTCGCACCATTGTTTAATGCGTCTGCGTTTTAAAGGCTTCAGAAGACCATTTTTTCATGCTCCGGTGTTGTTGTAGAAGACTATAGATTGCGCAGGAAAGCAAGGAAATTAGGAAAGCTGGAGGTACTATCACGGATGCTCCAGGGAACCTTTGAACATTTTCAACACGAGCGGGAAGAGGGAGAAAAGTGGTGTATTTCTGAATATAAATTATCGGTGTAATAAGATAATTAAGGATATTTTAGGGATATTCAAATATTTTAAAAAATTTGTGATGTATGAAAAAAAAAATTGTGATATAAAAAGTAACACCCATATATAAAATCATTTATAAGCCTTTCAACATAGATGTGGGCTTGTGGATTGCCCACACACTTCATGCCGACATGTCTCTTATACGTGAGACTATGAGAAGGCAAGTTTGATATAAGAGTACTGCTATTCACTATGAAGTAGTTATGTGCGAATTGTGACGAATTTAAAGCTAACCAATCAGGAGCCATACAACCATACAAAAGGAGGTGAGATTGCATATGATTTCAAATGGAAGATTGACAGCTGTTATCGTATTTTTTTCATTCCGTAAAGTTTAGCAATTTCCTTGATATAAAAACATTAAACTTTCATCTAAAAACTTAAGTTTTTGAGAAAGTTAGTTCATGATAGTAGGGATGACAAATGGATGGATTGGATAATTTTTTATTTGAATTATAATAGATTGGATAATCCATTATGATCCATTAAATTTTATTAAAAAAATCCAATCCATCCATGATCCATTTAAAAAAAATCCATCCATTGACAACGTTTTTATGGATGGATATCCAATCCATCCATGAAAAATATTTTAAAAAATTAAATAATTTTTATGACTATTTCCAAATAATATCTCTCATCCATTCACAAAAAAAAAATCCAAAATAAATTTTTTGCCTATTTTTTTGTAATTAACAATTCATCACAAATTTATCTGCACGCACAAGGAATGCAAATCGTGGTAACAAAACATCAAAAAATATATTGTTCTGTTTATAATAGTAGCAAATTGATTTAATTTTTGAACTTATGATTTTTTTATCATTTTTTCATTTTTATCCATTGGATTATTTTTTTTGTTTTATGAAGTGGTCCACTGGATTTTAGAATAATGGTGGATGAATCATACCCATTCATCAAATAAAATAATCCAATCTATCCGGTCCATTATTACCTGTTTTTTTTGTAATTGATGGATTGAATGGATTAGATGGAAGGTGGAAAATTAGATTTTTTTGCCACCCATACATGACAGTAATAGATACATGAGTTATTCTACGAGATGCCGTCACAAATAAAATTTGTAGTGGGGGCATAAAATAACTTGCAGCATGAAGCATGTAATGTAGGTTTAATTTGCACAAGAATAAATTAATGCTTATAAATACCTGCAGCACTCAACCAAGTTTTAAGATCTTCCAAAACATCAATCAAGGAAGAGTTTCCTCCAGAAGACAAAGAACTATTCAGATTATCAACTGCAAGATCCAGAAGGTCTTGGCAATTTTTCAAAGCTTCCATGGTCCTGTTATCATTTAATCCCTTGAAAACTCCTTGATCAGAGAAATACTGAATAGCATTGGAAACCTCAGTTAAGGCCACTTGGATTGACAACTTGAACAGCTGGTCAGGTTGAAGAACCTGGCCTGAGTGCACAAGAGGACCAAGGCTTCTATAACATGCGTCCTTGTACAAGGTCACATCACAAATCGCTTTCACCGAATTGGAAAGAGATTGATCAGCATTGTTACCATTTGTGTTGTCACGAGCATTATTATTATGAGCAACAGTTCCGAATACAGCAGCACACACAACACCAACAAGGACTATTGTGGACAAGGTTATGATGGTGATTCGTTTTCGGGTTTTCCTGCGAGCATGGAGCATGGCTTGCTCGGCTTCATCAACTTTTCCGTATTCTTGTAAGGAAGACATGCTTAAGGCTTTGCTTGGTGGTGATGTTTGGTAACACTAATAGGTTTGTCAAAGCATAATATATATATATATATATATATATATATATATATATATATATATATATATATATATATATATATGTTGTAGATTATAGATATATGAAGAGGAAGAGTAGAAATTTGGTAGAGCGTAACGCGGTATTACGTGCGAGGCACTAACCATTTGATGCATGTTTAATGGAGTGGCTAACATGTTAGACTTATATTTATTCTTGGTTGGCCAGTTTTTTTTTCTTATAATGGTAATATCTTTCTGGAAAATAAATGTACATATAATTTGAATTCTGAAGTAGATCATCACTCCGAAAGTAGTAGTAGTTGTAGTTGTAAAGCAATAAGTCAAAGGAGAAGGTGGAAATTTTCTCTTTTTCTGAAAATTGTTTTGAGTTAGGGACAATTTTTATAAGGTCGCACTTATACTCTACCCCTGAGACATTAATTAATATTAGAGTTCGTGAACCTGGTTTTAGATTTTTTGTCTCGGTATCCAAAATTTATATGGGACTCCAACTAATCCGAGTCGAATCTGAAACATCCTTTTAATGGGACAAAGTTCTCTCAATGCCTATTTTTTCTATTCACATGAATCGAACTCGAGATATTGCTTAAAGATATAACCAAACTCCTTATCACTTAGACTAATAGAAGTTGATAACTTGATTTGATATTAACTTGATTTTGCAAATTTAATTTTGATTTAAAAATGAGTTTGAAGTGAAGTAATCTATGTTTTGATATTCTTTATTTGGAAAGTAATTTTTCACAAAAAGAATAATGTTATTTGAATAGTATCGATTAATTATCACTTTTAAATGTATAATTATTAAAAGGTACCTGTATGATTTATTATTAATTTTTTATTATCATATATCATCTTTTTTTAAATCATAATTTAAACATAATAGTTCTGTAATAAATAATAAAATACATAAAACAAACAGGATTATTAGATCTTATATTTATTAAGAGTTATGTTGCATAAAAAAAAGAATTATGCTAAATAGTAGGACTGTTGTTTGTACGAAATCACGACGAAAAGGTTAATCCAACATCTCTGTTAAATTTTTTGCCAACAAATATAAATTAAAATGAAAAATAAAATGAAGTTATTGATTTAAATCACCTCCCCACCCTGGTTCGTAAGCTTCCGTTTCCTACCATAGTACCATACAGTAATTTCCATTTATTAATTGTTTTTTTTTACGGGTTTATTAATTGTTAAATGGGTATTCCAAATAAAAAAAAATTCGTATTTATGATAATATAATATTAATTTGAGTAAAGGCTCATTTAAGTCCTCAACAAGTTTTGAGGTGTCACTTTTCATCCCTGAGAAAAAAACTCACCGAATAATCCCCGAGAATGATAAAAAAGGGACAATTTAGTCCCGCCATTTGTTTTCATCCTGAACAAGTCATTAGAATGTTAATATGTATCGTTAGTATGTCAGGTGTCCAGGCAATAGTCCTACATGCATAATAGACCATGAGAATAATTATGCATTGAACCAATTAAGTCTCTTACTATTATTTAAGTAACCCAATTTAGTTTCTGACAATTCTATAGTGGGACATATTAGTCCTCACATGCTACAAGCAACATACCACACCAGATGCACCAACATAGGTCATATGGACGAGTTTAATGGACACCTGGGCACATTGACGATATATATCAGCGCTCTAACATTATGTTTAAGATGGAGACAAACGGAGGGACTGATGTGCCCCTCTTTTGTCATTGTCAGAAACTATTCGGTGATTTTTTTTTCTCAAGAACGAAAAGTGGTACCTCAAAGATTGTTAGGGACTAAAATGAATGTTTACTCTATTAATTTTATATAATTAAGCCTAAAAACTTAGATTGGTAATCGAAAGGCCATGAAAAATAGGCCCACGTGATCACAAATTCACAATTGTGAAAGAAGAAACATCAGCAAAAAAGCAGGAGGAGGGGTAGCCGGATAGGGATGAAAATCATCTGTCACATTCTTTGTCTTCCATTAATGATAATTTGTCATTTAATAAAATAAAATCATAATTCATTAATAAATATGCACATCTTCAACCTTTGTTCGCCGCATTGACAACTACTAGCAGAGACAGGTAGCTACCCAGGAAAATAAGGACGATCGATGCTCAGGAGGGAGGCATTGCGCCTGCGAAAGAAATGAGACCTCATGCTCTCTTATCTTTATTTTTATGGAGTTTTTCCTTTTCTCTCGCTCTCTATTTTATTTTAGGTTTAATTGCACTTTTGGTCCTCCTGGTATCACATTGTGTAATTTTAGTCCTCCGTGTTTTAATTGCGTTAATTGGATCACAAGTATCACGATTGTGCAATTTTGATTCCCCAAGTATCACAACTGTGCAATTTTTAACGGCAATAAGCTACGAAGCACATGTTGGACTATTTTGGCACTTAGTGAGACTATCTTGATAGCTTACATGTCACTCTTATGTAGCACTTAGTGTGTGCATTTAACCATTAAAGTGTGTGAGATATCAATGATGTCACATAAGAATGTCCTATAAGATGTCAAGTTGACCTCACTAAGCGTCAAATCAGTCTCACGTGGACCATGTAGGTTACTGGCGTTATACTTGGGGAACCAAAATTACACAATCGTGATACCTAGAGAACACAATTGGCGCAATTGAAACCTGACGGACCAAAATTGCACAATCATAATACTTAGGGGACCCAATTGATGCAATTAAAACTAGAAAGACTAAAATCACACAATCGTAATACCTGAGGTATCAAAATGCAATTAAGCCAAGTTTTTAATTGCCTCGCAGAAGCGGCTTTTTTACCAAACTAGCCTAGTTTTCAAAACTATATACCAAAATAATTTGGTTCTGAAACAATTTACCAAAATACTTTTGTTTTGAATAAAAAAATATTTTTTAAGTGACGCGACCAATGCCACTCTTTTACACGTGGCACCCTCCAATTGGGTGCCATTTATTTTATCAGAAATTTTTAAAAAAAAAAATTTTCAATGCAGCGTCACATGACGCCCTCAGGTGAGTGGTGCCACTCCAGTTACAGTGGCGCCACTCACCTGAGGGCGCCACGTGGCCTATTCCTGGCCACTTCTTTTACCTACCCCTCCCCTCGCTATATATAACCCCCCCGCCCCCCACCCCCAACACTCCACCCTCAACCTTCCCCCAACATCCTATATCCCACTCCCCCTTAATCCAATACTAATATCTTTCTTCACACATCTCACATCTCATTCTACCACACTCTTCAACATTATTTATTTTATTATTACTCTTTAATATTTAGTATGCAGTTTATATTAATATTTACTTTACTAATACGATTTAGTGTTGTGTAATTTATATTAATGTTGTTATAATTCTTGTCATGTTTATTAATATTCTGTAATTTAGATTAATGTTATTATAATTTATTTTTGTCTTTATTTATTGTTGTAATCACTCATATCTTTCTTCACACATCTCACTTCTTATTCTACCGCACTCTTCAACATTATTTATTTTACTATTACTCTTTAATATTTAGTAAGCAGTTTATATTAATATTTACTTTACTAATACGATTTAGTGTTGTGTAATTTATATTGATGTTGTTATAATTCTTGTCATGTTTATTAATATTGTGTAATTTAGATTAATGTTATTATAATTTATTTTTGTCTTTATTTATTATTGTAATCACTCATATCTTTCTTCACACATCCCACTTCTCTTTCTACCGCACTCTTCAACATTATTTATTTTACTCTTACTTTTTTAATATTTAGTAAGCAGTCTATATTAATATTGTTATTTAATTAATGTTATTATTATTCCCTTTTTTATTTGTTTAATGATAATTATTCTACAAATTTTTTTAATATTGCATTTTTTAATAGTATTGTTATATTAATATAATTTATTTAATTTTTGATTATTGCATGCCCAACACTATAAGTCAAGTAATATTGTTTGTCTACTACAATGGGAGGGTATTCTCGGGAGAAAACGAAATTATTTTCGAAGATGATACAAAAATCATGTCAATAAAACAAGGAATCGGATATGAGAAGTTGAAGACAAGATTCATTCCAGGCTGAAATTTCAATTAAATCAGTCCATTTCAAAGATAATGGGCAGATATTTGACACATGCAAATCTGTTAAATTACACTGCCTATGAAATAACTGATGAGAAAAATTCGTCAATGACAACACTTGAGATATATGTTAAGATTGATGCGGTCGGTAATTCCACTGAACCTGTCCAATCACTATCAAGAGATTAAGATTGGAACAGTGAAATGGAGCCTGCTTCAATTGATGACGAAGAGGACGATGATATTCCAGATTGTGATTCGGTCGACACTGAAGATGAAGCTAACCGTACCTCCAATCCGTATTCATTGGCCTCACGGTCATTGTTGGTTTCTCTGATATCATCCTCAAGACCCGCAGTTGGTGTTCCACAACAAGCAGGTTTATTTTTTTAACAGTATTGTTATTGTATTTTTTTATTAATACCTTTAACATAATTGTACAAATTTTGAAAAATGTAAATGAACTACAGCTCAATCACAACATGGTGCATTCAACAATTTATCGTCACATTACAGTTATATTAATTGGGACCATCAAGATGAAGAAATGAGATTTGAAGCGATGGACGCTGTAGGATCTTGGCAACTCGGCTGGGAGTTGTTCACCGGTTTACAGTTTGACAACAAACAATCAGTTCAGAATGCGGTGAAGCAATATTCAATGAACATTCACCAATCATTTAATGTCGTTGATTCAACGAAGTCATTGTTTCATGTGAAGTGTTCAAACCATTCAGAAGGATGCCCATGGAGGTTGATGGCCATTTTATCTAAGAAATCCGACAAGTGGGTTGTCACGAAGTACGGAGGTCAACACAATTATGTCAACGCAATGTTATCACAGGATCATGCAAAGTTGGACTCCAACTTTGTATGCTCATGCATTTTAGGCATTATCACTAATTGTTGCATACCAACAATTAATATTAGTGATGACAACAATAAAAAAGACAATAATAGTAACATTAATTTAATAACAAAATTAAAATTATTAATCATGACAACAATAATAATTTCATTTACAAAAAATAATAATAACATTAATAATAATAATAATAAATAAAATAAAAAACAAATAATAATATTAGTATAATAATACTGATAAGAATTATAATTAAATTGTATACTTAAATATTAAAGAGTAATAGTAAAATAAATAATGTTGAAGAGTGCAATAGCAGGAGAAGTGAGATGAAAGTTACAGTAAAATAAATAATGTTGAAGAGTGCAGTAGAAGGAGAGGTGAGATGTGTGAAGAAAGATATGAGTGATTACAATAATAAATAAAGACAAAAATAAATTATAATAACATTAATCTAAATTACACAATATTAATAAACATGACAAGAATTATAACAACATTAATATAAATTACACAACATTAAATCGTATTAGTAAAGTAAATATTAATATAAACTGCTTACTAAATATTAAAGAGTAATAGTAAAATAAATAATGTTGAAGAGTGCAAAAGAAGGAGAAGTGAGATGTGTGAAGAAAGATATGAGTGATTACAACAATAAATAAAGATAAAAATAAATTATAATAACATTAATCTAAATTACACAATATTAATAAACATGACAAGAATTATAACAACATTAATATAAATTACACAACACTAAATCGTATTAGTAAAGTAAATATTAATATAAACTGCTTACTAAATATTAAAGAGTAATAGTAAAATAAATAATGTTGAAGAGTGCGGTAGAAAGAGAAGTGGGATGTGTAAAGAAAGATATGAGTGATTACAATAATAAATAAAGACAAAAATAAATTATAATAACATTAATCTAAATTACACAATATTAATAAACATGACAAGAATTATAACAACATCAATATAAATTACACAACACAAATCGTATTAGTAAAGTAAATATTAATATAAACTGCTTACTAAATATTAAAGAGAAATAGTAAAATAAATAATGTTGAAGAGTGCAGTAGAAGGAGAAGTGAGATGTGTGAAGAAAGATATGAGTGATTACAACAATAAATAAAGACAAAAATAAATTATAGTAACATTAATCTAAATTACACAATATTAATAAACATGACAAGAATTATAACAACATTAATATAAATTACAGAACATTAAATCGTATGAATAAAGTAAATATTAATATAAACTGCTTACTAAATATTAAAGAGTAATAATAAAATAAATAATGTTGAAGAGTGTGGTAGAAGGAGAGGTGAGATGTGTGAAGAAATATATTAGTGTTGGGTTAAGAGGGAGTGAGATATAGGATGTTGGGGGAGGCTGAGAGTGGAGTGTTGGGGGGTGAGGGACGGAGGAGTTATATGTAGGGAGGGGGAGAGATAGGTAAAAGAAGTGGTCAGGAACTGGTTACGTGACGCCTCAGGTGAGTAGCGCCACTGCAACCAGCGCCATTAGTGGTGCCAGTGGCAATGGCGCCACTTACCTTAGGGGGCCACGTGGCGTTGCATGCAATTTTTTTTTTAAATAAATTCTGATAAAATAAATGGCATCCAACTAGCGCCACTCAAAAAATAATTTTTTATTCAAAATAAAAATATTTTGATAAATTATTTCAGAACCAAATTATTTTGATATATAATTTTGAAAACTATACTATTTTGACAAAAAAGCAAGCCCCGCACAAGCATCCCTTCTCTTTACGCATCATTTCCTAGCTTTTTTTCAATGGAAATTCTAATTCTCTCTTTTATTGGATGTGGCCCACGGCTTTTCTATAGCTCCACGTGAGCTACTTTCTAATAGCCGAATCCAATTCAAACTTTATTGGACTTTAAATTGCTCACCCCATTTCACATTTTTCTCCTTAGTGCAGCAAGTCAATTGCAGTAATATGTGAACTGGATTCTCCTTTTGCTATGGGGCCATGCCATTTATTATTTCTTACAGATATAAAAGCATCATTATATTAATTCTAAAAACATGAAATTAAACTAAAATACATAAAACATTATAAAAAATCAAGTTGCTAAACTTAGGGACAAAACTTAATCAATTAGCACAAATAGAAGCAAAAATTCACTCAATAAACACACACAAATCACATAATCTAAAAAATTATCAGCACACTTAACTATGAAGTTATTAGTTATGGACTCTCGAATAGAGGATGCATCTTTTTTGTATAGGTAGTATCAATCTATTGTTATAAGCCTTCCTTCAACTAAATAATCTCATACCTGCACAGCCTTAGGATCCCTCTCATTCCGATGTGAATTCAGTTCAATCATGTGTTCATTTGCTTTGAAGCCTGCCAAGAGTCGCTCCTTGTCCATGCCTCATGCACCGACGATTACTCGCCGCCCTCGTCGGCTTCAGGCTTCACAATGTATAATCAATTATTGAAATAATAATTTTTTCAAAGTTAATACAAACACACACTAGAGGTGGAGTGAAGATAAGAGTTAGAAGCGGGGTAAATTATGTATAAAATAATTTGTTTTGTTGACAATTAGATTTTTTGGACACAAACAAAAATTTAGTAGACATGTGAAAATAGAATGGAACAAAACAAGTTTTATTTTGTGTTTGATTTAAACTTTAAATAAAACATAATGTTACAAAAAGATTAAGAGGTAGAACATTTTGATTTTATCAAGAAGGGTGGGACCAAAGAGAACAAGACATGGATCATGTTCTGTTATGTTTTATTCGCACACCAAATGGTACTGATCTTGCTAAAAACCAAGGTCATCCAAATCGGGCCGGACCAGTCGGTTCGACCAGAAACCGGCTTGTCATCTGATCCGAGTCACCCACAAAATTGCTCCATTAAAGAACTGTTTGAATCGATCCGGAACCGGGCAACCCGGTGAAAATCGGTGGTTCACTGGTTGCCTTCGGTCTGAGCGAAACACCTTCTTTTTTAACAAAAAAAGGGTGAAACAACGTCGTTTCACAGTTGAACTTAGGGCTACTCCATCTCCTCCATTCCTCATTTTTGTTAAGCAGGGGACCTTGAGACCGTGGTTTGATTTTCCTCCTTCATTCCTTCATCTCCTTCACACCAGGGACGAGAGACAGTGCCATCTTCTTCGATTTTCCTTCTGCAACCGTTCGCGACGAGTGGACGCACCAAAAATGCAACTTCTTCGCCATAGAAGTGAGTTCTCCAATCTTGATGGTGGCATCGTTGAGGAGATCGAAGGGGTGTGAGGAGGGGAGGTTGTTGCCGTAGGATAGTGAGAGAGTAAGAGAATTAGTGTTGATGTGTGAATGAGCTTTCAACTTGGCTTCTGAATTCCCACCTTTACAGAGACAGTTTACACATCTCTATGTATTGAGACAAACAAGTCACGTATCTCTATATATTGGAACAAGCAAGAGGACTAGAGGAGTAAGAAAAATTAAAAATAAGGAGTGGACGGGTTTTTGACCATGGTTCTTCTATTATCAATAGCATGCAGCTCCATATATTTATTAGATATTAGTATATTAAATTATTTTTATTATTATATAAAATTAAAAAAAATATTTAATTACAACCGGTTCGATCACGGTTAGATCAGTGAACCGTGAACCAATACTTTCATCGGTTCATTGATCGGTCTAATTTTCAAAAACATTGTTTCAAACTGTAGCCGGTTGACTAGTTGAGCACTAAAATCATGTTTATGACGAATATTAGGAATATATTCTTTTACATGATTTTTAATATAATTTTACATTGGATCATATTATATATATATTTTTTAAAATTATACTTTACAGTGATGGGATGTATTGCTTAATAAAAAAGAGTATATTGAAAAATATATAAACAAATATGCTACTGGTGTTTTTTCTAAAAAACTTACGGTTAAACGTGTAACCAAACAACATGTTTATATAGAGTTCCGCCTGATACGCATATTTGTTCGGTTCTGCCTTATATTCATCTCTAATAGGCATATATCTCCAATCTAATCTCGTGCCTCTAGTCAGTTTGGTCGGATTCGTGCCTCCACTCAATTTCGCCCCATCCTTATGTCTTCGATCAGTTTTGCCTATTGTCCACGTCTCCTATCAGTTTTGCTTGATGTCCGCGTCTCCAATCAGTTCTACCTTTCCAACTTTAAAGATTGGCTTCGTGGTTCAGGACCAAATGTAGTATAGTTTTATCCCAAATGAAGGTTTGTTCTCCCTTATATTTGTCCCAAATGCAATATTGTTTTATTCGAAATGTAATTTGGCCCTTTCATCATGCTTGTTTCCATATGCAGTATGGTAGCATCCCGAATGCAATTTAGTTTTTCTGTTGTACACCCTTATAACGACGCTTCTTCTGTTGAAGTTATTTTTAGTTTGTTTTATTTTATAGTTTCTTGCTTTAGCTCAAAGGAGAGTGATAGAATATCTGAAAAATATCTCATAATATTGTATTTTAAAATATTTTAAGACATCTTATGAGATCATCTAGGAGTTATTTCCTATCTTAATTAAAATATTGTATCTGAAATTGTTAGATGCTCTTATACCATGCATTGTAATGCCTTAACTATAATGTTAAAAATGTAGTTCAAGTGGAAAATAATAATGATGCACATATAATTTTTTTTGTATATGTCACCTGAAATAGACAGATGCAAACACTAGAAGGGGTGTTGAATGGTGTTTGACAAATTTAAGCGAAAACATAAACTTTTTCGCAAGCACAAAAGAAGACAGATAAGTAAGTTAAGACATGTCAATTGGACGGGTAACTTGTTTGAAGGTTTTCACAGAAAGTCACACAAGCATGCACGAAGAAAAGGTTTTGTAAAACGATTATACCCTCCTTAGTTAGAAAGTAAATAAGTTAAATAATCGAACTAAAGAGTTAAGGTAGAGAGAAATGACACATCATATTTTATCCTGGTTTACCCCTTAACAAATGAGGCTATGTCCAGTCTTTGGCAGCACTAAGTTTTCTCACTATAACTGAACAAATTACAGGACAGACAAGTATTGTTTTCACACCTAGCCACTTTAGGCTCAGACGAGTATTGTTTGCACACCTAGTCTCTTCAGACTCAGACGAGTATTGTTTGAGAGAAGTTTGTAAATAAATTACACATTGCAAGTCTTTAACAAGCACTCAAACTAGTGTATTAAATGTGAAGTTCTAAAAGAATGCGTAATAACTTCAAATGATTGAAGAATAAACAATTGAAGATTGAAGATATAAATGCATAGAGTAATTGCTCTTTGAATGTTGTGATCGTTCTCTACTTGGATCTTCAAAGTCTTCTTCATTAAAGAGGCTTCAAGGCATTAAAGCCGTTAGAGACAATTTTGAAATCTTGGCTTTTTGCAGATCTTCATTAAATGCAAATAGAGTCGTTCTAGTCAGCCATTCAAGTTTTGAGAACTTCGTTTGTTCTCTATCATCAGAATGACAGAGTCTTCTGATACACTTTTGGTCTTAGCAGGTCTTTATACATGCTTTTTGTCCTCAGATGGAAGTCTTTCCCTTTTTGTGTAACTTGCAGTTGTACTCAGATAAAATACTTTGTTGAAATTCCTTTTCAAGAGACGAGGCAACTTTCATCCATTTGCAACTTAGATGGAGTCTCGAAGGGAGTTCTATGGTCTTGAAAGTATTTCTTCAACGATAGTCAACACACAGGTGAGTAACCTCATTAGACGGGTTGACTTTTGGTAGTATTTCAGACAGTTGAACTTCCTTAGTTCAGACGGATGAACTTTCCTTAGTTCAGACTGGTTAACTTTCCTTAGTTCCAGACGGGTTAACTTCCTTAGTTCCAGACGTGTGAACTTTTCTTAGTTCAAACGAGTGAAATTTCCTTAGTTCCAGACGTGTGAAGACTTCATTATACGAGTTGAAGGGATTTTTTTAAAGTTGGTGAACAGACTAGTGAGGACTTCATTAGACGAGTTGAATTTTGGTAGTACTTCAGACAGGTGAATCTTTCTTTGATCAAACGAGTGATAACACACTTGTGCTATAAACACTTAATGTTTATTATTATAAACTGCATACTGAGTAGAAGAGTTAACCACCACAGACGAGTTCAATTAAATCATTGAATAAATGTTTTACTTTTATCAAAATTATGGTAAATGCACATCAGACATTTTGGAGACTCAACATCACCCATTGTATAAGACTAGTGTTAAGGGTGTGAATAGGTTAGACAATTTATTAGAGGCTAATTTATACAACGTATTATGTTTAAGGTCTATCCTTGTTTACAAATTCGTTTAATAAAAAGGTCAAGTATTTTTAAAAAAATATATATTTAGTTAAACAAGTCAAGCTTCAGATATTTTGAAAAGCCTTTTTAATTAGGTCATAACAGGTTAGTCTGTTTTATTATATATAACATTGAATATTTATATATAATTAATTTTATAAATATAATATTTTTAAATGTCTATTTAAAGACATGGGCTCGTTGCCCCTTTTTAAAACCTAGACGCGTTGACATATTTAAAATGTCTTAATTATATAATAAGCCTTCAAATAAGCTTCGAGATCACACTACACCTTAAAAAATGGCTTATGTCAAGTACATTGAACCTAAAATCCAAAAATTTAAAGACAAGACCTGACTTGACTTGACTTGTTCCGCCTCCATACTAGTGTGATTTTCCCTCCTTTTATTTCACTCACAATATCTTTTATAGATTTCTCTCTCATTGCTTACTTCACTACGTTTTTTTTTTGTATCACTCAGTTTTCACGACTTCCTCTCCTCCACAACCTTTAGTGGTTGATGCGACATAACTTCTCTGGTATGCTTTAACTTGTCTTTTTGCTTGCATATATACTTCATTTGATAAAAGTTTTGGGTTTCTTAGTTGGCTCTATCTAACATCTTCCATGCACGAAAGTGTGGAGGATATATGGATCCTTCGACAATTGTGAGGACATTGATTTATAAGTAAAAAAATCGTTTGTTTGATTATGTTGAATTCAATTACAGAAAAATCTTTGAATTCTCATGAGTTTTCATATATCTCATTTCATATGTTGTTTTGTGTTTGTTCTCATATATGCCTAATTTGAATGGAAAAGTTCACGTTTGTGAATTGTTTCATAATCTAGTTGGATTTGGTTTGTGTTTCATATTTTGCACTAATAATGATACTTGCATGTGCTTGATTTCTCGATAACTTGTAATAGTATTTTCATGGAAGCAATTGGGTGACACCTTGTTCCCACTATAATTTTTTGAATGGTCTAAACGAGGACGCCTCCTAGAGTTTACAAGGGATTTGTGAGAATAAAGTTTAGAAGAACCGGTATTTTAATATGATTGCTGTACAAGGGTTATAGATATGAATTGAGTTAGATACTTCTTGGATTTATTTCAATGCTTATATCATACATATTTTAATTATTTTTTGAATTTTTTGTTAACAAGTAAAATGCCACAGTAATTTAACCGAAAATATTTTATTGTGTCTACAGTGATTGATGGTGACTTATGAAACATTTATTTCTATTTAAAATTTATGTTTTTTTTTCTATTCACCAAAAAAAAAATATGTTTTATATTAATTTTGATATATTGTATCCTAGTTTGTCCTATAATTTTTAAGATTTATCATATATCATGTGCGAGTGTCTATCATACATGTGTCTCATATTTGTGTCCATGGTGTCCGAGAATAAAGTCTATTTAAGTATCATTAAGCATTTTGCATTGTGGAAAATTGTTGTTTTATGCTCCGATTTTACGTCTTTATGATTTTTCTTCTTTAGTTTTAATTCCTTTTTGTCACGGGCCTTCGCTTTTATCTATACATTTATTTATCTTCTTTTCTATTTTTCAAAACACTTTGCTAGTAACTTTTTAATAAAAAAAATTACTTTGCTAACTTTTTTATTATTATTCTCTGCATGATTTAATTGTAATTAATGCAAATGAATTTCCTTCTTAATCAAAAAACATATAATAGCAATTTATCATATAAAATTATTTATAAAGTGTTCATCTAGATTTTTTACTATTAATATAAAATTATTTATAAAGTATTATGTAAAAATCATTTGGTTATTTTTTAATTATAGTAAGGAAATTTATTAACTTGACATAAATTTTATGAGAATTTATTTTTGATGCAAAGAACATAGACAATGAAATAAAGCAAATAGAACAACATGCATGAATATTCTTATGTTTTGTTCTTCTATTTATGTAAACTTAATTATTTGCTTGTTACAATTAACAACTGACTGGTTTCTTGTCCATCGTCTCTTCAGCTAAATAGTTTCTTGTTCACATTCTTCCATTTATTTTAACTGCGCTCCATTCATCTAAACAATGGATTTGCTCAATAATCTGATGTTTTTCTTCATTCAATGATGGATAGTGCAATTTAATTTTGTTTGACTAATCGAAGAATATTACTTGATCATAAGATTCATGCGTTGCCGTAAAATGGCTGGCCTAGTGATCATTACTCATTCTAGCCCATAATATTTTCTTTGTTTTAAAATATTTTCGGCAAAAAAAAAAAAAATTTGTCCTCTATGTTTTTTTACACAAAGTTTAAGAAAGTTATTAAACAGTCAATGATAAAAAAATATAATTATACTTGATTAAATTAATCTTTATTCAAATACTAAAGAATATTACTCTATTAATGCTTTTTCATTTTGTTTCATGAACATATAAGAAACAAGATAAAATTGGGGGGAAAATAATTGGTGCATGTCTTCTTTAGTTTCTTACAAAAAGTACAATTGCACAAGTATTTTTACGTGTTATTTTTCAATAAGAAGAATATACGGCAGTCACATACTTAACAAAAAACAATGTCACCAGCAACTATGGAACTGCATTTATGTTTTGTCTCTAAAAAAATATATATACTCTTTTTTTGGTGAATAAAATCACATATAATTTTGAAACAGATGCAATATCATAAAATGCGTAGATGGTGTATTTCATTTTGTTGATCATTTTAGGAAGGTGGCACTAAGAATTGGTTTATGTTTATTGTAGAAGGCCATATACGGGAGCTCTAACAAGCAATGGAATCGATTCACAACTTCGGTTTTTCAATGGAAGGATACGCTCTTACGAGAGATAGACCCGAAAGAAACATTAAAGGCAGTGAAGAAATGGCTATAGAGGAACTTGAGATGAGAATACAGAGAGATCGCAAGCTATTGAAGCAGCTTAAGGAAGAGAGCATGAAAAAGGATAATATTAATGACCCTTCATCAGATCAAACCAAAAGGAAGATTATGTCTACCGCACAAGATGGTGTGTTGAAGTATATGCTGAAGATGATGGATGTTTGTAATGCTCAAGGATTTGTGTATGGCATAATTCCTGAGAATGGTAAGCCAACAATTGGAGCTTCAGATAATCTTCGTTTATGGTGGAAGGAAAAGGTCAAATTTGAACGTAATGGTCCTGCTGCAATAGCCAAGTATGAAGCAATGAATGGAAACTTTGTTGAAAAGAATAATGAAGGATGGTTGAATGGAGCTGCACCTTCTCATCATAGCTTGCTTGAACTCCAAGACACTACACTTGGATCACTTTTATCATCTCTAATGCAACATTGTGACCCTCCACAAAGGAGGTTCCCTTTGGATAATGGTGTTGCACCACCATGGTGGCCTAAAGGAAATGAGGAATGGTGGTCTCATTTGGGTTTCTCCAAGGATCCAGGCCCTCCTCCATATAAGAAGCCCCATGATCTGAAGAAAGCTTGGAAGGTTGCTGTGCTCACAGCTGTGATTAAGCACATATCCCCTGATGTTAACAAGATACGTAGGGTTGTGCGCCAATCTAAGAGCCTACAAGACAAGATGACTGCTAAGGAGGTTGCTATTTGGATGGCTATTATGAAATGTGAGGAATCCTTAGCTAAACTAATGTATCCTGGAAGGTTTCTACCTGTTTCTAGTGGAAGTAATTTGCCTGCTGATATGTTCAATGAGACCAATGATTTTGATGTAGAAGGCACTAATGATGGTACATATCACAATGTGGAAGAGCACAACGGATCCCACAATGCCAATATGGTTCAAATGGAAACTAATATTCCAAGAAACAACCTGGTTATTAGACCAGTTGCTACCAAGAGAACCAGGCAACTAGGTGATGACATTTATACTCCGGGTAATCTTTCACACAATAATTACCAACTTGAGCACCATGATGGGACAAGAAGGAGCAATCACCAACTAAATCTCTCAAATGGAAACAACCTTTTCCAAGTGCCTAGTAATAAGAATATCAATTATTATTATTATTATCGATCTCTGTTAATTGTTTACAGCTTGCTTTTCTTAGTTGAATATGTTTACTACTTTACTTCACTATTAAGTTTTCAGTTTGTTTTTCTTAGTTGAATAAGGACTGGTTTGATTTGTTTCTAGTTTCCTGTTTTCATTTTCTGATTCCAAACATAATTACAACACAAAAAATTATACAAGTGTCACATTGATTTTATTCTGTTTCTTGTTTCCAAAGATTTGTATAGGAAACAGTGAAAACAAACAAAAAATTATTTTCAGTGTTTCCTGTACAAATTTTTGAAAAGAAGAAACAGAACAAAACAATGTGATAATTTTGTAATTATTTATGTTGTAATTATTTATAAAAATAAGAAATGAAAACAGAAAACTAGAAACAAACTAACCAGGCCCTAAGTTTACTTCACTATTAAATTTTCAGTTTGCTTTTCCTAATTAAATAGATTTAAGCCACTGTCAAGTAAACAATTTTTTATTATAATGTTTTTCCGATAAAAAAAGTCATTTCATGTATGTTTTGGAATCAAGAAAGTGAAAATAGAATTTAGTTCTTAGAATTCACTAAAGTTGTATGTGTGTTTCTTTGACTACTTGTTAGTGGTCAAAACCTCATTGTTCACATTCTTAAACCTGCAGGAGATGGTACGAATATGGTCCATGATATAAGGTCAAACTACAGTACAAGCATTCAGCAAAACAACCCCATGGCTACTTGGAATCTGATTCCTCTTGTGAACCATAACCAACAACAGCAAAACCTTCAACTTCAGATGGGAGATAATTTGTTTGGTCCAGGGGTTAGTGTCAATGGACTCCCTGCACCATACACTGAACCTGAGGATGAAATGAAGCCAATTGCTTCTCAATTTGACCGTGCTAGATTCAACCAACTATTTATTAGCTCTACCATGGACCAAAACTCAAGGCAAAGTTTCTCTAAGATGCACAATTAAGGAAAAACATTCCCTTTCCTTGCTTGGTCACTGCAACAAATTGGAGTAGAAGCTCTTTGTTCTCTTGAGGAGACCATGATGTGAGAAGCTGGTATTATAGTCTTTCTTAATCTAGTGAAATAAAGTGAAGGGTACTCTTCCTTAGTTGTTGATGTTTTATTTTGCCTTTTAAGTTTAAAAGCAACAATAGTCTTACATCTTATGATGTCAGGTATCTGGCATGCATTCAGGGTAGTGCTAACTGCTAAGAGTTGAGAATGAATTTAAATGGTCTCGAACTTGTCTTATTTGCTTTTTGAGATGTCTAGTTGTTTTGGAAAATTTGAAATAAGCATGTCTTATTTATTTATATACATTTTAACAAATTAGCCATGTTAGCACTGAAATTCTTTGATTGCCACGATTAACTATACATGTTTTTATATAGAATTTTGGATGAAGCATTCAAAATATGCTTGATTAGTTACAATATCAACAATAGTCGTGGCAAAGGAAGTGGTATAAGGGTCACAATTAATTGGCTACTATGAATACAGGGTAGAATTTTTTTCTTTTGCATATGGGTATGAGATATTGGCACAAGTTCAACTCATTTGAATTATCCATGAGGTTAATTCCTGTTCAATCACAGGAAAAGGAGGATTATGTGGTTTCCACACAAGTGTTGCTTTTTTTATATTTGAACTTGCGCCTTCATCCCTGTGGGTTGAGGTTGCTTAATTACTAACTCAACCCAGTAAAAATAGTCACACATAATGAGAGATCACATCTATATATTATTAAAAACTTGGGGGGTAAGAAAGAGTTTTATTAAAGTGACCGAAATAATTTTCCAAAACTTTTATATATTCTTCATTACTTCTGTAGATAAGGCTTGTGTTATAAAGTATATAACTCTGAATTTCCAATCACATGACCTCAACAATTCTATAAAGCTTCTGTATAAGTTTCTAAACATTAAGTTGTCTACCCTATAATGTCTCAATTGGGTTGTATGATGTTAGCTATAGGTATAAGATGTTATGGAGTCACTTAATTTCATTTGATTACTCATGCTTATTTAAAAACATAAATGATTTTAGGATTCATTATTCATTCAATAAACGTTATGATTGGATATTTTCGTGATAAAAGTCAAAATAGGATTCTTATGAGAGGTTTAACCAAACATGACCAATTACAAAAACTATTTTTTTATACAGTACTACTCTTTCTCTTTGTGTTATTCTGCTTTTTCCCCGCTTTTGATCCAAACAGGCACAATTAAAGGGCTTCTTCTTTTTTCAGAAGAAGATATATCAACATTAAATTAATCGAAATGTGAAAAGCGTAACATATATTTTTTATTAATATTATCTATTGTGGTACTTAAAGACTACTTGTTTCTATTCTCGTGAATGAGACAATAGTTATTGAAAAGTTTAGGATTAGTATGCCTTTTGAAAATATATGAAGGTTATTGTTGGCAAAACTACAACTAGTATTGATCAAGGAAGTTCATCTGTTATAAAAATAAGATATACTTTGGCCAAAAAAAACTCGTGTTCAAAACAGAAAAGATTTACACCGTTGTGGATATAGAGCAGAAGAACTTTTACATCAACATCTAACTATTGATTTCATTTTGATATAATGATTGAAGATCACCCAATTGAAAGAGGAGAGAAATAATAAAAATACACTTTACAACAGATAACAGAGAAATTTGAGTTTAAAGAAGAGACATTAAATCTTGACTCTATTAATTTAATTTTAACACTCATATACCTTTTAAATGTTTTTAGAGTTTAATTGATATGTACTTTTCGTGTAAAAAATTTTATATTGTCCACAAATCATGATAGGTTTCCCAAGGGTTCATGCAAATGGTGATGGATACTAACATTTTAATGTAGGTCTTAACCATAAAGCTGAGTTACAAGGGTCAAGGGGTGCATTGCTCCCTCTTCACCGCACTCATCAGCACCAAGAAAATAGCACTCCCGATGCCACTGCATATTATGTGCACACACAGTAATGGTGAACAGGGTAGTGACCGTTGCTCTCCCCTGTTGCTAAACACACACATTGTTCTTTAGAACTCACAAGCGGCACTACCCAATCATTCCCTCTATTTGCAACCAAAAATGCCTCTGAAAAATCATATATAAAACACACTCCCTCAAACCATCCTCAGAGCTCCAATGTGGTTTGTGCTGCTTTAGGGTCTAATGTTCCGAACTGGGATGGGTTTTATTTTTTCTAGGGTAAAAATGGTGGGGGAGGGGGCGTTTCTCATAGGCTCAGGACATGTTTTTATGAACCAGCAAGCAAACGTGAAAAAAAAAAAGGTGGAATCGGTCCTTCCCTTATCACTGGATAATCGACAACCATAGATATCATTTAAAATTTTCTCCTACACTATTCACCGTCAGATTTGCAAGCGCACGCACTAACTTGGAGTGCGTACCTTAACACGCACCGTCCTACCCAATAATCATCTGTTGACAAAAATAGAACCTATGATAGCATGGCAATCTTGATGGCTTTTCAAACTCCCCACCCCACGTTTGACATCCATTTTTGGTAATTCTCTTTTTAAAAACTGTTTTTCATTTTCAAAAATTTAAAAATTCAAAAACTTGTTTGATGAACCCTGTTTCCTAAAATAGTTTTGAAATATGATTTTGTTTTGTAGTTTTGGGAATTAAAAAACTGAAACAACTAAAAGTTGTTTTCTTTCTCACTTTTACATTCCAGTTTTGAAAACTAAAAAAACAAGGAAAAGTGACACTTTTCATTAATGGCAGTTTTGTAATATTTGACAACTTTTATTATTTAATTTAAATTATTATATTTTTTATTTAATTCCATGAAATAATAATCTAAAATAGAACATAACATTCATATAACATGTATGGACCAAATTCAAAATTATTATCACGTATAGGGACCAAAAGATTAGTTTAACTTTTATTTGACTTTATCTCTACATGTTGCTTTATATATGTTTCTTTAGAAGTGAATTATATATCACTTTATCATGGTATTTAAACGTTGTTTTAATTACTTTTACTTTATTAATTATGTTGTTACAATATATGTTACTTTAGAAAGTGAATTGTATATTAATTTTATAAAAATATATTATTTTTTGTCAAGATATTATTCAATGATACTTAATTAAAAAGGTGACGTAGATAAGAACATAAAAAATAATATTGAGAAACTATAAAAAAAACTCGAAATTGATCTCATTTTAAAAATATGTATTAAACAAGTTTTCTATTTTTTAATTTTCAAAACATATTTTGAAAACAAGTTTATCAAACAAGTTTTTTCATTTTCTCATCTCTAAAACAGTTTTAGAAAATAAAATTACCAAACAGGTTTTGTTTTTAATTCTCTTCTTAAAACAGTTTTTTAAATTGATTTACAAAATAGTTTTCAAAAACTAAAAATCAAAATTAAATCAAACAGGTGTGTTTGTTTTTATAATTCCCATCACTATTTAGTATTATTAATTCATTCAATCAAATTAAGTTTTATTTAAATGCGTGCTTTGGACCTTTTCCTTTTCTCATCTTTCTGTTCTGGCTACATGCTGCCTCGCAGTTGTGGTTTGCACCCTACCCCCACCCAAGTCAGTGGCAATTCTGGTTGGACTGTGGTGAAGCCCGTCCCCTTCGTGCGGTGGATTATGGTTCTGCTTCTCATGAATTTGGTTTCACATCAAGTTTCAAAAATATAAAGTTTCATTTTCACTTGATTTGAGTCTTCAATTTGTGTTTTTGTTTTTGGATTTGAATTTCATGTGGTGTTTTTGGTTTTGAATTTTATATGGCCGTTTTTTATTTGGACAAAACTTACATACACTACCATACATACTTATTGTATTGTTATCCAAATATAATAAAACGTGTGTTATTTTTCCACCTCATCAAAAGTTCAAAACTCACATCGTTTGCTAAAGTCCCTCTCCTCTCTTTCTACTTCATCTCCATCAATAACCCTAAAGCTGGTGGCTCAAAGCGACGACAGCTGGCTATGAGGCGTATGACAGTGGCGAGGCAAGGTGTGACTGGAGAGCGGTGCTATAGGTGACGCACGGGGGCTCATGGCGCCTGCGTCCCCTGCCGCAGATGAGGCTTCAGATGGCTGTTTTGGGCGTTTGGGGGCAAAGGTCACGATGTATCTGGGTGTTTCCCTCCCCCCTCCCTCCCTCTCTCTCCTCTTCTTTCACATTCTGCTCTATCATTTACAAGTTTATCTTTTTGTGTAACATGGGTGCTGGAGTAAATGGCAGATGAGAAAATCACATACCCTTTCACGATTTTGTTTGTAGCTATGTGATGGATTTTTTTTTTTTTTAATGAAAATATGTGATTGACTTTTGGGTCTTGCATTAAAGAGAAGCTTTTTGTGGGGGAAGGAAGACGGAAATAATTTGAGTTAACGGTGTGAGTGCTGAAGTGGAAAACTAATGCACGTGTGTTATTATAAGACAAATTCTACCGTACCCATGAAAATTGATAGGTTTTGGAACAGTTTCTAAACTGACTAATAGATGAATGGTCTTTCATTTAATAAATTCAGGTCAAACATTTGCTATTAAACATAAAAACTTTTACGTATTGCAATTAAGTACCTAATAATATATTTCATTTGAATGATTAAATTGCAATATCCAAAACTTTGACCCCTAACTAATAAAAGGAAGAGATGGCATCAATAAAAAAACAAAAGACCGAACTCAACTATTGATCCGTTTAAAAACTGTATCAAAACTCATGTATTTTCATGGATACGATAGCAGTTCCCATATTATAATTAGGTAATAGTACAACAAGCACATAGGGTACTGAAGCTAAGTTTTGTCCTTTTTATTTTGGTTTTGTGATTGTGAGGATTGCAGAATGAATTTTTTTTATCTTTGTTTGGTATTTGGTGATAGTGGCTTTGGGGTGGTGGTAGGTGTGTGGGGGTTGGCCCGAGGTTATAACGTGGTGATAGGGGCGGCCCAAAGCCCAAGCCATAAAAGCTAAGGCTGTAGGCCTAAAAAAAATAGTTAATATTATTAGCTTTAAATAAAATAAAAATAAAAATATAATACTGTTAATAAAATATTACTGTTAGCTTTAAAAAAGTCTCACTTTAAATTTTGCTTTAGACCTTAATAGGTATTCGACCGGTCCCATTTGGTGACTGGTGCAACTATCAACGATGGAGTGTGGCGGTGGGGTTGATAGGCGGCTTTTTGACCAAAATGAGGTTATTTTAGAAACTATTTATCAAAATGGGGTTGTTTTGTACTCCTTCCGTCCCATTATATATTTCATACTTGGCTAAATCACACGGTTTAAGAATAAATGAAAGAAAGTGAACAACAATTTTACCAAATTAACATTGTTTATATTTTCTTTATTTTTACAAATTCTGTTATCATTAATGATAAGCTACATTCAACGAGAAAAAACAAGTATCTAAAGGCATTGATAATAGAACAAAATGCACCTATTGGTCACTCAAATGTTTCACTTTGAAAATAAAAAAAATGATGGCTTTAGTTAATGCATAATATAATAGAATTCTAAAACCATAATCAGGGGTAAAAATGGTAGAAAACATTTAATATCACATTGAAAATAGAAAATGACATATTTTGAGACAATTTTTTTTTAAAATGTGACATATATAATGGGATGGAGGAAGTAACATTTATCAGAATAGGATTGTTTTTCCTATTCCATGTCAGCAAATAAAAAAAATGACACGTGTCAGTAGATGATAGGTTGATAGATTGATAGATTTTAAAAAAAAAAGACAGGAAAAAAAACAGTCTATGTAGCCTTTCCTATGCGCGCCACGTGGCGCGACGCAGTCGAATGTGCCACTGCGCCTGGCACAAGGATTTTTTTTGTTTTTTAAAAAAAAATCTATCAACCTATCATTTGCTGACACATGTCATTTTATTTTTTTTATTTACTGACATGGAAGGCGCCATTTGGACTAACGCCTTCCATGTCAGCAAATTAAAAAAAATTACACACCGGAAAAATCAATCCTATTTTGATAAAATGTTACAAAACAATCTCATATTGATAAATAGTTTCTAAAACAACCCCATTTTGGTCAAAAAACCTTGATAGGTGGGTGTTGGTGTCAGTGGTGGGGGAGAGAGGGTAGGGGATGAATGATCGTGATGGTGGATATGAGGAGGAGGACATGGGTGTGAGAGGAGGTGGAAAACAATCTCATATTGATAAATAGTTTCTAAAACAACCCCATTTTGGTCAAAAAACCTTGATAGGTGGGTGTTGGTGTCAGTGGTGGGGGAGAGAGGGTAGGGGATGATATGAGGAGGAGGACATGGGTGTGAGAGGAGGTGGAAAAGGGTGGGAGAGACCTAATTTGCAAATAACTTCAAATGAAACCTCTTTTGCAAATATCACAACATTTCCAACAAAAACCGGTCAACGGATAACCTGTTGGCAACTCATCCATATTATGGGAAGTTAACTAACTATTAGGATACAGGGAGAATTATTGCACCCCATTTTGTGATTGCATAGTACAACGACCCATTATACATTGCTTTCTTGTTCTTTATGACTTTATGGTCCTCACCTTCATAACTTCAAAATTTATGCTTGTGTTGATATAATGATGTAACTTTCGTTATTAGGCAATCAAAAAATATTCTTCTTTTGCAAATAAGGTGAATAGAATACTCATAGTTGGCATGATGATTCTTTGCCTTGGGAATTATTGGTGGTAATGGTTCTGCAAAAAGGGAAAGAACATAAAATGTGCAAACTCTTCAAGGCATGTATAATCTATACTGAATTTTATGTTCATTTTGCCCTTACCAGTTTTGGTCTCACCCGATGCAAGAGGATATCAACAAATACTATGTAGGATACAATGAAGAACACTTGGTTTGCACGCCCACAATTAAGCCTAACACCAATAATAGTTTACACAACTATAGTTTCTTAGATTCTCTTTGCACATAAAAGAATCGAAGAAGTGATTTGGAGATTTTGAAAACAAATTGAAAACGTATGGAAATCTTCAAGGGAAAGGTTTTATATATAGATCTTCACCTACCCATTGGTGAGGAGGAACAAACCTTCATGGAAAAGATGCAAGCCTTCATGAATGCATCCATCGATGAAGTGACACACATATTCATGAAACAACACACCCATATGGAAAGACACGATTATCTTGTAAAGACACAACTCTTAGAAGAAGTCAAACACACATCGCCACAATTTTGACGCCATAGGCGTTAGGCGCCTGAGGCCTTGCATCGGGCGCTGCATGGCCGATGCCAGGCACCCTTCTTCCACCTGTTCTCGGGCGTCTTACATCTGACACACTTAGGGATATTTTCAAAAGAGACATGCTTAAGGAAAGACGTGATTGATTGTTGGTGCAAAAAAAAACTTTATATTCACAATACAATGAAATTAAACTTTTAAAAATATTTAATATGAAATATTAAATACTTTTTAAGTAGAATGCTTAGAAATGTTGCTGAGGGAGGCAAAATTGTATTTTAAAATTGATCTTAACTTTTAAATAAATATATTGTCAATCAAATAAGCAATAAATTCTATTAGAGCATCTTTATTCCAATATCCTGTTTTTTAAACTTTTTGGAGTTCTTAAATAGGCCACATATTTATATATCACCCGTTTTTATTTTTTTTACAACTTAACCACCTAAACTCTCCGATCCAACAACTTCAAAAAAGTTTTTAAAATGGACCCTACCAGTGATCCCACATCATTTCATTTTAGCTGCACTTTTTATTCTCAGCAATTTTTTAATTAAAAAATTACAAAGTGGGCACATTTTTTGATATAGGATCTGATGCTTATTTAAGCACCTCACCTAAATAAGCAACTTTCAATTTGATCACTCCAACGGGAAGAACAAAATAAGTACCGAAGTTGCTTATTAAGCATCTGATGGAGATGCACTTAGCCACCTCTTGCTCATTTCCCTGGGCCAACCTTTTCCCTTTTTTTCCTTTTTCCGCTTTCTTTGAACCCCTAGCGTGGAAGTAGAACCAATTGAAATAATTGGGACCTAGATTAATTACATTAGTGACAACGAATAACATTTTCAACTACCTACACCAACGAAGGTACCGTTTAGTAAAAATTTCCTGATAACGGATAAATTAACTGATTGAGGATAAGGTAGCTTATTGGATTGGAAGTGTTTGCAAAAATTAGCGTTTGAATTATCTGATAAATATAAAATGACATAAAAGGACATGTTGATATGCTTTTATATTTTTACAAATTAAGTATCACTTTTAATAATTAAATTTATTTTAAATTATTTATCAGTTGTTTATAATTATATAGATGACGTAGAAAACTTGAACATGCATAGTGAAAAATAATCCAAAAATGTAAAATATAGTATAATAATTAAAATAAAAGTTTAAGATCCATTTTTTTTTGTAACCATGACATAGTTACGAAGTATCCACCACCGTTAGCAATGACTAATCTCCGTCGGGGAACCTGTTGGACACACAAAGTGGGTTCTCCCTCCCTTCCAACCAGGTTTTTATTGATCTGATAATTTATAATTTGTAATGTTGATTACATATTGGACCATAATAACTCATATTGGTCCAAGTAAATATGAATAATTATATTGGGCTAGAGAATACACCATTCGAATTATGTAAATAATTATGTAAATATGAATATCAATATAAATAATTATGTAATTACATTATATAATTATATTGTTTACATAATTATTACATATTGGAACAATATGACTTACTCTGGCCCAATATGACTTAGGCCATGTGTGGGTAAACAACTTATTTAAGCGCTTATATTATAAGGGCTTATGTGAAAAACTTTTATGCATTAAGCTCCTTTTAATTAAGTTATTTTGTGTTTAGATACATACTCGAAGAAGCGCTTTTAAAATCTATAAACTTGAGAGAGGAAGATAGAAGTGTTAGTTTTATGGGGATATAATTGTCCTATAAAATATAAAAACGACTTCTCGTATAAGCTTACACACAAGGTTTTTCAATAAGCTTACACACTATTTTTTTAGATAAAGCGTTTATATCAACAGAGAAGCTTTAATAAGCTACAAGCTGTTCTATCCAAACGAGTCCAATATGGTTTACTAGGCCCAATGTGACTTACTTGGATTAGGATGACTTAGCGTGGCCCTATATGACTTACTTGGCCCAATATGGCTTATTCTGGCCCAATATGGCTGACTTGGACCAATATGACTTACTTGGCCCAGTATGGCTTATCTGGACCAGTATGAGTTACTCTGGCCCAATATGGCTTACTTGGACCACTATAATTTACTCCGACCCAATATGGCTTACTTGGACCAATATGACTTACTCTAGACCAGTATGGCTTACTCTGGCCCAATGTGACTTACTTGGACCAATATGAAATCGAATGAATTTAAAATAATGGTACTTATAACTTTACTTCAACGCGGGGTAGGAACCCCTAATACATCAGTGATCAAGAACTACTCCCCATCTCATTGGCAAGTTTAAATCCATCGTTCGCAAGGTTGTCAGCATACTTGTTTGCTTCTATGAACACGTGAGAGATACACGCGTGCCAATCAAACTAAAGTAACTTGCTAATGCGGATCACTGTGTGATAAGATTTTAGGTAAATATATTTGAGTATCTCTATTAATTATATTATGTATTTTAGAATTGTTTTTTATTCAAAGAATAAGATATTGATTTTTTTTAATAAAAAAAGAGATTTTCATTTTTTAGATTATTTTTTAAATGATTTTTCTTTATTTTTAGAAGAGGTAACGATTACTTTTTTTTAATATAATTTTCAGCCTACAAGGAGAAACAAATTAAAAGCTCACTAAAAAAAGACCACATGATATTTTGGTACCAAATGTAGACCCTAGGCCCAAATAAATATTTCATTTTAGAAACTAATGTTTATTTTTCATAAAGAAGTGGGCCTACATCGGACCCAATTGACCTTCACTCCCACCCCCAAGCTAAACCACCAAATGTCTGCACCGGGAAGATTCCTGCTGTGGAGGAGGTGTGACTGACGGTGTGAAGGCGTGACGCGCGGCGATGGGCAGAGAGCGTTGTGCGGCGCGGTGGTTCTTCATTGGGATGCGACTCTAAGATGGCGTGGCGCTGGCAGAGGGGTCGCACGATCCGGTTCGCGGTGGTTCAGACGTATAGCGGCAATGCACGGAGTGGCTTATCACGGTGCTCGACGGGCAGCTGATGGACGAATTCTTGGCAGGAGCAGTTGTGCTTGACTTTGGTTGGTTGTTCTGGTTTGCTGTGATAATGGGAGGTTGGTAATGGATGGATTTTGGGTTGCGGTGCCATCACCCCCTAGTTTTGGATTTCGCAATATGATCCTTGTGGATTTAAAAAAAAAAACGAAAATAAATTTATTTTTACTTTGCAGAAGGATCCCTACGAGACAAGTTAAAAGTAGAAGTTGAATGAGGTTTAAAAAAATACATCTAGTCAACTTCAATGTGTCGCTGACATGTCCATTTTAATTGAGCTGACAGCTTGTGAGTGGTCCAAATGAGAAGTGTAAAAATTATCCAATATTTATGATAGGTACCAGAGAATTAAAGATTCTAACAGTAAATAGAATAGCATTGCTGACCTAATAACTTTTCAGCCATCCATGTGGGATACTTCCTTTGCCTTCTTGGTCTATCATTTGCGGGCATGTTGGACTCCTCAGGGGTATTTGGTATTTGTTGGTCTTGGGCCACACCAACAGTTTCGGTACCAATTCCATTAATTGGGCCAGTAGGCGTATCCCACCATCGTGCATTCCAATATGCTCGCGAGCTCTTTTCCGTCCGGCCACCCTCTCCGGAGAACACCACCTCCGCGCGCCCCTCCCTCTACGAAGGCCACCACCAAAAGCCACAAAGCCATATCCCTCTTCTCTCTTTTCACGCCACCGTCATCACTCCCTCTGGACACCACATCCAGGGTAAGAATCCAGTCTCCTTCTTTTCTGATGTAAACGTGCCTCTTCTGATTTTGTTTTTTGCCTTTCCTTTCTAGGCTCAGTAATTTTGCTTTCAACGATTAATACCACCGCCACTGATTTTTTGCTCTTGGAAAATAGGTCTCTATTCTTTTTTTGCTGTTTTAGGGTTATTGTTTTTACTGGTTTAGTCATATAATGTTGTTCCTTTGAACTATTCATCATATTCATAGCTTACTTTTTTACATTTTGATGTTCAAGTTGTTATTTCCAAGTTGTGCATTGTTTGCTCACTGTTTTTTCCTCTCTGTTTCGGTTGCTTAAGGGGGTTCTTTTCAGTTTTTGTTCTCTGTGCTCTCTCTGGTATTGATTGGGCTTAGCTAGACAAGGCACTATTTTCTTCTATCAGGTTAGCTCCCAAGCCCTGTTTTTTTATTCAATGCTGCTGATGTTTATTGTAAAGAGAATTTAAGTTTTGATTTATTGGCCTATGTTAATTACTTTCATATGTTTTTTATCAATGATGATGCGCTCTCTCTCGAGGGAATTTAATTGTAGCTTTTTTTAATTAAAATTGTGGACTTTGTTCTATTTTCTTATTATTGTTTTGTTGCTGTTTCAAATTTACTGTTTTAAACTATGTAAAATATTTGGTCAGATTTGATTTGTTATTTTGCAGTAGTTGCTGCTCTGGTTTGATTTGATTTTGTGTTTCACTACATGCTGAGAATTTTGAAAATTCCACATTAATGTGTTGATATGCATCTAATTAACGAAATCACATTTATTAGTGGAGCCAAATGGCAAAGTAAATTGCACATAGCAAAAATAAATTACACATGACAAATTACATCAGCCAATTCCTTTTAAATAGGTAATAGATCCTGTCTCTCTCACCGTTTTTCTTCAATCTCAGCCACTGTCTACCATATCCATGGTAATAGTGGGCGAAGGCTAGATATCTTCTAGTAAAACTAGGATAAAAAAAAAAACTAGGACATTTAATGTTATTAATCTTTGTTTTTGAATGAGCATAGCAAACGAAAAACTATACACGTCACCGAAGGGTTTTTATGGATGGACATTAGCAAAGAAGACAATTCATCATTTGAAAGTGCTCAAGTTCTGCTTCACTAGAGAATATAAGTTTAAGAAAAATGTGAAACTTGCTATCTGTTGTATTATCAATAATTATTTGTTTATTTTAGTACAAAATCTGGCAGTGCATCTATGGTCTATCTCAAAAAAATTAAACGCATTTATAATACAAAGGAGAGTAGAAAGGATAGAACTCAAATTTATTTCTGAAGTATAACAATCTTCGGGCAATCTTCAACTACGATAATGTGGAATTAATCCATTGAAGCTGCCTTTACGAGTTCCTTGACTACTTGTTCCATGGTAGGACGACGTGGATTTTCACTCAAGCATGCGATTGCTAGCTTTACAATCGATGTAACTTCCATGACAATTTGATTTGTAGGATGAGGAAGACGTTGATCCAACTTATCACTCAACAACAAACTATCAAGCGTTGAGGCCACAACACTCCCAGAAGATGATAACATTGTAGATGATATAATTTCTCCAGGATGCTTTCCTAAAAGTATTTCCAAGGCAAATATCCCAAAGCTATACACATCACATTTCTCATTCACTTCCATAGTATAAGCAAGTTCTACAACAAATCAAAAGAAATATCATGCATGCATAAAATAGTAAAATGTTAGTGACAAAGCATGAAATATACAAATAATTATAAAGTAGTCACGTCATTGTAAATAAGTAGCAAGGACAAACTATAGAACCATATGAATTTTATAGTTAGAAGTAGAAAATGACACTAACCTGGAGCAGCATATCCAAAGGTGCCTGCAAATGAGGTCCAATTGGATGAATCAGGATTAAGAAGCTTAGCTGTTCCGAAGTCCGAGACATGAGCCTCATAATCCAAATCTAAAAGAACATTCTTTGTTGAGATGTCTCGATGAACAATAGGAGGTGAGCAATCATGGTGCATGTAGCATAACGCATTAGCCACACCTTTAACAACATTCACCCTTCTATTCCAATCAAATTCAATTGCTTGTGCATCATTGCAAAGAATCTTATCAATGCTACCTCTTTCCACCAACTCATAAACTAAAAATGAGAATCGAGAGTGTGAGCAAAATCCATATAGCTTCACAATGTTACGATGTCGAATTTCTGCCAAAGCTTGTATCTCACTTTGAAAAGCTTTAAGATTCGATGTTTCCTCCCTTGGCATTGAATGAAGTTTTTTCACAGCCACAACTTGACCAGTAGGCAATTCGGCTCTGTAAACAGATCCATACCCTCCAACTCCAATGAGATATTTGTTGTCAAACTCTTCTGTGGCATCAATGATGTTCTCATACACCATTTTCCCATCATAATTCCATATTGTAAATAGATTCTGTGTTTGTGGTTCTGCAATCTGATTTTCTTTTGTACTTGCACTTTGGTAAAGACGACTTGAAATTACAAGCGCCAATAATGCAAGTAACAGAATACCCAAAGTAATTTGTAAAACAAGGAGTAAGACTTTGTTGTTCTTTTGATGATGAGATTTGTTGCTTGATGTTGGGCAAGACACAAGGCTAGAGAAATTACCACACAAGCCTTTGTTATTTCTCAATGCATCAATTGGAGCTTTTTGAAATGCTGGAATGGTTGGAAGTGAACCCTCTAATTGGTTGTATGATAGGTCAACGAATGTCAAGACTAACATATCATCCAAACTGGAGGGTATGGCACCAGAAAGATTATTATGTGATAGATTCAATGTTTCTAGAAATTTCAACTCTCCAAGTGTTGCGGGTATTGTTCCACCCAAAAAATTCCTACAAAGATCGAGACTTTGAAGAGATTTGAAGTGACCAAACTCCACAGGAATATTTCCCACAAATTTATTTAGGCTCAGATTCAACTTTAATAAATTTGGCAACCTTCCAAGTTCTTTTGTGATGAAAGATTATTGTTGCCTAACAACAGCTCAATCAACAAGGTCAACTTACCTAGCTCCTTTGGAATTTTTCCTGTAAGGTGGTTTGAAGATAGGTGAAGTACATGTAAGTTGGTTGCCCTTCCTAGTTCCGATGGTATACCACCGGATAAATTGTTGTTGGAGATCTTGAGGCTTGTGAGGTTATAGCACTTTGCCCACTTTGGTGAAAGGTGTCCATAAAAATTATTGTCACTCAAATTGATGTAGTCCAAGTTTGGATATTCGCCAAAATCTTCTGTTATGTTTCCAGTAAACTGGTTTTGATCAAGCCTTAATCTTATAAGATTGGTACAATTCTTCAGGCTCTTCGGAATTGTACCTGTGAAATGGTTACCTCTAGCAGAAAAGTATGTCAACACTCCACCAAGGCAAATATTGGGCGGCAAATGGTCAGTGAAATGATTATCTCCTAACTGCAAAATTTTTAAGTTCGTCAAATTTCCAATAGTGAAAGGAATTGACCTCGAGAGCTTATTTCCAAAAAGACGAATGGCATTCACACTAACCAACCTACCTATTGAGGGTGGGATTGGTCCGGAAAGTTCATTTCTAGATATTTCTAGATCATTGAGCTTTGCCAAGTTTTCAATAGTGGAAGGAATTGGTTCAGAAAGCTCATTTTTGAATAAATATAGCCATTTGAGCTTTGTCAAGTTTCCAATAGTGGAAGGAATTGATCCAGAAAGTTTATTTGTAGATAATTCTAGATCATTGAGCTTTGTCAAGTATCCAATGGTGGAAGGAATTGGTCCAAAAAGCTCGTTTTCATATAAATATATTCCTTCGAGCTTTGTCAAGTTTCCAATTGAAATAGGGATAGATCCAGTGAGATTGCATCTGCTAATACCAAGGTCTACAAGACCAACCAACTGTGTTATCTTAGATGGAATAGTCCCTGAGAGCAAATTTGCACTTAGATCAAGATATGAGAGTTTTGACAGATTACCAATATTGCTTTTGGGAATGCTACCAGAGAGTTGATTAACGGAGAAGTCAAGAGTATCCAAATTGGACAGAAACCCAATTTGTGGGGGAATGATTCCATAAAATGAATTGTTGCTCATATCTATATAGAGGATGTTGGGAAGTGAGGAGAAATTGAGACTTTGAAGCGTACCTCTTAGTCCAAAACTTGAAAGACTTATTTCGGAGACAGATTTGTACTCATCATCACATTGGATTCCCATCCAATTGCAAGGACTATTGCCGATCCATGAAGAGAGCAAAGCCTGGCTTTGGTTGTCAAGGCTACCTTTCCACTTCAACAGAGCATTTGCTTCGTTGCCTCTCATTGCAGCTGAAGCATTTTGAGGTGAAGAGGCGTTTAGGAAGCCAAATAAGCACATTAATAGAAGCCACCAAAATGGTACGAGCTTCATGGTTATAGGGTGAACTTTTCAATCACTGATGATTTAATGCAATCAGAGACTGGTGATGAATTTGCATATGGGATGTTGCAGATATTTATATGGTTACAAATTAATTAAGCATTGTCATTTGTGAATCTAGCTTCTAGGAACTTCAAAGTGGACTCGGCTAGCGGTCTCAATCTACAGATTTAGTATAGACACGAGAGGTAAAGCTAGCATTCAAAGTCTATTATTTAATTTGGAACTTTGTGTCGATGACAAAGTCTTCGCAAACAAATTAACAATCAAACTATGCAGAAAACCTTTGTATCAACTTCATTACTATCCAGGTCCATCTCCTTCATTTCCAGTGCGATAAATGAAACGGAATGTGACAACCAAAACAAGGAGAATGCATTGTAATGTTTTTCAACAAAAATTATGGGGTCCAGCCATGTGAAAAAGAAAGAATAATGGTGCAGCCATTTTGTTTGAAAATAAAAAAGGAGAGTGACATAAGATTAAATGCATACATGGTTCTTTGAAGAAAAATGGGGCACCAGCTGCAGGTCCTAGTAGTAGGCGGGTAAAATTGGAAAAACGTGAAGCTGCAACATTGCGCTGAAGGCTCTATAAATAGAGCAACTTTCTTTCATTTGAAGCAGACCAAGCAGAAGCAAGTAGAGCAACTTGATAGCTTTTGAGAGTGTGAGAGAAAAATAGAGACAACGTCTCTTGTGAGAGTGTTGTTATTTCTTGTAACTCTTGAGTGAGGATAATCAGGTTTGTAGAGTAATACACGATTTGGGGTGAGTTACAATTCTTGTCATCATTGTTGGAGTGTTTCCATGTCCCACAATAATTGAAAGAGATTAACCATATAATAGCGAAAAGCCAAACTTTCTATTTGCCTTTCTATTCTAATATGTTCTGCCAAATTGAATAATACTTAATTCTATCATTGTGTATGTATATTTCAGATTTTGCAAAGTAGATATCTTTTTTTGAACATATAGTACATAGAGTAATTCTAAAATTTAAGCTTAACTGTTTAATATGGTATACACATGTTTTAAGCGGGCGTTTTGTTGATTTTGTTAAAATATGATTATTCAGGGATTAAACTAGGTTTTGTAAACTTCACATGTCATTCTACTTGGGTCTGTTCGAGTCTATATTACTTTGATCAATGAGACGATTCCTAAAAGCGGTGGTTGGACATTCATCTCATTGACGCCGATCCTCTTTGCCTTCCTTTTTTTCATTCAACTTTGAAATTTTTCTTGCAAATGTCACTTCTTGGAATATTAGAATATATTTTTAGGATATCATTTTGTAATTATTTGTGAATCATATAATAAAATGATCAGGACAACTATGAAATTATTAATTAGGACAGATTATTCAGATTCTTTATTTCAGTCGTATTCCTTTTTCCAACCCTCTACTGTTTTATATCGTCAACACATCATGAATTGGATGATGAAGAAGGTAGCGTTGCAAACGCAATAAAACTCACTTGGAAAACGAAGTTGTTTGATGTTTTTGATTCCATGGATGATGTTGAGACAAGTTTCAACTTTGAGGAGCTAAGTTTAGAAGACAAGTGTTGCGACTTAATTGAATGTTTTAGTTTCTTGGTCATTATGGGCTTCTTGATGGTTGATGAATTTTTTTGGACTTATACGTTGTGCTCAGCTTAGGTTCTCTATATAAATTACATATGGTGTAACTTGATGATTGGATGTGTGTATATTTCTCGCTTAGCTTAATTATCTAAGGAGACAAGTTTTGCATTGTTAAAGTATTTGCAAACCAAAAATCTTGTGGTGCATTAGACTCTGTTAAGACACTATTAAATAGCATGTTGATGCATGTTAAGCTTGCAATCAATATTTAATAACGTTATATATTAGCTTCATGTGCTTAATTTTTGTATTATCAGTCATGTTACCAAGTGTACATTTGATCGTTTATGGAGCAGTAAAATCGTATTGCAGAAATATCAATCAAATTGGCTTTGAAATTTTGTTTTTGTTATGATTATGATTAATGGTTGAATTATATCTTAACTTATATTTTATAATTATAATTAAAATGTCTCTATTATGGACTCGTGACCCATGCTAAGCACGGGTCTCTCTACTAGTTCATTATAAATCTCATTAGCTAATTGATCTCTCCTAACAGACCAAGCATTGCTAGCGTCAATTGTGCCTATGTAATCTGTGTTCTCCTCATTATTTGGTATTGGTAAGTTGGCCAACCCATCTTCCATAGTATTTGTTGGCATCTCTCTCCTAATCAAATTATGTGGAAGACATCAAGCTATAACTATTTTGACTTGAGTTTTAGAGTCCGGTTGTTTCAGTTTGTTTTTTGTGAGATTTTTTTTAAATAATCATTTATTTTATGAAACTAGGTGTTTGTTTAAGCTTTTGATATTAACAAGAATCTGATAAAAATGATTTATTAAAAAATAATGAGAAGTTATATTTTTTAGTTTCTCATTAAAATCTGATTCCATAGAGAAGAAAGAGTGTCCAACAAAAAAAATGGAATCAGTTTTTTTTTTTTATAAAAATAACCTTGTAAAATTTGAAATATTAGAAGTTGTATCCCTTGTGTTATCGTACTCATCTTTTTCACGCCTCCATCTTCTTTTTCGTCCAGATCTTGAAGGGCACAATAGTTCCTCTCCACGCCTCCATTGTCTCATTTTTCTTTGACATGAGTCCACGCATATCATCTTCATCCTAGCATTGACCATTTTCATAAGTGCAATTAGTTTAGGTATTTTTTCGTGATTATAATTGGAATTTATTGCATTTTGTTTCATCATTTTGTTTGTTGTTAATTAGTTTTTCCGTTGTTAATTTGTTTGTTGTTACGAACGTGTGGTTGGTCCGAGTGGTAAGGGATTCGGATACCTTAAGCAGGTGACAAGGGGTTCAAATTCTGGCTGTTGTATATGGAGAAAATCAGATAGGGAGGAGAGAATCCACCTTGTGTACCCAACAAGTTTTCCGACGGAGATTAGTAACTGCTAACGGTGGTGGATATTTCATACCTATATTATGATTAACAAAAAAAAAAAAAATCGAGATCTTGGAGGTCCCTTCACGCCTCCACACCAAAAGGCATAAAGATGCCATTTTTTATTAATTTGTAACAGAAAGAAATAGAAAAAGTCTCGGTTATTTTGGTAATGTTCTTTATTGTAATTTTGTAAAAAAAAAAAAAAAAAAGTGTTTTTACATGATCCTATCCAAATCCAAACAAGTTAAATTAATTTTTCAAATAAAAAAGATTTTTTTATTGTAAAAAACATAAATTATCTTTAAATTATTTTGTATAAAAATCATTCTTTAGTTTTTAATATTTAACAAATAGATCCTTAATGGGATAAAATCATAAAAAGAACTTTTAAGAATCACTCATCGGATCTTCAACAAGTCGAATGTCCTTTAAATCTCATTTCTTGCTACGTAGGTTGCATTAATACTTAAAATGATTGCTGTATTGATATTGGATACGGCATGTATCAAATACTTCAATAATTAATTAGTTTTTATTATATATATATATATATATATCCTTCAATTATGTTTTAAATTTGTACGAAGGGAAGCTTTCTTGGTCGTATCATATCTCTGTCTTGTATCTATATCCACGTTTTTTAACATGTTATTAAGAGCAATTCTAATATTGTCAGTTCTTTAACTAATTCTTAAAAATTAGAAGAATTGGTTTTGGTTGTGTTGCATCATTTGAGTAAGATAAGATGAAATTCACATGTAGGGATAGATGTTTATAGAAACAACTGATTTTAATATAAGAATCCATTAAAAAATCATAAAAAAGATAAAAAATAAACGTAAATAAAGATATGAAATAATTTATTGGATTCATTTGGTGAATTTTTTAAAATTATACCATCAAAGTTGATATTTGCTTAAATTAATATAAAGTAAAAATGGTGGGTGCATATGGTGGTTCTCATAAAAAGCGAAGTTAAATAATTATAATAAGTTGCATCATTAGAGATGCTCATATGCCTCTAATAAAACACTTTTTCTAGGTTTGTGGGACCCTTTAGAGGGAAAAGAAGTGGCAAAAATTGGAACAAAAATATCATTTGATTCGTCGATCCTCAAAAAAGGAAATAATCAAAGTTATGAGCATTTTACTGAGTAAGAATTTTGGTCAATAAGTGTCTAATATTTTCTATTTCTAACAAGTGGAAGGTTAATAACACACTTTTTTTACATATTTTTTTCTACTGAACATACTTTTTTAAATGTACTAATTTTTATTGGTTTACATTTCACACGCTCCTATTTTTAAAGAGTGCGAGATGTGACCTAACAAAAGAGTGTGATAAGAAAGTATATTATAAAGTGCATTGCTATTACTATTCTTTTCACGACTGATTCATGGGACATGTTAAGACAATTTTAGATCGATCCAAACTTGACCTAATATTTTGATAAAATTATTAGGTTGGATTAAAACCCGACCTGGCCATGACACAATAATGTTCAGAATGGGACTCGATATATTTAGATAATCTATAAATTTAAACATTCTATGTAACTTATTAAGTAAAGAAGTAGTAGACTAAAATTAAGATAGATTTTACATATATATATATATAATGTCAATAAAAATATATTATGAAAAAGTTTATTGATTTAAATCAAGAAGTTTTATTATTTTGTTGTCTTCTCTAGTATCCTAATAATTTTGGGGTAAATGTTATCCCGTACAATCAGAATGTGCACTTAATTAAATGAGTCATGTTTAATGAGTCAAGTCATATGATTCTCATCATCTGATTGGGTCAGCTTACATGTATAAAGTTATTTTTAAGATATCTGAAAATTCACCTATTATTTTATCTAATTATAAAAAAAGTATAAATTTTTAGAAAACTTGACAAACTGACTCGATTGAGATGATTTGAAGCATTACCCAAACCCGATATGAAATATACCCTGTTTAATTTCTCCGAAACCCGCCGAAATTTAGAGTTTAGAGGAGTTAGTAAAACACAACAAATCTAAAACACTCCTAGTTCTTTCTAACAATTGCTTTTAGGCGAATTAATAAAATGCTTTGAAGATACTAGTTATAAAGTATTTAACATATATTTTTTTGACAGATAAACTGCTTTATATTAAGTATTTGTAAGAGAATGCTAGTTATATTTTCTTTAATACTCTTTTTTCAACACACACTTTTCTATTGATTGAAATTCATGTAGGTCCTACAAAATTCAAGTGGGATCAACAATAATTAGTGAGACTCGTATGAATTTCCACCAATAAAAAAACATATATTAAAAAAAGAATATTAGAGATTCCTCCATTTATAAATCAAGAATACTGAATTACTTATGATCTTTTGCTGAAAGTAGCAACTCGCCATACTCGCTTAATTAATTTATTTATTTATAAGCCAACAAACTCATATTTCGAACCTTTTGTTGTCACCGTTGTTGTACATACATGACAGAATAACGTGACCCACCCAGATGCGACGAGTCCCCATTAGACATTAACGTGCACGCTGTCGCACGGTTAATTATTTAAAAGGTTTCAAGAGCATTGACAGCGCAGTAACCATAGAAATGTAGGCCCTCTTACTTCCGTGTTCAAATTCCATTTTGGCCATACTCAGCCCTTCATTTTCTAGCAGTAGCTGTTCTTGCCAGAACTTTTGTTTTTTTTATATAGGAGTTGTGAATATCTTATGATACTTATATTCTATTTGGTAAAACTGAAAAATATAAATTATATTATATAATCGATTAATATAATAATTAATTATAATCGGAACCTATTTTTGTTTGACTATATTTGCTGAAAAGCGATTTTATGATAATCTATCTTATTTGAGTGATATAAAAATAATCACTTTTATATTGTAAACTATGAAAATTGATATAAAGTTATTTGTTTGTGCAAAAATCATCAAAATCAAACAATCTAATACTCTTATGAAATAGATGTTACAAAAACAACTTTTTTTTCAAAACAAAAAAGAATCTTTTTCCAATATTTGAGTTAATTATCAAACATGACAGATTATCTATAAAACAATTCTTTAGCAACAAAAATGGCTGAAAGTGGAAAAATCTATCTTTCCTAAACACACATTTAGAGCATGTTTTGGAAAGATAGATTTTTCCCTTTTCAACTGTTTTTTTGGCTAAAAAGTTGTTTCATATATAATCTATCATGTTTGGCAATGAGCTTAAATTTATAAAAAGAACTTTTTTATGTCACCTAATTTGTTTTAACTTAAGATTGTTGTGATTTGATTATTTTTTATTCTCAAAACTCTCTTCGTCATTTATCCCTACAAAAATAACTTCCAAACAAATATTATTAAATCATACAAATAACTTTATCCCTTTTTCGTAATTTATTATGTAAAAGTGATTTTTTTCTACTACTCAAACGAAATAGATTATCTTAAAATCGCTTTTCAGTAAACATACCCAAACAAAAACAGATTCCGATTATAATCAATTATCAGAATAATCTATTTTTTTTCATCTTTTCCAAACACACTTAGTGTGTCTTTGGTTTTGGAGGGGGGGGGGCGAAATTGATTTTGAAAGGATAGATTTTGTAAAATTGATTTTGATAAAAGTGAGTTGAACATAAAATAATTTATGTTTGGATACATTCGCAAAAAAAGTGATTTTTATCACTTCATATTGTTTGGATAATTTGGGTCAAAATTGCTTTTGAGTGTATAATTATCAAAATGAGTTTAAAGATTAAAAAAAAAATGAGTTTAAAGATTTATATAAAAAATTGTAAAAAGTTAGAATTGATTCTACCTCAACGTGAAAGCTATAAATAATTGTTTCAGCTTAGAATTGATTCTGAAATCAATATCGCTTCTCATAATCGAAACCAAACATAAGAAACGTCTACAAAATGAAGTTGGGAGGTTTTCATTGTGAAACCAAACATGCTATAAACTTTTTTAAAACGTTAATTACTAAGGATTTAATTGATATACATTATCAATATAAGAAGAATTTACATTATTAATCAATCATAAATTGTCAAATAAACTATTAAAATATATGACTTTTATCCTAATTATCTGAAAAGGCACCCAAATCACGATTTCTAATTTGTTGATAATGTAAAAAAACTTTATACTAACAATATATAACAATTAAACTCAATTACAAAAAGTTGTTGCTAATTTTTTTATTTAGGAATTATCAATTTATGATAAATGTGAGTTTCACAAATTTTAATTGATAATAACAACTAACTAAATTAACAATTTTAAATTTGACTGGCTCATATTGCTTTTGACCCTTCTTTCGCAATCATTGCCTAGCCATTATGTTTTTCTTTGAGTGAAGACCCTTTTGTTTGTTCGTTCCAATTTTGTTCTTTCCTTGTATTCCGTTCTCAACATTCATGAACTTACTTATGTATACCTATTAGAGTTTTATTTCGACACATTCTCATAATAATAAAAAATTACACGGTCATATATCTTTTTATATATAATTTTTAAAATAATTATAAAAGAGTCAAACGTTTTTTTAATATGATAATAACATATGATTGATTCTCCATGTATTACAATAATTAAAATCTTATTTATTATGTTACATCATATTTTTATCAATTTAATTTTAGAGCTTAATTGTTATGTACGGTTAGTGTAAAGTTTTTTTTATACTATCAACTAATCAAAAATCATGATATAAATGATTTATTAGGTAGTTAAAATAAAAGTCCCACATTTTAGATAATATAACAATTTCTGCTTGATTAATTATATAAAAAAAACTTTTCAATAATAATATATATCAATTAAATCCATAATTTTAATAAATTATGTAAAATTTCTTACACCGTAAAGTTTTGTATACCGTCATTGAAGTTTATCTGATCATCTTCTACGCATATATATACTTTTGACCCTATCACGTAAACAAACTTATCAAAAACACGTGACATTGTTTTTCTTTCCAGCTTCCTCCACATGTTCTTGCAGTTTCTGGCGATTTTTTTTTTTTTGTTTCGGTAGGCTATGGTGATTTATTTAATTCATAGCCAATATTTGTTCTTCTCATGAGTTGTCTCCTTCCGTAGCAGCATCCCCCTTTGGCCCTTTTTAGCTGTGTGACAGCGTGCACGCTACTTGTTGTTAGCATTCAATTGTTGGCCTATAATGGCTTTTAAAAGATATATAACTCATTTATGACGTGCCCTTCTTGCTCCTACACATAGCATGTGAAACGAGGTCTTGTCACTCGTGTTTCATTCTCATACCTGGGACTGGGAGGGAGAGCCCTTAGCTAGCTAGAGTGCAATCTCCAGGAACTATATATATGTTTGTTTGCTTCATTAACCTTTGATTTTTCCTTCCTGTGTTTCAGAAACAAGTGGCAAAACCTTATATATATATATATATATATATATATATATATATATATAGAGAGAGAGAGAGAGAGAGAGAGAGAGAGAGAGAGAGAGAGAGAGAGAGAGGGATCAAGTTACTCCAAAAGTAACTTGAAGAGAGTTATTCTCAAACTCATTTATCCATTTATTCTAATCCAACAAAGGTCATGTGGCTTCTTTAATAAATTAATATAGATTCATTGGATTAGAATAAATGAATGGATGAGATTGAGAGTAACTCTCTTAAAGTTACTCTTGGAGTCATATATATATATATATATATATATATATATATATATATATATATATATCTTTTGATCATTACTTATGCTTTAGTTTTATTTTTATTAATATTTTATTGTATGCTGCATGTAAAATGATTTAGGAAGGAAGGTCTTGACTCTTGAGTGAAACAAGAAGTGGAGTAATTCTCTTACAAACATGGGAGAGGAGGATATTAGACAGCCATTGTTGAAGAAGTACTATGACAACTGCCCAGGTTGTAAGGTGGATCAAGCCAAAGAACTGACCAAGGGTCTATCCATTATAAATCTTTTGATTATGTGGATGGTGGTGTTATGTGCAGGTAATTAAGCATTTGAACTCTATTTTTTCCTTCTGGACAGTTGAGCTTTTGAGTGCTAGTACATGTTATTGTCCTTAATTTGTGGTATCAAGGGATTTTCTGTTTGAACAAGTCATGTAAGGATTAATCTTTTTTATGTAATGTGTACCTAAGCTCAACAAGGAGTGGCCCCTATATGGGTGGTATGGCAAAATCAAATTAAAGTAAAATATTTTTATGGTTTTTTTCAACCCAATATTTTGAAATGAAAATCAGTGGTTAATCCTATGTGTTAACTATATGTCTGCCTGATGTCTCTTTCTTCTGTCCTGTACAGCGCTACCTATATCATCTCTCTTTCCATTCCTTTATTTCATGGTGAGTTTTTACTATCTACTCGGTTTAATTTACTGGTACCTTCCACATGATACAAACTCTGATATAGTGACATTGTTATTTCTTGGAGGTTGACTAAACAGTGAACACATACGGAGGAGGATTCATTTATTTATATCTGTGTTACAAATTTAATTTCAGTTTTTTTTTAAAAACTTTTATCTGTATAATTCATAATGTAGATGAGAGGTGCATACTGTTTTTAATCTACACAACATTTTTTGTTAGTGATTGTCAATTGCTTCCTGATGGAACAAAAACTAATATACGGTTGGTTCGATTAATCATATTTCTTCTGGTTGATATTTTTCCTAATTATTTTGGTATTTCATAAAAATAAATGAGTATCGATTCGCTGTTTAATCATCATTTTTTTATGTATTTTAAATAGTTGGTTCCATCATGTTGGTTTACTATACTAGGATAAACTTATACATTATAAAATTTTGTTCCATTCTTAAAGGAATAAAAAATTGTCTAAGAAGAAAGTACTCTCCTTGGAGCTGTCACACTACTACTAACTCAAAGTAGTAGTGTGCTTCTTGGAATATCCATGGCCATGAATGAATTAGAGATGGGAGGGATGTATTTGAGCTATTTCTAATGGGAAGGGTTGAACTTAGAAATTGGTATCAATGGAAAGAGTGGCTTAGAGTATCAATGTAAATGAATGTTCTCCTCCACCGACTGTTGCCAGCTTCTGAATGTACCCATGTCAATTCCTTTTGCATTCTCATCATGTTATGAAATACTCCAGTAATACCTTTGGTTAATTCTTTTTTTTTTTTTTTTTTATATCAATGGTTAATTCTTAACTTTAACTACTGATGCACATAATAGACATCCTCAATAATGCAACATTTATTTGCAGGTAAGGGATTTTAATATTGCAAAAACAGAGGCAGATATAGGTTCCTATGCTGGTTATGTGGGTAAGACTACTACAAGTATTTCCATTTTTTGAAGTCTTCTATCACCTTTTTGTAAGTTCTTCATTACTGATCGCCATATGACTACAAAAATGCTGTAGGATCTGCATTCATGCTTGGCAGATCATTGACATCTTTTTTGTGGGGAATGATAGCTGATCGCTATGGTCGAAAACCTGTTATAATTATAGGGATTGTTTCTGTGTAAGTATATCTGTCAATGACTTGGATGCTTTCTTTAGCTCTCCTATATGATTTCCCATAACTAATGCTTACATGATTTCAGTGTCATTTTCAACACACTATTTGGCCTTAGCACAAGTTTTTGGATGGCTGTTATGATGAGATTTCTTCTTGGAAGTTTATGTGGTTTGCTTGGACCAGTGAAGGTACCATTCTTTAGTACTAACAACTAATAGTTAGCAAATTTAATGTTTCATCCACCACTAGCAGGGCACAATTAAAATTCTGAATTTGTACAGTTGGACACATGACTTCCTTTTTCAATCTGATTAAAACTTCGATTTATATGTGTATGTGACACTATTTAACAGGCCTATGCTAGTGAACTTTTTCGAGAAGAGCACCAAGCTATAGGACTTTCAACTGTAAGCCTCACTAACTCTTGTCTACTATCAGATTTTAGAAATTCATGTCCATCATAATAATTCAATGTGATATGCTTTTAGGTCAGTGCAGCTTGGGGCATAGGTTTAGTGATTGGCCCAGCATTGGGAGGCTATTTGGCTCAGGTAATCCTCTGAAGTATAAAATACTTGTTGAGAAAAGCCTTAAATTTTGTACATGGACATAAGATGATTTGTTTTGAAAGACTTTTCAGGTCTATGGAGAAGGCTGATGCCTGAACTCTATATCTAATTGAAGATTGAGAATGTTAAATTTTAGAAATCCATGTGTATATTTAAACAAATGGTCTTTTCCATGTTTTTTTATACTTTGCAATGCATCTTTAAGTTTTCCTCCATTTGTATGCATGTTTGTGTGGCCATGCTCATATTCATGAGCACATTTGTCACTTCACTTGTATCTCTTACACTCTGAGAAATTTCGCATTGCAGCCAGTAGAGAAATACCCACATGTATTCCGGAAGGGTTCCTTTTGGGACAGGTAAGTGGACTTTTCCTGCATTATAATTTTATAAAACAATGACTCAATCTTGGCTTCCATCTCTGTCTTTTCTTTCATTTTATCTTCTAATGTTTTCCGCATTTTCGTTTCTCAAAACATAAATCACCCTGCAGGTTTCCATACTCCTTACCCTGCTTGATAATATCAGCTTTTGCCTTTGCAGTATCAATTGTCTGTATCTGGATTCCGGTATGCATCTTAAGTGCTAACATATCTGTTTATTTACTACAGATATCTCTATCTTCTTAATGTTGTGACTTTTATTTTAACACTTCTATTATGATAACTTAGAATGTATAACCATTTTAGTATGAACTTTTGAGCTCAATCCTACTTTGCCTTCTTTGTTTATATTGTCTTTTCTCCCTCAGTATAATTGATTTAAAATACTGAACCACTGTAGGAAACACTTCACAAACACAATGGTAGCAATGAGTCAACAGATGACACAGAAGCTTTAGAAAATGGAAGCAGTGGAGCTGGCAAAGACAAGACAATCCAAAAGAATGAAAACCTACTCCTAAATTGGTCCTTAATGTCATCTATTCTTGTTTATAGTGTTTTCGCACTTCATGATATTGCTTATCAAGAGGTATCATTTCTACATAATGAGGTTAAAAATAGTCTATGCATCTGATTTAATATATTATGATGTTTGAACTCTTCTACTTCTTTCTATCCAACCATCCATCCATGCATCAAATAAGTGAACAACATTCTACTCTCTTTAGGTTTTCTCATTATGGGCTGTCAGTCCTCCAAGGCTAGGAGGTCTAAGCTTTACAACTGATGATGTGGGTAATGTTCTTGCAATATCAGGTACACCTTTGGCATATATAATAAATATCTATTAATGTTGGGCATATGTGTTTCCTTCCTAACTTTCCATCTACAAAGATTGCAATTAATTTTGTGCATTTACATGAGGCCATGTGTTAACTTCCTGCAAGGTATTTCCTCTTAACTGGTATTGGTTGAGTCATTTCACTTATTTGGATTTCCAAACACTGGAAAATTATTTTTCTGACACATCTAGATTATGGCCAAAATTTAGATTTTCTCTTGAGTATGAGTTGATTGATGTAGGATCAAGTTTTGCAATGTGGCTTTGTAACTGCATATAAGCACATTTTTTGACATAAGATGGCAGTGTTATTTTATCTTTTTTAGAAAAAGGAAAAAGGAAAAATAGGCAAGTATACCTCATAATTCAGAATTTGACTCCTATCATATAAATTATATATACAAAATTACACATTGATTCAAAAATGTTTAGTCTTTATACATCAAGATTAGTATAATATACACTTTTAAATTTATGAAAATAAGAGTTAGTTGGCTATATTTTTATTGATGTTCAAATTTTCCAATATTTGAGACAAATGATCTAAATGACAACAGTTGGATTGATACAAAATATACTACAGTTATTTTTTTTGAGAGAGAATATACTAAAGTTATTGTGCAGTGTATAAGTCCTAAACTGATGTAAATTGATCCTTTCCCCATATATAGTGTGTTGATCTCTTTATTCCTATTACATAGCAGATATTCTGTTTAATTACTGACTTGCTCTCTATTGTCAGGTGTTGCTCTTATCATCTACCAGCTTTCCCTATACCCTTCCCTGGAAAAAGCTTGTGGACCGATTAGCATTGCTCGAATCTCAGGGGTCAGCATTCTCCTAATTTTAGCAATTATTGCAATTCAGCATTTCACTGTTTGTTTTATTTCAAATATGGTCTGTTACTTTGGTACCATATGCAGGTTTTATCCATACCACTTTTGCAAAGTTACCCCTTCATAGCAATGTTGTCAGGCTTAGCACTATACATAGTTATAAGTATTGCTTCTGTTATGAAGAGTCTACTGTCTGTAAGTGCACCTCTTTTTTTTATTTAACCATTCATGACTGATATTGAGGGTTTAAAATGAATTGAACTGGTTTCACTAAACTTAGGGAGATCGGTTTAATTGATTCATAAAAGGTTATTTGCATGACAAATTTCACTGATGGTATTCTTTTTGGTGGAGATAGGTGACCATTATAACTGGTTTGTTCCTTATACAAAATAGAGTAGTGGTAAGAATCTGGATCATTTCATTAGCTTTTGTTTCCGTATAGAGTAGTTTTTGATGGAATTGTGACATGTATGGAATGTTGATTTGGAAAACAGGAACAACACCAGAGGGGGGCAGCTAATGGCATTGCTATGACTGCTATGTCACTATTCAAAGCAATTGGCCCTGCTACAGGTGGTGCTGTGTAAGTGTCCCTTTGATTTCTCTAGCTTTTGTTTTACTTACTTGTCGTAGTTCAAAAATGTGAATGCAAGCCTCTATAAGGGATTAATATTTCAAATGGTACTTGCTACACAGAAGATTTTCCTATTACTACAGAATTCCACGAAGGCTTAACTTTGAATCCTTGTCTTTTTACCGTAGTCTTAGATGTATGATAGAGACTTGGGTATTATGGGATGCCTAAGTCCCACATAAAGTAGTATGAGATACTTGGTGCAGCACTTAAGTGATTTGGTTCTCCCCCTTTGACATTTAGATTTTAAGGGAGGGTTCCACAAGTGTTTGTGCTTATCAATGTACTTCATATGTATGTAAGTATATAAGCATGTTGTGGAGCCGCTGCTACAGTGCATGCCTTTTGCAAATAATACAGTCCTCGTAGGAGAGTCCAGAGAGGGAATACATGGGAAGGTAGAGAGCTATGGAGATAGGCTTTGGAAACACATGGCTTCCTTTGAGTAGAAATAAAATCAAGTATATGGAATGTAACTTCCGCAAGAAGTGCAATAGCAATGACTTAGAGGTGAAAATTGAAAATCATATCTTGCCACAAGTGACATGGTTTAGGTATTTTGATTCCATCATGCAAAATGACAAAGAAATTGAGGGAGATGTAACCCACTGGAAATTTGGAATCAAGCTAGGTAGATGGAATAGAGAAGTACTTTGGGTGTTATTTGTGATATCTATCAAATTAAAGGAAAACTTTATGACATAGTTATAAGACATGTGATGTTGTATAGTATACTTAATGTTGGCAGTAAAAAGCAAACAGGAGCATAAGCTCCCCATTGCAAAGATGAGGTTGTTACATTGGATGAGTAGACATATAACAAGTTTCAATCCACATGCTTTCTGACTACAAGTATTATATATGAAAAATTATATTCAGTTTTCTTATTATGATCCTGTTCAATGTAGATTAAGTTGGTCACAAAAGCGAATGGATGCTTCTTTCCTACCAGGTATGATGCTCAAATGTTTCATATACTTTAGATGGAAACCTTTATCTAACATTAAATTTTAAAACTCTTCAAATGTTTTCCTTCAATTTCCATGTCCATTAACAGGGAAAAACATAGCAACCTTTTTTCAACAAAATAAAGTCTTTTAGCCTTGAATAGCAGCTTTTAATCATGGAATTGTTTGAGTGGTATGACACTCATCATGTATGTATACACACCAATGATATAATTTACGAAACTTAGTAAGTGAAAGCTATTTAAAAGACACTAATTCCAATGTAGGTTAGATACAAGTAACACGTCATACATGAATTGAGTTTAATTTTGATACACTTACATTGTCAATCAATTAAAAATTATTAACTTTTAAGATAGTTCTACTATAAGAGTCAAACATTTTTAATGATGTGTCAATTATTAACGGTATAAAAAAAATATTTACACTAACCATGCATACCATTTAAATCCTACATAAATTACATGTGTTTATTCAACTGTTACAATAAACTATTATCTAGGTAGACAAGAACAAGCCGTTGTTTATAGCTATCTGTATTTATAGAGTCTTAATGTTGTAAATTTAACTGCAGGCACCCACATGGTATTCTTTGTCGTGAATATAGTTGGAGTGCTTGGAACACTAATGATGTTCATCATTCGTTGGTGAAAAGAAGAAAACACGCTCAGATCAGTAACATTGATGTCAATCAATGTTGCTCAAGGCATGCAGCATTATTTCTGGGCAGTTGTCTATTAGTATTGGTGATAGTGATGGTAACTAGGTGCATTAGTTATGTCATCATGGCGACCAATGATGGTCGTAGCTAAATTGATAAGCGATAGCAGCAATTAATTATTTAATTTGTCATTTTTCTATATCAACACCCTCAAAATGATAAAGCCTCACAGAAATAAGAATAACCAGGAAAGGAACAAAAAGATAGCAAGAAATGTAGGTTTATTATGTTTTGACATTATTAAAAATAGCAATAGAAATCCAAAGTATACATGAAAAGAATTGTTTATTCGATACCTGGATCGAAGTTGACTTTCTCATTTGGGAATTCTATGCTGACATTTAGATTAATTAAAACTTAATCTCAGTCATTTATTTTAGTAATAACTTCTTGAGTGAAGACCCAAATTGGTCCTTGAAAATTTTCGAGGACCCACTTTTAGTCCTTGAAAAAAATAAACTAATCATTTAGTCTTCAAATTTACAAACACGGAACACATTAGTCCCTAGGTTTAGTTTTGACGTCCATTTACTAGCTTACGTGTCCTATTAACCATCTTACCTAACTTTTTTGTGGTTGTGCGTAACATATGACGAATTTCCTAAGTGAAAAACTAATAAAAAGTGAAAAAAATGCACAATTTTAAAACCCAAGACACCTGATAGTTATGCACTTTTTCATCGTTTCATTCATTTTTCACGGTAAAATTCGTTATAGGCCACACATGATCACTAACGGACCAAGTAGAATGGTTAATAGGACACGTAGGCAAGTAAATGGACGTCGGAACTAAACCTAGGGACTAATGTGACTCGCATTTGTAAATTTGAGGGACTAAATGATTAGTTTATTTTTTTCAGGGACTAAAAGTGGATCCCCAAAATTTTTCAGGGATTAATTTGGGTCTTCACTCTAACTTCTTTTATTCCCAATTTTTTTTCTCCCAATAACTTCCTTTTTCAAAAGTAAACAAAAATTTGTTATTCATTATTTAAAATTAAAACATTAGTTTCTTTCTTTAATATCTCCTTTGCATCTCAAGGTTAATATGTTAATTACAGCAAAAATTAGATGTTCTATCAATATAGATAAAAATATACATCTCTAATTTCAAATTGAACACTTATTTTTAGCCCAGTTGGGCCGGGTTGACCCCCTTTTATTTATTTTTGGTTAAAATATAATTTTGATCCTTTATCTTTTGGTCAGAATTCAATTTGATCTTTTATCTTTTAAAAGATTCATTTTGGTCATTTATCTCTTAAACGTTACACAAACTCGTCCTTTCCGCCGTCTCCGTTAAATCAAGTAACGGAAAGTTCTAATGTGGCCTCAAATATTGTTTAATGATCCTACTTGACGGGGAGACGACACCGTTTGATGGTCAAAACCCATTAAAAGTAGGTTGTGAGGGAAGAATCAAAAGAAAGAAACCAAGGTTTGGGATCATGGCTTGGAAGAACCCAAACCAGAATGCTTGTCAAAGGATATGGTTCAGAAATATCTGAAATTGTATGTGAGAGTCTTGAAGAGGTATAGGGAGAAGATGAAGTTCTCAAGGAAAGTTCAATGGCTTCGACATTGTTGCCACCAACGATCTCTATTTTTTTAAATTAATCAAAATATCAGAGAAATAGGTTCAGTTCTTTTGCAATAAGATCTCCACCAAATAGTGGAATAATAATAATAATAATAATAATAATAATAATAATAATAATAATAATACTGAATAGAGGAAGATGAAGATTAAAATCTCAAAGTTATAACATAAAAGATGAAGATGAAATACCAAAGCATTCATTTCAGATTCGACGTCTTGGATTGCGCACAAATGATAGGAATCCAATGTGATTTGGAAAAAAAGATGACATGCACATGAAAATTAAAGAACCCTAATTTTACAATTGGGGTTGAAATCCCCTTCTAATTTGGGGAAGAAGGCTGGAGCACTTGCCATGTCAGATACCAAGGATGAGAGATAACGACCAAGTCAGCTTTTACTAACGTCCTTCATAATGGATATGACGGAAATGATAAATTTGTGAAACGTTTGAGAGATAAAGGACCAAAATGAATTCTGACCAAAAGATAAAGGACCAAAAATATATTTTAGCTTTCGTTTTTTCCAATTGTATTATATTGCAAAACTCAAGTATCCTTATTTTTATGACTTTTCAGTATTTTTTGATTGTTTTTTGTAATTGTTTTCATTTTTTTTATTTTTGTGATTTTTTAATTTTCTATGAAATTTAATTTTTAAAATTTTAAATGAGGGAGCTTGTTTAACTTACTAACCTAGGGTGGGTTGAATTGAGTTGGTTATTTCTTGGCTCACCAAAAAAGTGAATTAGTTGGGTCAGTCCACTTTTTTGTCGATCCCATAGGGTGTGGTGGCCCAACCCGAGTGAGCCTGGTTGGATCAATTTGATATCACATCAACTCACCGGTAGCAAGCAGGAGAATTATGAGTGTAAAAAATAAAATAAACCCACTATAATTAAACAATAAAAATTATGTTGATATAAAAGGTGCAAAGGAAAATATTAACAATATTTTATGAATGTTGGTCAATAAGTATTTAATATTTTCTATTACTAACAAAAAAATTTAAGATAGTAGTTATGAAGTATTTAATATTTTGTATTAAATTTTTGTAACATATTTAACCCTTCTTATTTTTGTTTCATTATACTATGTGGTAAAGTTAGCTTAAAAATGTTTTTATCGTGTAATTATAACAATACTTTTATTTTTTGACTAAAATTATAACAATACTTAATTATAAGAACTAATAACTATTAAATATTTGAAAATTAAGAATATATATTTTTTTAAGGTATCCTTAGCTGTAAGCCGGAGACTAATCCCTTTCGAGGCGTAGAAATCATCGAAGTGAGTTTTGCCTCTCCCAACAAAACTTTTTTCATACACGGCAGGAATCGAACCTCCGACAACATGCTTAAGAAAGTTAGCTATCTACCAACTGTGCCGGGCCTTATTGATAAATCAATAATGCTTAATTACTAAAGATTTAATACACAAATAAAATGAATGATACCCAACGGTGGTTGATCGTTGTGGAAATGAACTGCAACCTCAGAGGACCTTCACCTGCAATGTCAATGATTCGAATCCTGGAGTTGCTACTCTGGGATGACTTTATCTAACCATCATCCCTAGCTCGAGGGCTAGTCGCACAGCTTGCTTGTGAGATACCCAATCAAAGATAAAAATAAATAAATAAATAGAATGTCATGTAGCTACTCACTAATTTGTAAGCCAACAACTCAAATTTCTTAAATTTAAGAGACTATTTATAGATAAAAATGTTTAGTGTATTTTAAAAGATTATTCAGAAATATGATAACTTATAACATTTTTTTAAAATAATCAAGATTTTAAAATATTTATATCATAAAAAATCATAAAATTTGAGCAATCATGGAGTTCCACTAATGGTCACCTAACTACGAGTGAGGATACCATTGTTTTAGATTTGATAGAATTAATTTTGAAAGAATTGATTTTAAAAAAATTGATTTGTGTTTGGTAATGATATTTTAAAAGTGAGTTTAGAAGAATTAATTTTGCTTGGATGATATAAAATCATTTTTGCGATGTAAATATAAAAAATTTTGTGGGTCTCACCTAAAATCAATTTTTGTCGACAAAAAAGTTAGAAATCCCTGTTTCTGTTAAAATTAATTATACCCATCCAAAATTGATTTTAATGGACACTTAAAATCAAACGGATCAAACGAGATTTTGCTCATCGAACGGGCTTTTGGGATGGTTTCCAAACATCCACTTAAATTTTTTAAAAAAAAAAAATTGAAGAGCAGTGACGGTACTTTTTCTTTTTTTGGTATATATCTAATATCTTGTGATATTTCGGTCCTCTTAGGCTCTTACATAAGATAAATTATTTTTTTTTATGAATTATTAATTCTCCAATAAATCTGTGAAATTCAAAACGTTTGATAACAACTAAGTAAATTCAGAATAGCATAAGGAATGAGTTGTCATTTTTATCTGTCCATTTAATTTTTTTTATTACAATTTATCGGTTCTTCTATAGAAAATTAATGAAAACTTTAATAAAAGTATACAGAGGGTGGAAACATACAGACCCTTTTGTTTATTGTTTCCCATTTCTTAATTATTCCTATTTTGTAATTTCCTTACCTGGTATTATTTTATTCCTAAACATGTTCTTGCAGTTTCGGGAAATTTATTTACCTAATAGCCAGTACTTGTATTATATGTGTTGTTCATTTTCATTTCATTCTAACACCTAGGAGAGCTCCAAGAGTTTCTCCAGGAACTGTATGTTTGTTTGCTCAGCCTTTGATTTTTCCTTCTTGTGTGCTTCAAAAACAAGTCCCAAAAGCACTGCCCTTGATATCTCTTTCTTATTATACCATCTGTTTTATTTTTAATTTTATTTTATTTTTGGGTGGATGCTGCATATAAAATGATTTAGGAAGGAGGGACCCGCGTGAAACAAGAAGTGGAATTTCTCTCAGAAACATCAACATGGGAGAGGAGACTACTAAAGAACCATTGTTGAAGAAAAATTACTACGACCACTGCCCTGGTTGTAAGGTGGATAAAGCCAAAGAACAGATCAAGGGTCCATCCATTGGAACTCTTTTGATTATATGGATGGTGGTGTTGTGTGCAGGTAACCATTTCAGCTCTATTTCTCTATTGCACATATTGGTTGTTTCAATTTTGTCTTTTGCATTATTTTTTAGTGTTATTATTTTTGTTTTAATTTTTATTTCAAATGTTTTTTTTAAATTATAAAAATATTGTGTTATATTTAATTTTTAGACTTTGTGAAGTAAACAGTGAAAATAAAATTTATTTTTTCTACAAATTTTTAAAATAAAAAATAAAATAAAAATTATTTAAAAATAAACAAGTCCTACATGAGATGGAAATAAGAGCAAAAATCCATTTATAATAACTTGGATAACCTTCTCTCTATGAGCTAGCTTAAAATTTTTATGAGTATTAATAAAAAAATTAAACTAAAAATGAAAATATAGAAAACAAAAAAACCACTTAGATAATTCGTTAGTACACATGAATTAAAAAAAATAATTCATAATTCATTATCTGCATCTTTCCGTTGCAGGCCAATTTAGGTAGGAGGAAATGAAATTCATAAGTCTTAAAAGCATTTTTTTCCTTATTTTATTCTTATATTATTAAAAATTGGATAACAGCTTAAAACATGTTCAACTATAAAAACTAATTTTATATTAGACATATAGACACATGTCATTAATATATCAAACGAGAGTGTTAGACACGTGTCTATAACCATAGTATAGGTTAAGCCATCTAACATTTTTGTCGGGGGCAAAATTATGAAAATAATGCTAAAAAAGTAAATAATTATCAAAATGCAAATCTTGGACATTTATTGACTAAATTTTTTTTTTTTTTTTTTTTGCATTTAGCCTTAAAAGCATTTTTACAATATTTTATTTTTTTATTATTAAAAATTGCATAAAAGTTTAAAATATGAATAATTTTAAATTAGACATATTGATATGTGCCATCAATATATCATACAAGATAATGTCAGACACGTGCCCATAATCATAATATAGGTTAAGTCATCTAACATTTTGCTGAAGTCAAAATTATAAAAATAATGAAGAAAAAATAAATAATTATCAAGATGTGGATATTGAAGATTTATTGACTAAAATTCGTTTTTTTGCATTTAGCCTTTGGAAAGTCGGTTTTTATCCAACCGACTTACCATTTTTTTTTTTTGGCATAATAAAACAAACTTCTCTATAAAACTATTTTTTTTAAACAAATCCGTTGAGAAATCAGTTTACAAAAAAGGCAGTTAAAATGACTTTCCCAAAGGTCATATGCAAGAAAGAGGATTTTGGTCAATAAATCTCCAAGATGTGTATTTTGGTAATTATTTTTCTTTTAACATTATTTTTATATTTTACCTTTTGTCAGGTCGTATGTGTTTTAACATTTTTCTAAGCAGTAATAAAAATATTTCAACTGAAAAATAAAATAGAAAATAAACAAAAAAAACCACTTACATAATTTGTTAGTACACGTGAATTAAAGAAATTAAAAATTCATAATTCATGTATCTTTCTGTTGCAGGCCAATTTAGGGAGAACAAAATGAAATTGGTAAGGCTTAAAAACACTTGCTCCTTATTTTTTTTTTTATTAAAATTTTTATAAAAGTTTAAAACATGTTGAACTCTAAAAAATAATGTTAAATTAGACATATAAATACTTGTCATCAGTATATCATATAGGAGAGTGTCAGACATGTGCCTATAACCATACTATAGGTTGAATCATCTAAGATTTTGCCCGGGGCAAAATTATAAAAGTAATGGTAAGAAAGTAAATATATATCAAAATGCGGATCTTGAAGATTTATTGACTAAAATTAGTTTCTTTTTTTTTTTTTTTTTTTTTTTTGCATTTAGCCTTTGAAAAGTCGGTTCTTCTCCAATCGACTTCCCATCTTTTTTTTGGGTATAATGAAACAACTTCTTAAAAGAACCGTTTTTTTTTTCTAAAAACAAATCCGTTGAGAAATCGGTTTACAAAAAAAGGTGGTTAAACTGACTTCCCAAAGGCTAAATACAAGAAAGCGGATTTTGGTCAATAAATCTCTAAAATGTATATTTTGGTAATTATTTGTCTTTTAACATTATTCTTAGAATTTACCCTTTGCCAGGTTGTATGTGTTTTAACATTTTTTTAAGTATTAATTAAAATATTTCAACTAAAAATGAAAATAGAAAATAAACTAAAAAACCACTTACATAATTTGTTAATACACATGAAATAAAAATAAAAATAATACATAATTCATTATCTACATCTTTCTGATGAAGAGCAATTTAGGTAGGATGAAATGAAATTCGTAAGTCTTAAAAGCATTTTTCCTTATTTTATGTTTTATTATTAAAAATTGCATTAATTAAAGTTTAAAACATGTTCAACCTTCAAAAATAATTTAAAATTAGACATATAGATACATGTCATCAATTATCATACAATAGAGTGTTAGACACGTGCCCAAAACCATAGTATAGGTTAAGTCATCTAACATTTTTGTCGGGGGGCAAAATTATAAAAATAATACTAAAAAAGTAAATAATTATCCAAATACGGATCTTGGAGATCTATTGACTAAAATTCGTTTTTTGACATTTAGCCTTTAGAAAGTCTATTCTTCTCCAACTAAATTCCCATCTATTTTTTTGGGTATAATGAAATCGACTTTTCAACAGAATTATTCTTTTTAAAGAAAAACAAATCCATTGAAAAATCGGTTTACAAAAAAGGCAGTTAAACTAACTTCCCAAGGCCAAATGCAAGAAAAAAGATTTTGATTAATAAATCTCCAAGATGTATATTTTGGTAATTATTTGTTTTTTAGCATTATTCTTATAATTTACCATTTGCTAGGTCGTATATGTTTTAACATTTTTATAAGTATTAATAAAAATATTCTCCATTCCTTACTCCCTTTTTTCCCTCCCCTAGTAAGGTGTAATATAAGTCTCCCTTTGGACAAAAAATAATAATATCTCAGCTAAAAACAAAAATAGAAAATAAACAAAAAACCACTTACATAATTTGTTAGTACACATGAATTAAAAAATTAATAATTAATAATTCATTATCTGCATCAGTTGCAGAGCAATTTAGGTAGGAGGAAATGAATTCATAAGTCTTAAAAGCATTTTTTTTTATTTTTTATTATTAAAAATTGCATAAAAGTTTAAAACATGTTCAACCTTAAAAAATAATTTTAACTTCTTTTTTTTGACAAAGATATCATGTAAGAGAGTGTAAGACATATGCCCAAAATGATAGCATAGGCCACGTCATCTAACATTTTGTCATGAGTAAAATTATAAAATTAAGACAAATGTTTAGGGGTGGGCATAGTCGGGTTGGGTGGGTTTTGGTACATTTAAAGACCCAACCCAATCAAATAAATATGGGTTGGGTTGGATCAGTTTCTTAGAAAATTTTCATGTAACCCAAACCAACCCAACCCAACCTCATATGGGTTGGTTTGGGTCGGGTGATCGGGTTTGGTAGTAAATTATTTTGTTTTTATCAAAAGCAAATAATGGGGGAAAATAGGGAAGAAAAATACTACCAATACATTAATTTGAACTTCCAAATACAAAATGAAGCATACCACTTCAATTTGGAGCACAATATCCATCAAAATTAAGCAAACAAGTGAAATAAAAAATAATAATAATGTCTTCAAACAATTCCTAAACAATTTCACTGACTATGTCTTCAAGCTATTTCTACATGTCTTCAAACTATTTCTGCTCATGTAACCAAAAAATGGTCACTCCAATTTAGGCGGCTGAGTATTAAAGAAGAGTCAATAAATTCAAGATAGAAGAGTCCCTCCACGCTCCAGCAGCTGGACTTATAATATTCCTCTCAATATGTGGGTTGGGTTGGGTTGAGTGGGTTTATAATCTTTGGATTAAGCACCCAACCCATAAGCTATGGGTCTACTTATTTAGAAACCAACCCAACCCAATGACCCGAATCAACCCAGTATTTATGGGTTGGGTTGGATTGGGTACACCGGGTTCGCGGGTCGACCCGTACCCATGCCCATCCCTGCAAATGTTGACGAGTGTTCTAAAGATATTATTTAAGAAATCAAAGATAGAAACTTTACATTGAAAGTGGTGTATTCAATAAATTGAAAATTGAAAAAGTTACATTTTCCAATAAAACTATTCTATCTTTGAATTATTTAAACAATGTCCTTAGGGCACTTATTAGCACCAGTCTAAAATTAATGCTAAAAAAGCAAATGAGTTCCTTATGGAAGTTGCAAAAAACAGTGCCCCTTTGATTTATGGCTACTACATACAAAGCTGACATATTTGAATTCATATGATTGAAATTGTGAACCATAGCTCTAAAAGGGGAAATTAAAGAGTTTGATCCTATGTACCTCACAGTCAGTTGAAACTGCTTCATCCTTCTCTGATGTCTCTTTCTTTTGTCCTTTACAGCTCTGCCTATATCATCTCTCTTTCCATTCCTTTATTTCATGGTAAGTTCAACTATCTACTAGGGTTTATTGTTGTCTTCCACATGATGCATACTCTGATTCTGTGACATTGTTAATTCTTGGTGGTTGCTTGAACATATATCGAAGAATATTTATTTAGTTGTCGGGGTGTTTCAACTTTCAAGTACATTTTTAGTTTTTTTTTTTCTTTAATTTTATATCTATAGTTTAAAATGTAGATAAGAACTGTGCATACTCTTTTTGAAAATGACTGTCAATTGCTTCCTGATGGAACAGAAATTAAACCGTTGGTTTGATTAATCATTTTTCTTCAGGATAGTTTCCTAATTTTTCAGGGCATTGGAGAAAATGAATTTTGAGTATCAATTCACTGTTTAATCGATCTTTTTATATATATTCTAAATAATCGGTTCCATTATGTTGGTTCAGGGTGTTTGGATAAACTTACGCATTAAATCTTTGTACCATTCATAAAGGAATAAAATAATTGTGTAAGAAGAATGTGTTCTCCTTGTAGTTGTTCCCACTGCTACTAACTCAAAGTATCTTGGAATATCCATGGCCATGAGTGACTTATAGATGAGAGGGATGTATTTGAGCTATTTCAAATGGGAGGGGTTGAACTTAGAAAGAAACTTGTATTAATGGAAAGAGTGGCTTAGAGTATCAATGTGAATGAGTTTTTCTCCTCTAATGAGACGCCTTCAAAAAATTGCAATTTTTGCTTGCAAACAAGTGATTATTGGTTCCAAGAACTAAATAAAGTTCTCTCCCATTAAAAGTCCATCCTCTGAGGCATTCATCAGAAGCTTTTCTTCAAAAAACAAAGTGCCATTCATTGTCTTTACTCAATAGACCAATTTTTGTTCACTGTCAACCATATAGTTTATAGTGTAACGGATAATTTCACACTTCAGGATGTGCCAATGTCAATTTCTAATTGCTCATTGCTTTCCCTTCTGCATATTCTCATTTCTTATGAAATACACCAAACTCAAATCTTTGGTTAAATCTTAACATCAGTTACTGACGCACATAATTTCACACTTCAGGATGTGCCAATGTCAGTTACTGCCTACATCACATACCTTTTGCAGTGAGTAGCCGTTAGATTTCTTATTTATTATTTGATAAAACATAACATAGAAACAAGAAAGCAACTTAAAAAAATGGAAATCAGTGTTACACAAATTAAAATGTGCAATTATTACAAAGATCAGATCTGAATAGGTAAGGAGTTTGGAAAGATAAGTAAGTCCACGAACCTCTTTAGCCACAAATACATTTGCCAGCACCATGCTTAGCTCTGAGCAACTGCAACAAAATGTCAACCAAAAGAACCGCGCGGCATTTTGATGATCCACAGAAGCATTATTTTCTCCCTTTGCGTGCACTGCTACCCTCAGCATGAACAGAACGAACAATTCCATAATCATATGTCAACTTTGTCAGTGGAGGAATGTGTCTAAGGGCAAAAAATGCAATGTGAAGAAAGGATTGATTATTTTCTTCATATAAGACAGGCTGCCAGAAAACATTAGGGGAGCAACTATGATTCATGAATCTAGACACATTTCCAACATTCTTGGCTCTTATAATTAGAGGAGACGTTATAGCATAATCCTCACTAGAGTCATTTGAACTCACTTCTTCCAGTATGCTAGGTTCATAATTCCACTTGAAGGGTTCAAAAAAACGGCTCGTATCAAAAATATACTCATCATTATCTCCTTCCTTCCCATTCTGACTAACATTGGCTTTATCAATAACTTCTCCCGCATACTCGCAAATAAAAGTACCTGCACGAATAGGATCCAATGATCGAAGACCCCACCCTCTATCCTTTGTTTTCAACACTTCCATGTGGTGCTTCAAACCAGTTTGGGATACTCAATTTTAGTAGTTAGGAAGACACCGACACATAGGGCCACATTCATAAATCAATTGCTTCTGACTCACTAGAATACCATTTGCAGTATATGGAAAATCACCTCATTTCTTTGAATGCAAGACCAGCTCAAATCACCTGGGATGCATGCTTTGTTACAGTTGCAGCCATGTGAAGGCTGCATTAGACCAAATGGTTTCAGATGTCTGAGAGAATGGAAATAAGTGAAAAAAGCAGGGCCCTTCTCATTGTCAACATCATTGACAAGTGATACAACAATACTCTCCACTCCTGTGGAGAGTCCGCAAGAATAAAGCCACTCCTTGAAGCTAAGTCTGCCTTGCACTTCTGAACCATTTTCCAAACAGAAAAAGCACTGACTTGTCCAGGCAATCTCACAAACTTATACTTAAATATGCCGCCACCAGATTTCCCCCTTTCTATCCAAGATTCTTGGATTTTATACAGACCATCATAGACTTAGATTTTTGTATTCTTATTCACTGCATCTCTCAAGCCACGGATGACTGTTACTTCATTGTGTCGTTGCGAACTTCTATCCAAAGCAAGATTATCCCTTTGAAGCTTCTGATCAGTCATGTGCTTATCTTTGTTGAAGTGCTCACCCTGACCACTATAAATTAAAATATCATTAACCTGTGCATCATCATCATACTCCAGATGAAACAATACAGGTTCCTCCTTAGACTCATCCTTGATTGTCATGTAGTCAATTCCACTCATTGATTGGCTATGTAAACCTACAAGAACTAATTCCATTCTCAAAAAGAAAATGTCCCCCATCTCAATCTCAGGCACTGCTCCTACTCTCTTGGTTGTGTTTGTTCTAATCCCTTTGTACGTCAAAGCATTGCTCACTCTTAAATCTGCACGCTGATTGCATTTGTTGTGTTCAATTCCTTGGCGTCTTCGAGTTGGCAGAGCCTTCTTCTAAGTGAATCAAATGTCATGAGTAAAAAATTAACCGGTTCACGGTCATCTTTTTGAGCTAGGTTAATACCAACCAAAGAGCTTGAATCAATTTGTGACTCGATTTTTCTTATTCCTCTTTTTTTGGGATGACTTGCCGCTTTGCAAATTTGGTGCCGCATGCCTTTGACTATCAGTATCACTGTAACCATTGAGCCCCTCCACCGATGGAAAAGTATCACTTTTGGCTCTGTGTGGGGTTTCTTCTTCAACAAGTGGGCTCCTAAAGATTGGGAACAACAGGGCTCCTAAAGGACCTTATTGGAGCTGGATTGGGAACAACGGGTGGTGCTTGAGGTTCTTGAGCTTCACCAAATGGTAAAAATGGAGAAAACCCAGATGGAAACTGGACAGAGGGTGAAGCTTGACCAGATTTTGGGAACACAGGTGCCAAACTACACAAAGGTTTAACATCTATAATCCTTGAGTTATCTACTGAACCTGAAGGAGAAGTTGAGTTTTGGCAAAACCCTTCTTCCACTATAAACCATTTCAATCAAGCAACAGTAGAATGAAGCTTTACAAAATGTAAATTTCTCACCTTTTTTCCTTCAATTACGACTAACATCATCTGTTTATCAAATTCACAGCCTCACCCAAATTACAAAATCTCATCATTTGCAACAGAAAAGCACAAAAGGGTCATGAAATATTGGAGAGACATCTAGAAAAAATGATTTTTACATCAAATACCAAACCAAAATGACACAAAGCACGAGACTTTGAGAAAATTAGATCGACCCACTAGTTGTAATCTGAATCTGAGATGAGACTTTGTGGGAGTGCTTGATTGCAGAAGCTTCAAAAGAAAGAGTAGAAAGCTGTGAAAGAGAATGCACCATCAAAATTGGATTATATCAGTTTTTTATTCTCTGCTGCTGAAGATGTTTTAAAAAGACCAAAAAGGTTCTGTTTCCAGTTAATGTTAAGAAAATATGAGAGGACACCCAAACGGTCCTCTATTTTCATTATGGGCCGGTGGAATACTATCTCAGTCTAGCTAATCACACATTAGGTGGACTGGCCTACTAGCTCGTCAATTTTTATTTTAGGATCAGTGACTAGAAGAGCCAAGCAGTGACCAGCGTGGCTGTATTACATCCATATGCTGTTCTTTGTCCAGCCAATTGCTCCGTTTTAAGTTTTAAGGTTTAACTATTCATCAACGACCAAATCTTTTGGTACCGTTATTCTCTTTTATCATAGATAGTAGTCATTCTTGAATAAAAGATGGAAAGCCAAAACAATACTGCAGTACATCTCAAGTTAATGTTCTCAAATGCTTAGCCTAGCCATGGTTTTATCTTTGACCCCTTCTGCATACAGAAAAAGGCTATGTTGCCTCACCTGGACACCCTTTACTCTATTATACTCCAGCACCAAAAAAACAATACACCAACTTCAATTTTACTATTAAAGGTTACTTGAAATACAAACACTATATGCAAAATCAGATGGACTTCCCAGACAACACTGTAAGAAGTGAGTAGTACTAGTTCAATTCCATTGCCAGTTTTAATAATACAGACTCAACAGGATAACCACAGCGAGCTAGGGGATTTTGCAATTTACCTAAACTGTCTTGGCATGACAAAAAATAACATTATTCTGAGAATAAAGTTTAAAAAACTACAATATCATTTGGTTAAAAACCATGTAAACTTTTATTAAGAAATATCATTTAATCCCAAAACAATGCACTACAACAACAAGACAGTGTATGCCTCATAGAACAATCAAAATTGTCTCTCTCCATTATCCTTCATTCTTCTTAATTTAATCTTAACCAATGTATGTGTTCATCCTAATTATTATCATCAAAATAAAAATCTCCGCCTATTCTTAAACAATCCATCCACGCCCCTCGAGAAATAATAAAATCATAATTCAGAAGTACCACCCATCATCATCTATGATGTCTTGGCTCCCTCCTCCGCCGTACTTGCAGCTTCTTCAATGATCTTCTTGTTCTTCTCAATAGCCGCAGCAACTTCTTGAGGCATATACTTCTCATCGTGCTTAGCAAGAACCTCAGTGGCCGAGAAATAACATTCTCCACTCCTCGCCTTACCGGACACGCTCTTGGTTGACACTTCCTTCTTGATCTCATCGGTGAAGGGCTTCACGAACCCTTCCACCACCACCGAGTGACCTTCACGGAACAAATCGGGTAACGAACCCTGGTAACGGACAAGGATATCGGTGATGAGATCGGTGACGACGAATTCCATCTCGGGAGAGGACGCCGGATGAACCAGGCTGCCTTCGAGGACCAAACCGCCTAATCGGAACTTGGTTTTGGTGGGGTTTTTGGAGTACTTTTCGAGAGCGTCGGTTGGGGTCACGTAGAATACTAATTGGTCTTGGAAGTTGTTGAGCACGATCACCACGAAGCCGGCGATGCCGGCGAAGGTTAAGGCGTAGGTCCAGAGGCGGCGATTTTGGAGTTGCCTGGCTCGCGCGCCGATGTCAACGGTTTTCTTAGAGCGGCGGCGCGCTGTGGAGAGGAAGCGGTGGGGGGCGGAGAAAGAGAAGGAGGGTGAGGGTTTGATGGGTGTGTGGCGGAGAGATGAGTGGAAGAGTGAGGCGGTGCGGAGCAGATGAGATCTGAATCTGAGGGCACATGCCATTGGAATGGGAAGGGAGAAAAAATTGGAGAATGGGATTTAGGGTTTTGGATTAGCAGGCTGAGCCGCCCGCCATAACAGAAAACGGGGGAGAGAAGTTTCGAGGCACCAGCACGACTCACCTTTTGAGATGTGATGTTATGTTCTGTTCATAGTTCATACATTGAATGTTCCTCGTCACATTGCCTGAGCTTGTATCTGCCCTTATTTCATAATAGAATATTATATAAATATTAGTGCATGAACCCTGACATGCACGCGAAATATATTATTTTTTTAAGAACTTTATTGAAAAAAAATATGTACATTTTTAGTTTAAATTTTTTTTTGAAAATTAATATACCAAAATTTGTTGATTTAAAAGGGTAATTATGCATAAATCTGAAAATATTGTTACGTAAAATATAAAAGATAAATCTTCATATAAGTTTAATTATAAGATTTTTTGTAATATATTTGATTTATAAACCTTTTTTCTTAAAAGCCTATTTGATTTATTTTTATTATTTTCTCTGTAAGTTAATTATTTTTAGAAAATATATTTATCTATCATATTATTTTTTGTTCTCTATTTCAAAACTGTTGATTTATTTCTCCACTTTTTTCGTGCAAGTTAACCATTTTAGAAAATATATTCATGTATCAAATTATTTTTATTCTTCTCTCTTAGAATCTTTTTTATTTATTTTTTTTCTTTGTCCGCTTTAAGTTAATCATTTTTCGAAAATATATTTATATATTATAATATTTTTTTCTTCTCTCTTGAAAATTTAATAGATTTATTTCTCCTCTTTTCCATGCAAGTTATTTTTAGAAAATATATTTATCTATCATATTATTTTTTTCCTTCAATCTTGAAAATTAATTAAATTTATTTTTCCTCTTTTCCCTTGCAAGTTAACCATTTTTAGAAAATATATTTATCTAAAGAACCAAAAAAAAATATTTATCTCATATTATTTTTTGTTCTTTGTTGGAAATCTATTTGATTTATTTATCATCTTTTTCCATGTAAGTTAACCACTTTTAGAAAGTAGATTTATCTATCATATTATTTTTCTTCTTTTTTGAAACTCCATTTGATTTAATTATCCTATTATTCCCGTGCAAGTGAACTAATTTTAGAAAATATATTTATCTTTTATATTATTTTTTATTCTCTTTTGAAAATGATTTGTTTTATTTCTTATTTTTTGCGTGCAAGTTAACAATTTTTAGAAAAGATATTTATTTATCATATTATAGTTTATTCTCTATTGAAAATGTATTTGATTTAATTCTCCTCTTTGCCTTGTGCAAGTTAACCTTTTTAGAAAATATATTTATATTTCATATTATTTTTTCTTCTCTATTGAAAATCTAGTTGATTTATTTCTCCTCTTTCCACGTGCATGTTAACCATTTTTATAAAATATATTTATCTATTATATTATTTTTCTCTCTCTTGAAAATCTATTTAACTTATTTCTCCTCTTTTTCCATGCAAGTTAACCATTTTTAGAAAATGTATTTATGTATCATATTATTTTTCTTCTTCTCTCTTGAAAATCTATTTGATTTATTTATCCTCTTTCTACCATTTTGATAAAATATATTTACCTATCATGTTATTATTTTTCTTCTTTCCTGACAACCTATTTGATTTAATTCTTTTTTTTTCCATGTAAGTTAATCATTTTTATAAAATATATTTATTTATCATATTATAATTTTCTTCTCCCTTGAAAATTTATTTAGTTTATTTC